>JAWWEW010000051.1:9225493-9282575 GCA_035583185.1 Anabacerthia variegaticeps
TAAGGGGGGGCTAATGCTGAATGCTGATTCGGGGAACTATCCTGTAGCTTCCAGCACAATGGCCCAAAGATTTTAATTGCTTGTTAACTACTATTGTGGCACACAAGTTAGCAAAGCTGAAGCCATCTGACATAAATCACATGTATCAGCCCAATAAATCTCCTCTCGAAGTGACAGCTTTGCAGACAGCAGTGAATTAGAGCGGCCGATGCACAGCCCTGTACGTACAACTGCCGCCTGCAAACCGCTGACAGATCTGTTGAGACCAAAACACTTGGCATTCTGCTAATGTCTGTCATTATCGTGATTGATACAGCCCCTCTATCACACTCTGCAGTTGTCTACATTTGCAAAGCTTTATTAAATTACTGTGTCTCCCAACTGTTATCCGGCATCAGTACAAGGAAATGACCAAGAGCAGTCAGGGACAACTTGAGGTTTTTCAGCTCTGAAGACCTGGGGAGGTGAAAGGGATGAGAGCTGAGGGTTTGCTGACTTTTCTCTAGCTAAAAAACTGAGGACAGAGTTATCTTTATGTTTGAGGAGAGGAGCTGACACTGTCCCCTCGCTGAGCAGTGGAGGGATTGCACCTGATAAAAGAAACAGGTTATTCTACAGCTCAGTGCTCAGCAGGACCAAGGGACTTTCTGCTTCCTTCAATGTATCATAATTATCAAGGTTGAAGGATTTATTTTGTGAGCCCTGGTGCTCTCGGGGCCGGGGTTATCTTAATGACTCTCTTGCAAGTGTTCCCCTTGACCTACCTTCAGTGCAAGCCCCAGGAACAGGTGCCATTACAATATATTCCGCCCCACTGAAAGTCCTGTCTTCGTGGAGACTTTAGGAGGAAGAATATACAGATATATTGTTTCTATAAATCCCCTGATATTATCTTTTATTGGTAGTAATAAATGTCCATATTAATTAACTTAATGGTTTTAACTGCAGTAATGACTTTGTATTAAACGAGAGTGCTTTCATGTCCCACATAAAAGCTGCAATAATAAAACTCATCTACAGTATTTTTTTCAACTTCTATTGTGCTGAAACAAAGCAAACCCGTTGCTGGAATATTCCAGCCACCAAGATCAGCAAATGAATCAACCTTGGTGTAAATCATATCCAATTTGAAATGGAAGTATATTCAAATTTGGAAAGTTTTGAGCTTTTAGAATAGAAACAAAATGGGGCAATCACATTTTGTGGGGTTTTTTCCCTTGTATTTTGCTAATAAACAAGTGAATCTGGGTTTCAGTCTTTCATGTGTTGCTGTGAACATTCTGGGTGTTCCCATAAATATTTGAGAAAAATTCATGGGTTTTTGCAATCATTTTGAAATACATGTCAGTGCCAGAGGAGGTGTTGGCTACCAGTAAGAGAGCAGGAAATACTGTGTACTTGTGAAAGCAGCAAGAGAATATCAAATAAATACCTTCAAATTTTCACTTGCCTTCTCCAGGCTGAAGTTTCTTTACATTATATGTGAACTCATGCAACTGGAAAGGTGGAAAATGGTGATTATCAGTAGCCAGGGCGGTGGTGGAGGAAAAAAGAGCTTATCTCCGTAAATTGACATCTGTGAATAGTTTTTCTTGGTTCTACCAGAGCTGTGTCTGAGCCAATTTAGTCATTGGTTTTGCTGTGGATTTAAATCAGCATGACTGTCTTCACCATCTGTGTGAACTGGCCTCATTTGATAACTGTTACCAGTGCTTTTACCAGCTCTACAACACATGGGCAGATGTGTTTGTTTAGGGCTCCTAAGCCCTCCTGAGAAAGCCCATGGCCCCTCCTGAATTCCCAACAACACCCACACAATTCCTTTCAAGCAATCCTTTACCTGCTTCTGAAATTGCAGAGGAAACCTCTAAATTAGAGCATCTTAACATATAGAAAGTGCTGCTTCCCAGAGATGGTTTATCTCTTGTGTTTGATTTGGGAGATACAAAGGGTGTGCTCCATGGGGAGAGGTCCACAAATGGAACCCAACACCCATCCACAAGGATTTCCTTCATGTCTGAGTTGCACTGGAGGATGACTGAGGCTGTGTGCAGGGTTGAATTGGCACTATAACAGCGATGGATATTTGCAAATTAATTTTTTTCCCCTAAGCTTCTTCACACTTCCTAACAAAAGTCCATTGCTGGCACAAGGTGGTTATAACAAAAGTGGAAGCGAAACTCTCAGCCAGGGCACAGTGAAAGCTTTCTAGTCTGGTCCATAATCCCAAATTTTCAAAAGTGCAACTTAATCTCCGAAGTCACTTCCAAGAAGAAATTGCTAGATTGAATTGGCCCTTACAAATGTCAAAGTGAACTGAGAGGCAGCTGCCAGCCCTTTGCACGGCCACCAAAAAATCAGATTCCGTCCTCCTGGTCTCACCAGTTAGCCAAGCTGCTCTCCATGTCATGGACTTCCTCCTGGAATTTAAGCTTAGAAAGTGCTGATCATTGTGTGTAGGGAGGATACTTGCCAATGAGTTTGTGGTGCAGCAAGTAGTGAGCACTTCTTGGCTGATTAAGATGGTTTTGAGGTTCTCTGACAAGCTTCAAGCAAATTAACCCTGCTTCCAGAGCCTCTTCCTGAGAAAAAGGGCAGGACACCTTCAGGGTCTTGGTAACTTCTTTAGGGCTTTATGCTTTGTGACCCCAAGAGCTGTAGCTGTGGCTGCAGCCATTTGCCAATCTAAGCCATGGTTGGGCTGTGCAAACTGGGGCAGTGGAGCCGTGCTGGGGGACATCCCCCCAAAGCCAGCTCCATGGCCAGGCTGTGCTGGCACGCCAGAGCCTTGTGTGATGGCTCCCTCTGGGAGTGCTGGTTATCCTGCAAGCTTTATGTAAATATTTTTAAGTGGCACATCTGTCTGAATTACCGTGGTGCCCTTCTGGATTGCTAATTGTAGGTTTTAATTCAGCTCTCATGACCAGTTTACATAAATTAGGGAGCTGGCAGTAAGCAAGCTTTGAGGAGATGGGCTATGGATTTAGTGAGGGCTGATTTTTTTCTCTGAAATGCTTCTCCCAAGCTACTGTCTCTTCCCTTAGTTTGAATCCTCCTGGGGGGGAAACAGAGTAATTCAGTTCTGCTTGTGGAAGGAATGCAGTGCTGTTTTGTCTTCACCCCAGTGCTGGTGTGCCCAGCTCACACCATTAGTCTAATTGACTTTAATTGGCTCTATAAAGAGAAAAGGATTTGGCATTTAATTTCTGTGCCATACCCATTTGGAACGAGTCAGAGTCAGGGTAGCTTGGCATGGCTCTCCTGGCTCACTGAGAGGAGGCTCTGACTGACACGAGTATGGTGTGCATGTTCCCCAGGCAATCCCTGCTGGATCCAGGATGTGCCAGCCAACAGGTTGTTAAATAATCAATAAAAGTCTTTCAGCCCTTTTTTCAGCTGCACAGGCTACAGGACTGGTGTGCCTAAGCCAGCACTGGCTGTCAAATAAGGTCCAACAAACTGGTTCAATACACAGCTCCATTCCCTCTGCCAAAGGGACTGGGACTGTCCACAAAGGCTTTAAACCCACCATTTGTTTTCCTGGCTCTGGATTAACTGCTGGCAGGATTAACACTCCCTCATGCACACACTTGATGTGGCAAACCTGAAATTCAAAAATTTTTGCACCCATTTCCAGCAGCCATCAAGGTAGACCTGCCGAAATTCATTTACTTAATGCAAGGAGGAACTGCTGCCTGTTTGGAGCAGAAGTTTGCTCAACAGAGGGGTTTGAGAGGGATGTGGAAATATCTCTCCCTGCAGCCCAAGTCTCAAATTCTTGGGAACCAGACTTCACTGGGGAAGATCTGGATGTTGCCAGCCCCTGTGAGGTGCCACTCCCCTGGAATGGATGCAAACTGTGCTTCATCATAGCCTTATTCTTGAGGAAAATATCGAAGCTCTTTTATTAAATGACAGATGAGCTCTTATACTTGAGTGGGGAAATGGCTTTTTAATAAAAATTAGTGCCCAAAATATAAGCAAAGATTAGAATATCAGGTGCAGAACAAGACACCTGATCAGATGCCTTATTACCAGCAATGGAGCACCCAGAAAACTCATGAGCTGCAACAGTACATCGAGTTCCCAGTTTGCATCTGAAGTAGTTTAAACTTCAAGCACAGATTTATCAAGCAGGTCAGCCTTCACTTTCTCCAAACTCTGGCCTTAGGACTGGAATGTCTTCAGCTGATATGCTTATCCATGTAATCCCCTGTCTTCTGTCTGAAATTAAGCTAGTCAAGAGCCATTTTCCCTCTGTCACATCCTCCTGTTCTCCCAAGCAGTCATGCATTTAACACAACCACTGAGACAACTGATGCAGCCCTTAAACCATCCAAACACACAGGATTTGTCCCAAAGCCTATTATACGTCCCTTGCTTGGATAGAAGCTGTCCAACAACTGTAGACAGGAAAGACAGAGTTTCCTTTGGCAGCATGTGCTTGAAAAACTAATTATTGCTGCCTTCAAGCAGCAGTAAACCTGTATTGTCTGCTGGGGGGGAAGGGAGAGGGAATCAGTGCCTTTCCAGTAAATATGTGCATTCTACAAGTGAATCAAAGATAGTTGGGTTTTTTTATTGTCTGCCTCTTGCTTTCTTGAATCTCTCCTTTCCTTGGATGTTTAACAGCTTAAACATGAGACTACTTAAATACCCCTAAACATGTGCTAGTAGAGATTCCCCTTACTCAGTCAAGATGGATGTGCAGTCACCCAACCATATACTGTGTAAGACCATTGTGCTGCACCTTTGAAAAATCCATCAGCCACCTGACATCTCCCACCACCAACACAGCAATAGTTACTGCCCTGTAAGTACCAGCTTTGCAAGACAAACAGAAATAAATGATTAAAACCCATCTATTTTATGGGTGGCTCCTTGAAAGGTCAGTGGTCAGACAGGAAGGGCTCAGAAATGGATTCAGATTAAACAGAGGTAAAAATACAAGAAGAACAGGCTGGAAATCTGTTGAAATACACACATGCTTAAACTGAAACTATCTAATTAACTAAAATAGTTGCTGCAAGTGTATTTTGTGCTGTGACTTTGTTTCCTCTCAGTTAGATGCTTCAGATCTTCTAGATGGTTGAAGAATAAAAGGAATATGTCACCTCCTTAAAAAATATCAACCCAGAAAAGCAAAGCTAAATAAAAATGTGGAATTTGGCGTGTCATTCCTTCTGTCCTGCCTGAGATGAGACTGCAGCTCCTCAGGGCACCAAGTGATGCCTATGTGCTTGCTTTTCCCGTCTGTAAAATGCCTCCCACGTGTTGGACCTTCTAGTTTAGTGAGAACATTCTGATCCCCATCCTTGCTGCCACTCTGTATTTTCTCACAACTCAGGCTGAGCCTTAAAATCCAATATTGTTCTAAATCCCAGGAGCCAAACTCAGCGCCGATGTGGTGGATCTGAACAGGACTGCAGCCAGGTGGATTTTTGACCCTTTCTTCTCAATGTGTGCACCAAGAACAATGAATTTCATCCACTTTGGTGACAATTCAGCCACATCCAGGCTGGTCCAGAGCCCATTAAAGCTGGCAGGAGCCTTTCCACTGCTCCAACAGATGCTGGA
Organism: Anabacerthia variegaticeps; assembly: GCA_035583185.1. Taxonomy (NCBI): domain Eukaryota; kingdom Metazoa; phylum Chordata; class Aves; order Passeriformes; family Furnariidae; genus Anabacerthia; species Anabacerthia variegaticeps. The sequence continues at coordinate 9,231,071 of JAWWEW010000051.1, forward strand.
GCCATCCTGCTGCCATGTGTGTTGTGAGCTGGTGCCACTGATGCTGAAGCACGACCATGGTACATCACTGCATCCAGACTTTCCAGAACAAAAGCTTGAGGGTTGTTTTTTCTTCTTTTTTTTTTTTTTTGCACTGGCTGGCTGATACTTTTTATGGAATCACCCAAGGGCCAGGTTGTAGTTCTGTAATTGTACAGGGCTGTCATCCTCATAAATATTAAACACTGCTTCCAAGTGAAACTGCAGCTCCTTTTATTGCACAAAGCGATGGATATCCCAGCTGAAACCATTCTGCCTCCTTGCTGGTGCCTGCTGAAAAGTGACTGTGGTTCAAAATATTTATCGATGCTTTGTTGTATCGGGAGAATGCTCAGTGACAGATGGACACTCTCTTTAAAACCTCAACGTATGCAAATCTCCATACAAAAGAGCCCAGGATGTTTTTAATATCGCACACTTGCCTCAGGACATGTTTTTAAATCCCCACTTACCAAGGGGCCTGGCTTTTTATCAGTCAAACGCCTTAAGCACTATGTCAATGTGGACATCTGGCCGCGTGTTTAAAAAATTTTTTATTTGCTAAAATATTTAGTGATGTGACAGGGGTTTTAACTGGGGACATCAGGTCTAATGGCATATGTTTCAACCCAACTGCTCAGAGAGGAAAAATTAACAAGATAGTTGTTCAGGGCAGTTTAGCACTTGGTGTGTAGTAAGCCAAAAAAAGGGGAAAGGTGCAAGACCAGAACCAGGCATTATTCCTGACTAGTTTGGGGGTGTAAGGAATTGGGGTTAAATACACTGAAAGAGCTCATTGGGATTATTGTGATTTCTCTCCATCACTTGGACATGCAAGATAAATTCTCCTAAGTATGAGTATGGGTTCTAGGAGTTTCTTCCTCCTTTTCAAGCAGAGTTTGGCCAAGGAGATAGGTTTGAACTGTTCCCATGTGGGAACCTGAGCATCAGTGACAAAGGGCTTGGAACTGGTGGGAATGGGTGGGAGATGATTACCAAGGAGTAAATGAATGAAAAATAACAGACAGAAAGGTGTCATGAGTCTTTCAGGTTTCTCTCAAACCTTTTACATTTAACACTGAGCTATTCAGCAGTGACAATTCCCACCCAACACCATCTGGAGAGCAAGTCTCCAAACTTCTCGCAGGTTTTGGTGCTCCATCAGCACCCAGCCCATGAAAAGCAATTGCAACCCCAGCAGTACCAACCATCGACCTTGCTTTCATCCCAGCTATTCCTGGCAAGTACTTCTTGAGGGGCATTGTCAAGCTGGGAATAGAACAGAAGTGTTGAACAAAACCAGATCCCCGTGGTTGGCAATTCCAGGGCTGTTCACTGGAACTCCTCCAGAGCAGGGAATGCTAATGCAGTGCCCAGGCTGGTGCCAGAAGCCCTTTTGCTTCCAGAACAACCATCTTTTACCTTTAAAAATTAGACATGCAAAAGTGACTCCCAGCCTACTATCCACGGATGTGCCATGGTAGGTTTTTTAAAAAGCACGAGCCTCATTTAATTGTTACTCTCCTGCTTGAGCTATTCTGGTCTCAATTAACACCCCTATTATTAGAAAGTTACCACATGTGAATTGAAACATTAGGCATGTTTGCCTTCTGCATGGGCAACCAGGCAGCCTGAATTGCTTACAGAAAACCAGGTTCCTACCTCAGTGCTGATGCTAAATCCGAGGATAGTCACTTAATGCTGCCATTAACCATTTTGTTGCTGTCACTTCAGCAGTTGGTGTGACACTGCTGCTTCTGAAGGAGGAAATCACTGTGAGTCACATCACTGCTGCCATGTTTCGTGGTGGGGATTGAGAAATCACTTCATTGCAGTGCAAAAGTTTCCTTTAACTTCACTGAAGGAGAAAAACCAACCAGAGAAATCAACCCAGTGTCTGCCCCCTTGTCTTGTACGTCTGTGATACCTGCATTTTATGTCACTGCAACATTCATGTTTATAACTGATTAATTAAGACCTCTGGGGTTTAATGGTGTTCAGTGCAGCTGCAAGTATGCCAGTGTCTGCAGAGGTTTGGGTCAATACGCTCAAATAAATGAGGCCACTTTCTTTGGAAAAAGAATCTGGCTTCTGTACTGGCTGGTGAATGTTGCATCACTTCATTTTCTCTGAGAAAATGAATGAGAAAATAAATTTGGCAGAAGAGCTGCAGATTACAATGCATGATGTAAGGCTAATGACCAGTGAAATATATGAATTTCAGCTCATTTTTGCACAAAAGGCCAAACTGTGCTGAAGCCAAGCTCCACCCATATTGGTGTCCTGTCTCCAGCAGTGACCAGAACTTTAGCCACAGCTCCCAAAATGCTGTGATAAAGTCAGGTGATGGGAAACTTCCATGAAATCTGAACACAGCACCACCAGAAATAGGTCTGAATCCTGAAGCACAAGGTCCTTCTCTCTTCCAAAGTGCTGTTTATTGTGATCATTGAGGGGGGGATTGCTGATTTAAATGGAGTTTATTAAAAGTGCTTTTACCTGGGAGGTGCACTGATGTTATGGCAAAACCTAAAAGGTCTGACAGGAGATACCTGGACCCTTCTCTGACACTTGTTGTGCCTGTGGGAGAGGGAGGGTTTTTGCAGGGATCAACCAGAAGGCTGAGATTGTCTGGAGAGCTGATCCTGCTCCATGTGGTCCTGGTGGTGCTCCAGTCACCTCCCGGCTTTCATGCCTTCCACTGAGGACTTCCCAGTTCTGCATCTGCTCTTCTCTTGGAGGGGGAGATTTCTGCTTTACTGCTTTTCTGCTCTGGAAAGAGGCAAAATGTCATGGCAAGATCCAAGGCATATCAAAAGAGTGAGACACTGTGGTAGGCACCAAGTTCTGTGCTAGACTTCCTACTCGTTTTCCAAATGGGAAGGTGATGCAGTTCTCCTAGAGGTAAAGCTTTTTAGCAAACCCCTAAATTACTTCCATTTTTTTAATAAAAAGTTCTCTTTTCTCCAGCATACATTACTTTCTTTGTGTCATGTGCTTGTCTTTGCTGCATTCCTCCTGAGAGCAGTTGGTCACTCTAGTTCTATGAAGTATTAATACCCCACCAGTGATATTTATGTACCCAGATCTTCTTTTTTTTTTTTTTTTACCTTTAGATGTTCAACAGCATGAATATTCTTATTTTTTATTTAAAACTAATTTGGAGTTCTTGCTCTCTAAGGGGTTTCTAATCACCAAAAAGTGCCCGAGGCTAAAACTGATTGACAGGAAAATGCTGTGGCTTCTGAAAAGTAAATTGGCTATTGACAGAGCAGTATACAAAGGAAAATGCTAAATGCTTATTATTTATGAGCTATTAGGGAAAATGTTATTAGCATCTGTTTCCCACATGGGCAAAAACACCTGTCAGACATCAGGAAACTATAAAACGATGCACAGTTAATAGTTACTTTGTTTAAAAAGTCATTAAAATTGAATGTCAGCTAAAACTTAGGAAAACATTATTCTTCAAAAGACTTTTAATCTTGCTGTTCAAAAACAAAACAAAACAAAACAAAAAAAGAAAGAAAAGACCTTGCCACATTTTAATTTCTGGGAGCAGAAAGGAAGAAGGCGTTTGATTTGAAAGTGATGAGGCGACTTGTGGTATACAACAAACAAGGCATCAAAAAAACCCCAAAAAGCAGGGGGAGAAAGGCCCAGGTTGGGTCCCTCCTGGAGCTGTGAGGCAGAGGCAGAGCAGAGCAAGGTCAGGCATTTCAGTGAGTTGTGGGGCTGTTTGGATTTCATTTAAACCCGTAAACAGGAGAGGTCTGCCTTGCTAAGGATCAGAGAATCACAGAACTAGACTTGGTTGCTCCAAGGATTTCACAGTGACAGAGAGTAGGTTTAGATTTGCTATTAGGAAGAAATTCTTCCCTGTGAGGGTGGTGATGCCCTGGCACAGGTTTCTCAGGGAAGCTGTGGCTGCCCCATCCCTGGAAGTGTCCAAGGACAAGTTGGACAGGGCTTGGAGCAACCTGGGCTAGTAGGAGATGACCCTGCCCATGGCAGGGAGTGGAACTGGATGATCTTTAAGGTCCCTTCCAACCCAAACCATCCCATGATTCCTGTGCTCATCAACCCCAATTCACAGCTGCCCTGAGTCAGCGCCAAACTCTGCTCTGCACAGGGTGGGTCACACCCAGGTTGGACTCTCTTGCTGTGTCTGCAAATAAAAAGGAAAACTGTGGCCAAGACATCTCGTGGAGACAAGCCAGACCCCTCTCCCCCTGTCTCCATTCCATCTGAACAGGGATTTGACTGGATCTTGATGAACTTTCCAGAGCTGCAATATGTTTATAGAGGGAGCCATTTTCCTTCTAAAAATTCATATATGACTTTTCAAGCAGTCCTATTCATGAGGTAAACCTGTTCTTCATATTCTGTACAGAGCTGAGCACACCACCAGCATTTTAGCAGCAACCCTGGTAAAACCAAAGGCTTTCCTTAACACAGAGTGTGATGTGTGTGGTCAGAACTTTAGCACAGACTGTGAAACCAAACTCAGGGAGTCTTGAATGGATGTAGGGCCTAAAGGTGAAACTATGCCTAAAATGTGCTGTTCTTAGAGTCTGAGCAGGTGCAGCAACAGCAAAATGTACCCACAGAAGCCTCAATGGTGAACAAAAGCATAGTCCATCTTCCCAAAACTGCACAAATTCCCTGCTGTTGCGAAGGAAATACATCATTTCTGTCTGTACAATTTACATTGCCATCTAGACAGGAATTTCATACCTGGAATTTTACTTTAGTAAATCACAGAAAAGAACAGATGATCTTTGGAACAACTTCTCACCCCAAATACACCCTTGTTTTTCCTCACAGTGAATGGAATTTTACTAATCCAGGACGCAAGGACAAACCCAGTATGACACCAGTAAAAGTGCCAAAGAAATATAATATAAAATATTGCTTGTCCATTTAAATTATTTAATGTTATTAACATTAATTACCATACTTGGATACCCTGAGTGATTCACACGTTTTCCCTCCCCCAACTTCTCCTCCAAAGCTGAACTCTGAATTTCGACATCCGCTTGTTTTCTCCATGGATTTCCTTAGAGCAGCAGAAGGGATTTGGCAGATGGTGTCTCACCATCCCAGTCCTCTCTGCTCCAAACCATATTTCCCCTGCATCTCCTTCTTTTGCTCCACAGCCACCAAGGCTCAGTTTGGTGCCTCTGTGTGTGTCCCAGTTTCCAACTATCACATCCATGGAGGGGCTGGAAGGGTTTGGTCCGTGCCAAGACCCAGGGTGGGCTCGATTAGTGCTGTTGGGTATCAGGGACTCCCAGATCTCTCTGCATCCTCTCTGATGAGGCTAAAGAGATGCTGGAGGAGTTCAGTGCTGTAGTGCAAGAAGAGGGTCATATTTTAGTATGAATAGCAGTATAAATTACCTTCACCTGGTGACGCTATTGGGTTTTATGACTCAGTTTTATCACAATTTCTTCTGCAGTCCATAAATTGAGACAACGTTTGGTCTGCTCACGGGAAACAGTGTTGTCACTACCTGATGGACCAAGTGATCAGCCTGTGCTCCTGGTGGGCTTGGCCACCCTTAGACAGGCTGGGAATGTAACAGCAAGGTAAAGGACACCTCACTCAAGACTTTTTGGAAATGGCCAGATGGAGAGGCAGAAGATGCTCTCGGTTCAGTATTAAATTAATCTCTGGCTTAGGTAAAAGTCATTATTACTCTACTGACATTTCAGCAGCACAGGGCAAAGCAGGGACTTTCCGACCAGCATCATTAGCCAGGAGAGGCAGATGTGCTTCCCAAAAGCTGTGTTGGCCCCAGGTGCCTTCATGAAAATGTGGTCTGACTCTTGCCCTTCCCACCTTGTCTCTGATCGCTCCCAGCAGCAGGGACCACCTCCACCTTGCCCAATCCCCCAGGAAAGAGCCCTCCAGGGTGGGGGCTTCAATACCAGGCTGGAGCCGCCTTTGATGTGCCATTTTCCCTTTGAAATGCAATGTCTCACTCATCTAATCCTCATCACATTTGGGAAGCTTCTCTTCAGTCTTTCAGATCGGGATGTCAGGGGAGTAGAGTTTGTTTTTGAAAGAGGCCAGTTTGAAGTTTTTTGGTTTTAAAACATAAATGCTTTTTTGATCAAAATGCAAAGTAACCCTTTTTGTGGGTGATTCTGGTAGGTTTGAGATTTTATTGTTTTGTGGGGTTTAAAGTTTGTGGTTTTTTGCTTGAGACTGTAAATATCTCTCAGGCACCTTGGATTTGTTTTCCTAAACTCTCCCCTGATGCTCATTGTATAGTCCATGTATTTCAAACCTCCCAACTGCCCTTCCCATCATATGTGTGGGATCATTTCAGACAGAGCGATGCTGAGAGCCAACAGAAACCAACACTGTGCCCAAGCCAGTCCCAGGAAGGATATCCTAATCAGTGGAATATGCAAAAACCAGAATCTGACATAATTTATTCCATTTGCTTCACGGAAATGATGCTCTCCAACTCCTGTGTGTGTCTCAGGAGTGACGGGGACTTTCTTCCCGAGGATGGGAGCTGAGCTTGAACTGCTCCAATATCCCTCACACCTGCATTTTGCCCTGGTCAGACACAAATACATCTGCTGGGTCAAGCACAGCGCAGGGCACCTTCCAGTCACAGCCTGGGTGCCAAGACAGGGTTTGCTTGGACCCTGCTTTACACACAGATCCTGCAAACACAGCAGCTGCTCCTCACCCATCCCTGATCCAGGACCCACTCTCCAGGCAGGGCAGTGCCAGGGGTTTAACTTTGAAACAACTTGCACTTAGCCTGGTTTTCCCCACACTAACCTTTCCTCCTCCCCGTCTTGAAAGTTAGAAACATCTTTTGTATTCTAGAGGCCAAAGGGCCAAACTTGCCTTTAATTAAAATGCATATTCTTTAATTAAAAGCCCCATAACACATGAAGGGCATTCATTGAAATACGATGTGTGACATAGTCATTACCCTGCTGTTAATTACTAATTAATGAAGCTATTTCAATTAATAGCTTCCCCACTGTCACTCTGGCTTTGACAGGGCTCCGTGCTGAGAAGCCGTAGTGGAATCACAGGCGATCGTAACTCCTGGAACAGCACCAAAAGGCATCAGCTGAATATTCATGTCGGACGACGTTAACACTTTTCAATTAAACATAATAAAGTAAAAGCTCCGTCAAAAGTGTATATCAAACATGCGTCAGCCTTTCCCTCTCCCCCTCTTCTCTTCCAGCTTGTCAAAAATAACTAGAGAGAAGTAGGAGGGGGGAAAAAAATGGGGTTTTTTCCTTCCTTTTGACACTTCAGGCTGGAGCATCATTTATCAAGCAAGTGGTGCTGCTGTGTGGGGGGACGATTTACGACAAGCCCAGGAGAGCACTTGTGCTCACATGCATCTCTTTTCTCTCCTAGGGCTGAGCATGGCGTTGCTCTCCTGTTTCTCTCCCTTTCCTTGACTAAAACTGTAGTGGGGAGTGAGGAGAGGCCCCCAGCTGCCTCCCCATCACTGTACAAATATGGGGGAGCTGAGGAGCAATGAGTTTCACTTCCATGGTTAAAGGAATCCTTTCCCAAGTGCAGGTTTTAATTACAGAGCTGTGTCTCCAAGGAGGCTGCTGGTGAGGGCTGGTGAAAGGAGCAGTGTGAAAAAACCTATTTTGCAGTTGAGAAGTTATATCAGACCCCAAAACTGAGGAGCTGTGCTGTGCTCTCTTGGGTACCATCTGGTTGAAGTTTTCCATTCAAAACCCATGGAAAATGAACCCAAGAGAAATTCCCCTGGAGTATATCCATATAGAACCCCAAATGCTTTGTTTTACAAGCTGTTTCTTTCAGGCAGAACTTGGAGAGGGGGAGGAACCTTTTCTAGGGAAAACATTATTTATAGAAAGCAAGAAATTGGGAGAAAAGATAGTGTGCAATTCTGCCTGTTGTTCAGGTACTCAGAGGTACAGAGAAGTCTTGTATATTTGTGGCAAAAAGCAGAAAAAAGACGGTGACTTGGTGTGGGTATTTTTGCTGTGGGGACAGGGAAGGGACACTCCTGTGATTCCTGAAGGATAAAGGAAGAAAACAAGAGGGGCAGCAAGATGTTTCCGTCCACGTCTCAACTTGAAGTTTCTGTCTGAAGCCAAGCAAGATAATGCTCATTGCATTGCCTGTTGGCAATGCACTGCTGAGGCATGAGCTAACACTCATCATGTGATGGGGCTAATAAATAAATCATGTGGTTTGTGCTTATTCTTTGTGTCAGATCATGTTGCTGCATTTCAGTGTCCCAAATAGAGCAGTGGCACATGGGGCAATGTCCTTACTGCCCAGTGCTGAGCATCAGCTGGAAAAATTATTCCTTCAGGTTCCTGGTGGCTCTAAGAAAATGCAAATCCACTCGCTATGTTTGTAGCTCGTTTCAAATTCTTGCTCTGCTCTCTCTGGATTATCTACCAAGGGTAGTGTCACCTGAAGGCCCTGGGTAGACAAACATCATCCCTGGGAGCCAGATGAAAGCAGGGAGATAAGGAGGGGTAAGATGCATTCACTACTGGGACTTTCTCACAATGACCACCTTCCCACCCACACCACAATCCCAGCCTCCTGGACAGCTCTTTGCTCCTTCAGGAGTTAAAATCCCCCATCCCCATCTCCTGCTCTGAATCCTGGTGTCCATCTCAGGCAAGTGGAAGTCCATCCTTCCTTTTGTGCTGACCCTTCAGCTGCTGCCAGCTCCTCCCACCCTGCCCATACCAAGCCAGGCAGTGGCCCTGCTTCCTTCCCCAAGCTTACAGACACATAGATGATTCCCTTTGACACTTCATGGTTTCCTGCTCTGGTCCTAGACTGAGACTGGAAGCAAAAATCAAACTAGCTCTTGAAACCAAGAAGTTCAGTCTCAGAAAAATGTGGCTACAACACCCAGTGCCTTCCTTGATTTGGAGGACCATATAAAACCAAAAACCCTTCACTTCACTGCTTTTTTTACCCTCCCTGATAACATTTGATTTTTTTATTCCTTTCTTCTTTTCTTTTGACCATCACCAGAGCAAGCCCTTCTAAACCTGAGTGCAAGCGCAGCCCAGCTGATCTGTCCGAGCACCACTGAGGAGTCATCATTGTTTGTCCAGCTGGTTGACTTCTAAAGACTGGTCTCCAAGGTCTCAATTAAGGTTCAGGGCTGACTCGCCTCCACCTCTCCTGGGAAGAGGTTTTGCCTCTTCTGCTCAATTATACACAGTGTCTCCTCCATGTGCAAGGGAGATCAGGGAGGTGGGAGCTTTAGCTCTGCTTTAGTTGTTACCTCTGAAGCATAATTCAGAGATATGCGTTGCTATAAAAGCTTCACTTTATAATCTAATAGGCCCTTGATCTGCTGCATTTTTACAGGGAATGGAGGCCAACTTAATTAATTGGACAGGCCCCCATGTCATTAGGATGCTGTGCCCCTCTCTCAGAGGGTGCTGCTGGTGGCAAGTGATGCTGCACAGAGATTTGTCCCTGATTCCCTGGTGCTGGAGTGACTTCTGCACCTGCCTGGCATGTGTCTGGTTTTATACTTTATTATTAGCAGAGTAAAGAAAAGGCAGAATTCACACAAAACACCCTTCATATATCTGTATGGGGAAATGCTGGTGATACAAAAGATACCGAAGCTCAAACAGCAGTGCTGAGAACTTCTGTCTGTCCCCTGCTGTTCATGATGCTCTCTCTTGCCTGCAAAAGAAAAAAATGTTTCAGAGTATGCTGAGAGAAGTATTCGCTGAGATTGGAGCTGCCCTTCCCTGGAAATATTAATCCACCAAACACGGATGAATCTCCTGGAATAATCCTCTCTAATGCACTTTCAGGAAATCAATTCAGTGCTTTATTCTTTAATCCAGAAATCTCCAAGGAGGAGAAGGAGGAGGAGGGAGAGGATGAACAGACACCGTCGGAAGAGGATAAAAAATTGGCACTGTGTTTAAGGAAAAGAGAGAAATTTGTGTCTTTGCTTTGTGATACATTTTGACAGCCCCGTGGTAAAGGTTCGCCTGCAAACCCTGAAGCTCTGAGCAATGCCAAAGTATGTCATTTCTTACTCATGCTCTCGTTTTTGGCTCTGCAAAATGCACAGTAATACTCCAAATTGCATCACCTTGGTGTAACAATCGCAAGCGAGATTTTCATGTGTCTGCTCCACGTGTGCTTGAACTGCAACACACAGATACCCACACAGGCAGGTCTCAGCCAGAACCACCTCAGCAAATTTGGCATATCATTGCCTGTGTAACAGCATATCTGGTTTTGAAACAGCAGTGAGTGGTTGCTTCCCTGCTGATTTTAGCCATATTGTTTAAACCTGTGGGTAATACATCCTAATGACACTCTTTCAGGGCTGTTTTCTCTCCTAAACCCTTTAAAATACTGCTGGTTCCAGATATATCCATTTTTTAGCTCTCCCAAACTGTTTCCACTTTTCACCCTCAAGTTAACATGAAACATGTCCAAAACCTTCCAGGAAGAGTTTGCCCATCTCAAGGCTCTGTGTCTGTTTTTGGATTTCAGTAATTTTTAGCCTAACTTGAATCGAAATTGCACAGTGCATTTCCGAAAATACTGAAATTATCTGAGGGTGCTGAGAGAGATCACTTGTCATCCAGCAGGGCTCATAGGACAAAGAGTTGCATCCAGAGTTGGTGACATAAAGGCTAAACCTTTTCACTTAGCTCACCACAGAGCCATGAGCCAGGAAAAAAAATCTGATTTGGAGGTGAACCAAAATTTCCCTGTAGTTTTAATCCCTCAATATGCATCTTTTATGTAAGAAACTACCTAAGTTTTAATTTTGTACTCCCGGCTGACTCCAGGCACAAAGTCCCCAGAGAACAGAAAGGGTTTATCATGGTCCTTGGATTCAAACTTTGTGTCCAGGTGCAGAACAGCCCATCATCTCCTACTGGCACTGGCTCTCCTGGAAGGACAGCCCAGGGCTGTGCAAACATTTCTCGGGTCACCACTTTGTTGCAGAGTGTCCTACTTAGAGGTTTCTGTAAAATGAGATTGCAAGGATGGAGCTTTACGCTGAGTTCTCACTAGTCCAGGTGGCTCCTGCAGTGAGAACTGCAGCCTCCAGACCTTTGCAAAGCACAATTGTTCCCCAGATGGGCTAAACTAAAATGAGAGCTCAAAATAAATAACTCATCTGAAGACCTCCCCTCTGGTATCTGTTTATGTTTTTGCTGATAATATTTCTTGTTCGAGGGTTTATTTTGCTAAATAACCAGTGTCTGGGGTGCAGAATGAGAGAGCACATCCTGCCTCCCACGAGCATGGGGACATGTGGGGGCCTTCTTTGCTCCCCCAAACCTGCTAAATGGGCTTGTGTAGAGGGGCTGGGACAGGGATGGAGCAGGGAATGGAGGAGCTGTAGGTCAGCTGCTGGAGAAGGCAGAGCAGATCTGCAGGCACCGAGGAGCAGGTTGGTCACAGCAACAAAACCACACAAAGGTGACCAGGAAATTTGTGATACCAGCTTTATGGGCACAAGCCAACCCTTGTCTCATTTGGGGCAAAATTCAAGCAACACAGAAAGGCTCTTGTGACCAGCTGGGGTTCACACCAGCTCTGGGCATCTGAAGGGCTGAGGATGGGACACATGAAAACATCCACCTCACCTGTAACTCACGCAGGGGCACAGGAGAGGTTGTAAATTAGCTGGTTTGTCTGAAACTTGGTAGGAGAGGAGGGGAAAATAGCCAACATGAAAGGAATTTAACAGCTGCAATGAGCCTCGATGGTTGCACAGGAAAATCCCCTGTCAGCCACAAACAGTTTGCCTTTAATGAGAATGCAGGACATGCACGAGTAGGTTGCTAATTCTTTGTTTAAAATCCTCCTGGTAATTGCTACACGTGTACCTTTCCATTGTCTTCCATGGAAGTGGGATTGTAATTTTTTTTCCTTTGGAGCTGAAATTAAAAACAGTTTATTAGAGAATAATGAATGTCAAAGTTGCAGGAGATCATGCCCAGCACTGTGTTTGGAGGAACAGGAGCAAGTCACCAGTAAACTGGGAGTCGTACAGAGCAGGAGAAAGCAATTTAGGAAGAGATTCAAGGGATCAGCCGAAGCTTTTCTGGCAGCTACTGCCTCAGTTAAATCATTAATTTTTGTTAATCCTTTGCAAAAATCTGGTGATTTGGGAACAAAATTTTACAGTATTTCAGTCCTGCCTTAAGAGGCCAAATCCAATTACTGGATAATGGGACTTTGGCCTCCCAGGAGCAGAGAAACTTTGGAAGATGTGGGTTTATACGGGGGTTTCTTCTCTTTTCATTATTGGATTAAAACCTACCCCACCCTTAGCTCTGCATCAGGAACTGTGTGAGCAGGAGCCACACCAGTCTGGAAAACAAATGGAGCATAAAACCCCTGTCATCATCCCTACAGCTGGTGGCCATACTGTGCTTTTGGGTTATTCCCATGACTCTGTGCCCATGGAGTTTGGCTGTCCTGGCTCACACTGTGTCCCCAGGGCTGTTGGATGGGGCAGGCTGACCCAAGGTGAAGCCTGCAGAGCCCCAGGACCCCCCTGCTCAGAGACACCCCCAAAAACTGCGCTGCAGGAGGATCAGTATTTTGGAGGTGTTTTGGTAGAGGGTAAAAACTTTATAAACCCAAGTTAAACTTGTGGAAACTAAGACTGTTCTTCATGTGTTTTTCAGACTACTTGCTCTGAGGACAGTTAAAAACAAAACCAGGAAAATTATTTTGAAGAAACCGAATAGGGAAGAAAATAGAGGAGAGCACTTAAAGCTGCTGGTGAGAGCCTGATGCCCTGGACTGCAACTCCCTGCCATTGCCCCCCCGTCACTCTCGTTTTTAATTACAAGCAGCCAAACTGTAAAGACCTTAATGGACATCTTAATTATTGCATTAAAGTTTGAAATGGAAAATTCCTCATTACACGCCATGCAGTAGGTCACGGCTGCAATAAACGGTGATATTTTGCTTGTTACAGAACTGGGTGCCCTTTGCAGAACTGGTGTCTTTGGGGCATGTCCCGGCCCTGGGGAGCTGCCAGGTGGATGTTAGATCAGGTCTCTGCTGTGAGAGCATCTGCTTGTGTTTTCCAGGCAAAACTATCACCGAGAAGTGCTCTTTGCTATTCCCTTTCTCCTAGAAATAGTGCTATTTTTCTCCCGTATTTTCCTTTCCATCTGCTTGAATGTGTTTATTGATTTAGTGTTATGCAAACTGCAATGAAACAGTATCCTTCTAATGATCCCCAGCCAGCTATGGAATATATCCCAAACAATTTAAATACAAACCAACCCCCAGCAGCAACACAACGTACCTCTCACTGATCAGCCTTTAAGCCCAGTCACAGATTCCCAGACCCTTTTGGACTGTGCCTGTCCCTGCTGGCTCAGGGCAGGCTGAAAAGATGTGATCCAACCTGTGACACTGATAATTTTAAGAATGTGGCAGTAATAGACAAAAAAAAAAAAAAAAGAAAAAAAGAAAAAGAGAGAGAAAAGATTGAAAGACAAAAACCTTTTCTCTCAGGCTTTGCACAGTTGGAGAAGAACAGGGCAGGGTTTAAGGTGGGTCTGTGGCTTCTTAGAGCTGAAAACCTCTAAATAACCTAAACGACCTAAAAGGTCAAAATGGCTCGTGTGTATGTCACAGGTTGTTTATATCTTTAGAAGAGGAGCAAAAGGACAAGAAAATTTGAGGATAACTTGCACTCAAACCCTAATTTATCTTCAGAATTGTTTTCATACCACCAAGTTTCATGTTGGGCTTTTTTTCTGAGCACATTGAAGAGAAAATTAGAGGACTCTTCAGTATTTGGAGATATTCTCTTCAATACATGACTCTACAGACGAAGTGTTAAAATTCCTTCAATGGCTATTTCTCATTTTAAAGTGCCTTCCAAACTTTTCCTCCTAACACTAGCTGTACAATTGCCATGTGAGGGTGAACGCAAATGCTGGGACAGCAGGTCCTGGGACTCCCCGAGGCAGCTCTGGTGGTGAGAGCCACCAGCCAGGGCTGCTCCTCGGCAGGGCCAGGCTTTGCGAGCTGTGCCCGCTGTTCCAGCTGTGCCAGCCAAAGCAGCCACATCAGCCGCACTCTCCGTGCCAGCTGTGCCAGCTGTGCCAGCTGCGCCAGGGCCAGGCTCGGCAGCTCTCGCCGGCCGGGAGCTGCCACATCCCAAATCTCACAGCTCCCTCTGTTGGCATCTGTTCGAACCTATCAGCGTGGATGTAAAAAAATAATAATATTGGCAATGCATTTCTCTCCCTTGCACGGTCTTCATGTGGAAGGGGATCCAACTGCGCGGTGTGTCCCACCTAACCCAAGAATCACTTCGCTGTATTCCTACTCTTAACTGATAGTGGATCAGGTCTCCTGATGCTGTGCTGACCACAGCTCTGCTGAAGGCAGCTTTTCAGTCATTTTTCCTAAAGAACTGAGAAGATGTAGCTGGATGTGCCCTGAGTGCCATGTCCATGCAAAAAATGCTGTGAAAATCTGCCAGCTCAGACACTCTCCCAGCACAGCCTCCCCTAAGGAGTTAATTCCATCAAATATATTTGTCTGTGCCTTACTGATCACACAAATTAACACCTCTGCAGCCAAAGGAACACCACAGTGTGCAAATGATTCACTGCCTTTATTTTCTTTAGCTCCTTCTGCAACAAAAACTCTGAGATCACAAGCTTTGGCAAGGTGGCTTAAACAAATAACAGTACAGGTACACAGAATGGTTTCAGTATTCACCAATGAGGTATGAGAGTAATGAAACAGAAACCTCAAGTCAAATATTTAACTTGTTAGCCAGTTACAGAGACAGATAACCAGGACAGCCCACCGGAGTGTTAGCTGAATTTACAGAGAAGGCACAGCCTGACTTTCCTTTGAAGACCTTAATTCCAAATGTCCCAGCTGGCAGAGCCAAGGGGTGGCCAAGCCAACTGGTTCAAATATGATTTAAACTCTTCCACAAGAAATGGTGCAACCAGCAAAGAGAATCAGAATTGACTCCCTGTGCTCCTGACCTGTAACACTGAACAGCCAGGGAAGACACTAAAAAATACCCCCACAAAACCCATCTTTTTCTTTTTCTATGTCACTATAGAAAAGGCCATGCAAGCAATCTGCTCAGACTGGACAGAGCAGAGGCTGGCAGAGATGGCTGCACAGCCTCGGGCCATTTTGGCAAGCCTGGCTCTTTGCTCTGGGTGTTACCCACTGATTTTAAGACTTCCCACCAGCCTTCGTGGGTCCTGGCTCTGCAGCACTGCAACAGCCCACACACAGAGTGGTACCTATGGCAGCAAATGGCCTTTGAGAGAAAAAAAAAGCAGAGGAGCAGAAAAAAAACTACTTTCTTATCTCTCTGTTCCCAGTCAGGCCACATTGATTTTTTTTTTTCTTTTGAGAAGACATCAGGCAGGTGCATCTTTCTCTCTTAATATGCCCAGTAAGTGGCTCAGGTCAGCTTAGTGACACCCATTAGTGTCTCTGCAATTAAAAGGCTGGCTGTATTTTCACTACAAACCTTGCTGTTCAGAAATTTAACATGGCTCCAACAGGCCTTCCAAGAAGAAATTTGGCTAAAACAAAAGGTGAGGAAGAGGGTAACTGGGACTTTTTTTTTTTCAGACAACAAACCTGAACCCACAGCTTTCCTGCACTGCAAGGTCCTTGGGAAATCTGCTCCCCAGCAGTCTGAGATGAAGTTTTCTGGTAAGCACCAGAGAAATCAAAGAGAGCATTTCAGGCTCAAGCAAGGGGCAGGAGGAAAAGCAATTAATCGCTTTAATATGAAATGTCACATTTAAATTTGATCTTACAAAACCAAATACTGAAGGCTGGTAGATACTCCCCTTCGAGAAACAGCCTGGGATTTGGTGGGAATACCACTCAAAACAAGCATGCAGAATCAGGCCTCAAGTACATAAAATATAGAATTTGGTGCTTAAATTCTAAAATATTTATAAATAACTTAAGACATTCAGGCCCAGAGGTGCCTACAGCCAAGTATTTCCCTCTGACACAGGGAACCACATTCCTATGGATCCCCAATGCAGAAATTCGCTTTATGCTCAACATAGAAACAAAACCTGCCCATGTGAGGCTCTTTGGATTTGAGAGCACATGGAGGACACATCTAATCCAGCAGAACACATCTGGGAGTGTAAATCCACATCACAGAATGTGACTGGTTCCTCCTGTACATTCACAGCACCTGGCAACACAGTTCCCAGGGGATTCCTCAGCTGTTCCTGCCCCACGAGGTGAGCCCAGCTAAGCCTGACTCCCCAAGGATGTCAGATCAGCTCTGCTCTCATGGTGGAGCTGGTTTAGCTGGGCTCAGGGCTGGGGTAAAGCCACCTGGGAGAGGAGGGAGACCCTGAGCTCTGTCCTTGAGCAAAGACAGCCTTGCCTCGGAGTGTTCTGCTCCGCAGCCTCCTGTCAGGATGGACACAGCCCCTGGATCCATGGCAGACATCCTGCCAGACACTCCCTGAAGGGAAATTCACCTCACAGCCCTGCTACACCAGGCTGGTACCTGCTGAGCAGGCTGCAAAACGAAGGCACAGGAGGGGGGTTAAGGTCAGAGGTACATTCGTTGGGATGGTCCCTGTCATGCAGTTCAGAGGACAGGTGTGGCACAGCAGCCCAGAGATGGATGGTCACAGGACAGCAGAGCATGGAAGGGACCTGCTCCTGCACGGAGAAGCAGCTCCCCCTCAGCAGGGAATGGAACCACAGCAGCCTTGGGAGACAGGTTGGGCATCCTCCTTTGGCCACATGGGTATTTGTCCACCAGACACAAACTGGGACAAACTGCTCTCACAGACCATATCCTCACTGGAGGTGTTTTGCTGGATGGCTCTGCAAGCCACCAGCTACGCCCTGAGCAAAAAATGAACTTAGCATTTCTTTTCTCTCATGGGTTCCATCCAGACCCGTTATGTACTTGGTTTCAGCATACTAAAAAGAAAAATAAAATGTTCTTTGGCACTTGTGCAACATAGACATGACACTCTCCTGTCCTTCAGCTGCTTGCTGGGCTCATCTCTAGAGATCCACGTACGCAGAGTCTGTGTCTACCCTCTGGGCCTCTCCAAATAGGAGGAATACACAGAGCCCAATGCTGTTAACAGCAGCCACCAGGTTGAAAACAGAAATCCAGGAGCCAGTCGTTTCAATCAGGTAACCAGCCAGGTACACACAAATGACACCTGTGACAGGAGAGAAGAGAGAGACATGCAAAGGCTCTGGGGCTGGATCCTGCCCTCTGCAGGGAGAGGGCTCCCTGGGAAAGGATGAGCTTCAGGAAGGGACTTTACCTAGGAGGGCTCCACCTGTATTCGCAACCCCTGGAATGAAAAGGAAGAAATTGTGTGTTCAAAACCCACAGATATGAGTGTCTTCACCCTGTCTCCCACCAACCTCGTCTGCACACTCAGCAAAATGCCTTGCTGATCACAGAATCACAGAATGGTATGGGTTGGAAGGGACCTTAAAGGTAATCCAGTTCCACCTCCCTGCTGTGGGCAGGGATGCCTTCCACTAGCCCAGGTTGCTCCAAGCCTCATCCAACCTGGGCTCGAACACTTCCAGGGATGGGGCAGCCACAGCTTCTCTGGGCAGCTGACAGAGACCACTGACATGCAGCATCATCCCACCCATGGGTGCAGGTCAAAAGGCATGATGGTGCCATTTTAGGTGCCCCTAGCACTGGCAGGTTTATTGCAGAAGGAAGCTGAGGCTGCACACATGGAGCAAACATTGCCCAGAGCCACTCTTGCCCAAACCTTAACTATGTACCCCCCAGAGATGCCACCTCTCCAGCATGGAAACCCCACAGAATCCTTACCAAACAACAAGCCAGCACAGGAAGGGGCCAGGTCCTGCACGTTTACTGAAATGCCACTGGTGAGAAACAGAGGGGGGGAAAATGGCTGTTTGAATGGAACATGACTGTTTCTTCATCATTTACACAGAGATTGGTTTGTGAAAAACAAGGAAAGGTCCTGGACAAGAAATGGCACTGGCAGAAGAGTAGGAGCTGAGAGTGAAGCAGCACAGCTGAGTGTCAGAAGGAAAAGGATTCAACTCAAAGCAGTCAGAGGGGCCAAAATGCAACTCCCCTCCTGCTCCATGCCCATAATACTGGCTGGTCCAAGTCCTTCCCCATGCTAGAGGTTTGCAGGATCATTTCCATCCCAGAAGGCACTAAACTCCACCGACCTCGTGGGGACCAACACATGATGCTCAGGCAAGTGCCAGTTCTTGCTCTGACAGTCAGGATGGAGGAAGTCTCCTCCAAGACCCCAAAAAGCCAAGTGTGGGATGAGAGCTAAGGGGTACTGTCACCATCTCTCTCCTTACCTGTGGTTAAAGGTCTGGAGCCCAACAGAGGCAGAGGCAAACACAATTGCTTTGCAAAAACTGGAGGTCTGGCCCAGACACAAAGCAAAAATGCTTGAGACACCAGAGCCAATGACCTGGAAAAAAGGCAGAATTAAACACCACAGCACATTTTCTGTAAGGAGAAAAGCAACTCCTGTTGTGAACAAACCGTTCCCTTTTCCAGTGCAAAAGCTCATGTGCACCAGCTGCTTCTCAAGCCTTTTTTTTCCCCTCAGTGTCCTGCCCTTCTGTGTCAGAGGTCTGTCCAGATGGATGTGATGTTGGAGAGCAGAGGATACACTGTGTTCTCACCTAGAATATCTACTTTTGTTCACCCTTGTATTGCTACTTCCTCAATATCTAAGCATCAGTTGGAGTGACAATGGGACACCTGGGACAGGTTGGCCTTAGCCTGTGAAAGGAAACCCCTTCAGAGCACTGACTGTGCTCAATGTTACCATTGGTCCACTGTTAACAGAGGTCCACATTCTGTTCCTCAGCCAGGGTTTTCCTCTGGATTCCATTTCCCACACACAATGACCACCAGTCAATCTGCAAAGCCAGAAAACCTTTGCTCTTTCTACCTATAACCCCCCACCCAGCTCCACACAAGGTCTGGTCTGACAGGTAAGCAGAGCTCAGCAGGTAACTCAGGTGCCTCTCCCGAAGCTTCAGCTCTCTCACCTGCATAAACTTACGAATGGTGATGGTTCTGTACCCTGAAACAGAAAGGGAGAGTTGGAGTTAGGCACAGCTCACCAAGTTTTCCTTGTTCTCCAGGCAGGAGACCATAGGGTAACTGGATTTCAGAGGCACAGATTTCATCTCTAGGTGGGTATGACTGAGATCAAAGAGAGCCCCAAGCAAATGGATGGGGTTTGGACACTGGAGTATTTATTCTGCTTTTGTACCAGAACCTCACATTGTGTATTTGCAGGGTCTTCTCCCAATCAATAGGCTCATCTCCTCCCACCCACATTCTCTTTCAAAATCACATAAAATAAGGGCTGATGAAAAATCCGAGGGGCTCTTACCTTGACTGATTAAATGATCAGACAGAAATCCACTGAACAAGCTTGTTGGAATTGCAACCAGCCAGGGGACTACGTTAAACACCCAACCCTGAAACAGAGTGAAAATCAAGAGACGTTTGTCAGAGCTGAGGTTTGTTTGCAAATATTTTATTTGATAATGCGTGGTGTCTGTAGAAAGGGGAAAAAAATAAGCACTCAGGACTTGTTGCAGCATCTCTATCCCCTTTGCAGAGCCAGCTCTCAGGTGCTCCCTGCCCCACTCCAAGGTCTGTAAGGGGGCAGGTGCATCACAGGACAGTAGCATTTGTAGCTTTGTTGCCTTTCCTTCTGTCCCAGCGACCCTGCATCCAGAGGAGAGGCAGAAAGCTCTGGGAAAGAGGGATTAAACTTTACTGCTCAGCAAGATGATGTGGCAGAGAGCCACAGAGCCCTGGGAATCTCACTGTGGGTTTCCTGTGGGTCACCAGCAAAGCTGCCAGCAAAATTTCCAACAGCTCCAAGCTCCAACCTCATTAGCAGCGTTACTGTGAGGCTGAGGGAGCATAGCTGGATTTTCTAATGGCAGGATTAGGTAACATTATGGGTAGTAACATACTTTGGCCTATTTTCAATTAAGGGAGCTTGCTACAGCTGTAATCACAGCCGATTACTGAGCAGCTGGATTACAGCTGCTCAGGGGCACTTGGGTGCCCAGATCCCACAAGGAGCTGAAATCAGTGTGAGCTGTGCTGGGCCTCGTCTCAGTTCCTCTGAACCAACCTATCCATCCATCATCCCCCACATCTCCCCCTTTGCTCAGAGCCTGTCACCCCATGGAGGCATCTTCCCCTCCTGCTTGGCTTCGGGATGGGTGGGAGGGCTGAATAATCTCAGGTTTGAATAACCCTATTTCAGCTGCTCCTGGAAATCGTACCAGGGTCCATCTGCATCCTTCCATGCCTTTAAAACATGGGTCTAGGTCACTTTTGAAAATGTCAGCCCATGGGGCTTGTGGGGCAATGGCTCTGGTGTTTGTTAACACCAGCTGGGGTTGCTCAGCACGACAATCCCAACACACAGTATCCCATCCCTCAGCCCATCACCTTGATCCAAACCCTCCATCACCTCCACCCAGGCGGGCTGGAGGCAGCTGCTCCCAGACAGAGGTGAGGCAGCTCACCTGCAGAAAGGGATTTTGACCAGCAGGTGACAGAGGTTTCCCACATTAAGGATTATAATCCATCCTTTAAAACCAAACATCCTCAAACCACGTTTTAAAATACATGAAACAATTATCAGCTGCAGAAACACTGTATAGAGCATCTTACATAAGGGCACCATGATATAATGCTTAACAGATGGTAAATTACTGCAGCACAAGCACATTACTCGAGGTGCACAGATCTTGTCACAACAATATGTTTGCTGGTTTAATACACGATTTTAATATAAATATCAACTATGCCATAAAGAGCTTTACATGTGTAATATGAAAAGGCATTTGTAAGCAGCTCTGGAAATTGTAAAAACCTAACCAGGGCCATTGTGGAAAAGACTGTGTGAGTTTCTGAGAACAAGATGAAAATACCAGCTCTCAAATCAGATGTGTATTGTCTGGCTTTCTGAAAAATGGGAACATCATTTGTGCTGAGGAGAGGGAAGCTTTTGTGATATTTTTGAAGTACACAGTATTAATGGTAATGTCAATTTTAGCAATTAGGTCTGAGTTGTACAGTGTCAGTCCAGTTAAAAACCCTGTGAAGAATCAGGAGTGAATGGTGGTTATTTGCAAGAGCATAATGTCATGAGCTCTGTGCCATTTGAAAAACACAGTTTTTTTAGAAGAAAAGCAGGCTTAACCCCAAATATAACCTGCTCTTCCCTGTCTGGAAAGTGCCCCAGCTCTGCTTCCCCTCAGCATCCCTAAATAAGCAACTAGAAACCAAGTTCTGCAACCTGGAGGGAGGATGCTGGCACCTCCAAATGTATGTGCAGGGGTGCCACAGCTCCCAACCCCACAAGGAAACCTCCCACCTCCTCCTGCCTCCCAAACTGCTCTCACCAAACCCCTCTGCCACCATCTTCCTCCCTAACCATCCCTTTTTGGCAGGCACCCAACATAGCCCCCTTTGAATGGAAAGCAGCAACGCCTGTGCCTCAGAGCCAACCTACCTTTGACTCAGGAAAAGTTTCCTTAAAGAAAGTTGGCAGCCAGGAGAGAAGAGTGAAGAAGGTGCTGGCTGTAGAGAGCTGAGCAATGATGACAGCCCTGCAAACACATGGCAGAGAGGAAACAATCAGGAGTGACAGGTCACATCGCGTGGGAAACGGGCACTCCAGCAATCCCGTGTTTCCATTCCCTCTCTCAAAAAAGAAATCCCTCCCAGAACTGCAATTGCTTCCTGGGATTTTTCTCATATATAACTACTTCTTTTGGCTTTCTCCCCTTGCAGCACCGCTGGTTCCTTCGCTGCCCCTTCTCACAGTGCCCGATGTCAGCCCCAGGCTCAGCTGAGGTTAATTGCAGTGGTAATTATGCCAGTTCATTTTCCACCCGTTCCTTCCAGGCTACAAGAGTCCTCCTGCTCCAAGAGGTGCTGTTTAGGGTTTTCTAGGGTTTTGTTATCAGCTCCATTGTTATTCAAGGCAGGAGTGGGATTATTGCCCTGTGTCTCAAAACAGCACTTGGGAACATGCTTGGATGAGCTTCAATACCCACTGCAGTATCCCCAAGGAAAAATAGCCATTAAAAAGATGTTTGCCAGCAATGAGAACACAGCCTATGCCACTCAGTGCCCCTCAGCAGCACTTCTTAGGGGCCCATTACAAGCAGCATTTCTGACAAGACCGGTGGAGAATACCAGTCTGGAGGAGCACACGACTCGTCCAGGGGGAACAGTCTGGGAAGTGGAAAGATTTGCCAGTAACATTCAAGCCTGACAGTCCTCTGGACAGAACATAAACCACCTTTTGTCATGCTTACCTTCTTCATTCTTTATAGATACAGAAGGAATTCGAAAACCTGGTTACGTTACCCAAATGTATAAATAAGTGGACAAAAAATACAAAGGCAGAAGAAATATGCCCAGAAAGGAGAAAAAGGAAGGTGCTCCCCAGCCCAGCTGATGCTTGAGGCCACTGCAGCTCCCTACCATATTGGTGCCTTCCTAAAGAGCTGCTTCCAGGGAACTTTGGTCTGCTTGGGTATCGAGAGGCCTCTTGTTAAGTATTCTATGGGGATGATGAGTTCTGCAGGGAAGAAAACACCCAAAGGAAAGCTGTGATCAGTAATTGCCTGGGCAGCTGGAGACAGCCCTGGAACACTGCTATACAACTATCTTTAATCTCCTTCTAAACCCTGTTTTTTGGCTATACCACCACTGAATGCTCATGAAAACACCTTGTTACATTGATCAGAATTTTTCCATTGCATCCACACACTTTCCCACCCAGCCACCTTCACCCCTTTGTATCTCTTGTAATAATTAAACAAAAATTCCTTGGGCAGGGACCTGGATTCTGTGCAGCACCAGGCACACACCCAGCTCCTGATGAGCTGAGCTTCTGCACATCATGCTCACACTAATAAAGCTGTCGCCAGGTGTAATGGTTTGTCCATATGCAGAATTACTCCCAGACAGTTATTTCGGAAGAGATATTCTGGATTAACTGGTTTTTAAAAGCTCTATGTGTAGATGCTCTTAGTTGTGAATAAGTATCTTGCCCTGCTTTAGCTTAATCCACTTTGAAGATCATGCTCTGTTTTGTGTTTTCACTGGTGCTTAAGAGCAGTGAGGAGCCAGATCAGGCTCTCAGCAGGGATATAATCCAGCATGGGACTTGAAATAGGAAACCAGCATTGCAAGAGCTCAAAACCTCATTTCTGGGTTGTGGGTCTTGGGTGAGACAGAGAGTGCATTATAGAAGACACCTGATAAAAGGTCTTTGTGCAAAACCAGGAATGATTTTGGAAACAGAGACAACTTGCATAAAATAAAAAGAGGGACCACTTGTTTCCCAGAGTCTCAGGAGCACTGGCAGCCCTAGGGATGCAGATGGCTGGACTTACCTTTCTCACTCAGGAGGTACTTGCAGGTGCAGTAAACCCAGAGCAAAGTGAGCAAACCAGAGAAGTAGAAAACACTTTCCCAGCCATACCAGTCCAGGAGGAGAGATCCTGCACCACCGATCACCAGTGTCCTGCAAGGGAAATTTCTTGAATTTACTTGTCTGACCGAGTGCATCCAGACTGTGCACAGTGATGGGAGATGCTCCCTGGGGTCAGTGCTGTCTGCCACTGAACCACAGAATGGTTTGGGTTGGGAGGGACCTGAAGATCATCTCATTCCACCCTCCCTGCCATGGGCAGGGTCACCTCCCACTAGCCCAGGTTGCTCCAAGGTTGCCCCATCCAGCCTGACCTTGGACACTTCCAGGGATGGGACAGCCACAGCTTCTCTGGACAACCTGTTCCACTGTCTCACCACCTTCACAGGGAAGAATTTCTTAGTGGCTGCATGTGCTGCCCACCTGCCCAGTCCCCCTGTGATTCTGAAACCTGCCCTATTCCCTGAATGCCATCTCGGGACAGATCCTCACTGGGCAGGAGAAACTCCAAAGAGACCTCACCCTTGCCTATCCCATGCTGAGAAGTGGTCATCAAGGAAAGAAAAGGAGGTTGCTGGTGAGCAGCATCTCAGAGAATGTATAAAGCAGCAAAAGAAATGAGCACACTGGAAAAATAAGTGGTTAAAGAAAGTAATATTTCTATCTGGCTTTTCAGCTATCCTCCCGTTTAGAAAGGAAATTGTGATGGAGATCAGCAGAGAAGGGGAACTTCTGTTCTTCCCACCTATCAGAGTGGACAGGTGACTGGTCTCTGCCTCACCCTTGCTCTTCCTACTGAATCAGGCTGTTTCCCATAGTAATTAAATATTGCAAACACTCTTCAAAGTCTAGTTTGAAAAGAAAGAGAAAACAATACATAAATCCTTGACAGGCACGACAGCAACTGCCTGAGGCTTCCTCAGCTGCAGCCGGTGTCCTTGAGGACGCAGGAATCCACATGTACTTGGGGTTGTGAGTTTTGCCTCCAACTATTTAATGGCAGTTCATCACATATGATGTCCAGAGACTGTCACTCTCTGCTCAAAGCCCTTTGAACTTACCCAAACTGTGAGCCAGTCCCCACTGTGCTGTAGGTGAAGGCTCGCTCGCTCTCCCGGACCCTCTGGGACAGCAGGCTGGCCAGGGATGGGAAATACACCCCTGGAAGCAACAGGAGCAAGGCAGGGAACAGTCAGGACTGACAGCAAATCAAAAGCATATTTAAGAGATTCAGAAGGAGAACACTGAAATAAAGCAGCAAAACCTTTGGTGGATTCAAAACAGGGATATAAAATAAACTAAGTGGACACATCGCCATGAAAGGTTTATTTGTGCCTTTTCTGTAATCCCATTTCACCATCACCACTGCTACTGTAAATCCATCACTGCCAATGCACTTCCCCAGCACAACAAAAAGGAAGGAAAATTATCCCAAATTATTCAAAAGTTTTGGTAAGGGCAAATTTTCCCCAGGCACTTTGAAGGAGTTTTAAAATGTGGAAAATCAAACAGGGCCAGTGATCATTTCCAAAGCCAGCAGCCCCTGTCTGGCAGAGAGATTTCTACAGGGGAATGACTTGTCATTGACTTTCTCTAGAAATGTCAGCTTTTTTCCCATGGAAGTTCTGGATGTGGAGGCAGTTTTGAGGCAGAGAATTGCTCAGGCACACAGGGGAAGGGTTCATGCACTGCAAACCAGGGGACTTGCATCTGAATGTACTGCATGTGAGACCCTGTGCAAGGAAGCCCCTGGGCACACAGAGACACAGGACAGGGGTCTCACCTTGCAGCAACCCCATGAGGAACCTGGAGGAGGTCATAAAAACGAGATGGGCAGAAGTGATGTGGGTGAGCAGCGGGGTGAGGACTGTGAGGAACCCCCAGGCTGATGCTGAGAGGAGGAGAACTTTCTCACCTCCTATCCTGGAAGACAGAAAACATGTTATCAAAGACAGAAGGGCAAAAGGGCAAAGTGCTCCAGTCAAGGCTCAAGTGCCCTTCCCAGTTTAGCCAGTTTTCAAGAGCAAATGCTGAGTCAAACCAGTTCTTCTCTTACATGTCTTTAGCCCTTGGCAAGGAGCTCTGGTCTCCTCCCTTCCCACCTCCCACCAGCACTGCCCATCCAATTCCAGCACACACTGATCCCAGAGACCCCACAGCACCTACACATTTGAGTCTGTGGAGGGAAAATCAAAGTGCTGCCCCCATTCTGCTTCTCTTAACCAGTGACAGTGTTTTACATCTGCTCTTTTGCATCATCTCTGCCTTTTAACATTCAGGTTTTTGCAGGTGTTTGCTTCAAAACTATTAAAGACTGTAACTAAATAGCACAGTGCACTGCATGAGTAATATACTCCTTCCAGGCATGTGCTCTTCACAAAATATTTCATAGGAAAGCTCCCCTCTCACTAAGAATAGGGTGGCTGTGAAAAGGAACTCCAGAAGGTAATGATTCAGATCTTCCCTTATAGCCAGCTGGGGCAGTTGTTTGGTTTTTGTTTCGTATGATAAAGTGAAGACACTTGTTTTTTCCAAACATGATGGAAACTGTGTTCAGCAACTCATTTGCAAAAAGATTGCAAGAGAATACAGGGTAGAAAAACTGGACAAGCTGAACTGAAAACAAATATAGACTGTGCAGATCAAATAAATTAAAAAAAAAACAAACCTGTATTCACAGAATCTAGAATCACAGAATGGTTTGGCTTGGAGAGGACCTTAAAAACCACCTCATTCCCATGACCCTGCCAAGGACAGGCACACCTTCCACTAAACCAGGTTGCTCCAAGCCCCACCCAACCTGGCCCTGAACTCTTCCAGGGATGAGGCATCCACAGCTTCTAATCAGACAGTCTAAACTCCACATGTGTCTTCCCAATCAGAGCTACAGACCCTGAATGAGGCTGGCAGAGAAACCTCAACCCCTTTCAGAGCAACCTGCAGTGCCCCATAAAGCTTCTCCCCCATGGACACACTTCACCTTTCCACCCCCCCACTGCCCCAGCGTGAAACTTGGCACAGTCAACTGTTAAGACTGGAACTGAGGCATCAAAACCATCTTCAAAAAAGAGGAAAACATGAGACTAATTTCCAGTACTGATCACTGATGTGTCCCCCGATAATCTGTGTCAGGCAGTAGCCCCAGAAGAAGCTGCTGAGCACGACGCCGGACTGCTTCTTGTCCCAGTCGAAGTAGGAGCTGAGGGCGACAGCACAGATGGGCACGGTGACACGGGCACAGTACAGCAGGCATGTCCCCAGCAGCAGCATCACCGTCCACACACGGGACTCGGGCCTGCGGGGATGGAGAGGAAGATGAGGAAGGGCAGCAGGATGCTGTGCTTGGTAGGTCCATGCACAGCAAGGACTGACAGGTCAGGTTGGTTTGCTCACAAACCAAGTCTGTCGTGAAAAAATGAAGGTCACTGCAACCCGCCTGTGGCACAGCAGTTCTCCCCACCTGGAAGCTTTTAGGTATGATGCTAACTTCATCCCAAACACTATTTGACCCTAGCAGCAAAATAATGTCTGTCCAAGGGCTGCAAGGTAGAACGGGCTGCTTGGACATCGCTGGCTGTAGATGGAAGGAAAGGTGGGGAGAAACCTGGTTTGTTTGCTTTTTTCCCCAAACCAGGAATTGTTCTTTAAAAGATAACAAAGGAAAGGTCAGGGCATGAGGTTGGAAGCATCTGCACGAGACACACCATCTTGGTAGCAAATATTTGTTATATGGCATTCCTACTCATGCCCTAAGGGAGGTGGTTGTGTGTGTTACCCTTCCTAAATAGAAGAGAGATGGAGGAATTCTTTAGAGACACAACATATGACAGGGCTGAAGAGCTCAGAGAGAGGAGGAAAACAATTCAGCCTGGCCTGATAAGAAGTTTTAGGTAATATGAGTCACAGTATGTTAACAGAATGTTTTTTGGTGCATTGAGTACTTAGCTCCAAGAAAAATGTTCCTGCAGGAGATATAGGCTGGAAATCAGTGGGAAGGCAATTTTCTCCTTCTCAAAATCAGTGATGTGCTTCTGGAGCAAAGAAACATATTTTGCTGCAAACATCAGCCCCAGGTGCAGGTGAATCCCTTTGCTTTCCCTCAGCCTAGCCTATGTCACTCTGGGTCCCCCCTTTGCCCATGAATTACAGAGTTAAAAGCTTAGATTTGTGTTTGGTTATTTCCATGCCTAGAGGCCAGAGCACAAAGCACTGAGCAAACAGACTCTCTCTGCTCCAGAGATGACTGAGGAATTCATTGTACCAGGGCAGTAACCTCTGGGCTTTCCACCCTACTAAACGTACCCACCATCCATGTGGGAAACAACCCGGGTCACCTTTTATATCAAATGGAACATTTATTCCTCTGTACTGGAATTATGATAAATGTAGGTTAATCCCACACAGCACAAACCCATTTATAAAGGTGTCAAACGGGCCGTCACAGGAGGAGGCGAAGGAACAATGAAAAGTAGAACACAGAGGGCAGGTGAACCCACTCGAGGTGGATTTATTGCTGTTTCCTGACAAGGCAGATAAGCAGCTCAGTGCCAACCTCTGGCAGGAGGAACTCCAAGTGTTTCCCTTGCTGTTTTGAAGGTTGGAACCATCACTACCGTGCACACACACAAGCACAAAGTAACATAGGAACTGGAAAACCTCATGTATTTTTGCTGGAGGAATGAGTAACCAGGGGTTGACCTGCCTCTGCCAGTTGAACAGGCTGATAAATGCTCTGAGAGTCCCTCCTGGGCTTACCCTGAGAGGGAGATAGTTCAATCATATCTTCATTTGCTGCAAAACCAGAGGTGATCTGGTTTTTGATAACCTGCCCCAGCCCAGGAGCAGTGGCTCCACCAACTTCTGCTTGCTACAGAAAAACACAGGACACTGTGTCCAGGTCAAACCAATGCCAGCAGGACAACGGGAGCAGGAGTTTTGGGGTATAAATCCCCCATGAGAAGCAGAGAGCAGGTGTGGGATCACTGGCCATGGAAAACATTATGGAGAGCCCTCAGGGATGAGATGCTTGCAGGTACAAGTGACAGACTCTTGCCTGCCCTGCCCAAGTGGACTGTTGCCAGTCTAGGGCCATAATCTCTCCTGTTATCTCCAGTGGCACAGCACTGATAAATCTGAGCTACTGAACCTGCAACAACCGAGGTGACAGAGCAAAGCACAGCGGCCAGTGATGTGTGTAGGTATTTTCTATTATTTAGCCATCACGACAGTTTTCTGAATTGTGCTTCTCCCCTGCAGCAAAGAGAGACCTTTATGAGCTTTCACTGGAGTGGAGCTGAGCTCTGCCTCTCCAGTCACTCTGGTGTGTTCAGAATAACCCCCAGTTATCCTGGTAAGCACAGCACCATTTTAATGGGACATCAAATCGACAGTTCTTTAATGTCCCTAAGCTCTGTATGGCTGTGCAAGGTGTAAGTTTGACCTGAGCAGCTCAACTATTCTTTGCTCCATTCCTTTTCATAGTATTGCCAAGGTCTGTTCTCCCTAAGGGTGTCTGCAACTGGGAAAAGCAAAATCTACACGCAGCAAAGTCAGTGTCCCAGGAAGATGCAGGCTGGGGGAGAACAGTTTGGTGCTAAGTCATTGAACCCCAAAAGTGATGAGCAGGGCAGCTCTGGCTTCAAGGCAGGGGGACAGGAAGGGATGCCATGAGCTCACAGCCTGTCTTCTTGTCTCAGTGAGGTGGAGAAAGTCATCCAAGGGGATTTGGGGTGGTGGGGAGAGGCAGCCACGCCAGCAGTGCTGGGTGTCCACACAGCAAGTCTGACATGGCTCAGAGCGGGAGCACAAAGTGCCATGGGGGGCTCTGCAAAGCAGGACAACACTCAAAGCACAGCTCAGATACACAGGGACTGCTAAGTAAAGAAGCTCTCCCAAGAAACCTCCTCTCCAGCTGATGTTTGGACAAAACTCCAGGGAATATTTTTTCTCTTGACTTGTATTCTTTTTCCAAGGCACTAAATAAGTCTCTGGGTATGATGCAATCTCAGTGTTCTGTTTGACTACCACTCCATTCTGTATTCTTTTCCTATATATTTAAATGCATCAGTAGAGATTTATGCTCAAAACAAGTGGAGAATATAAGGATGACTTCAGACTACCACTTCCTCCAGAGGTATCATATCCAGCTAGGAAAATCCACACAAATAATGAGTGTCAAATGTAATCAGTAGCTGCCCACACCCACCTGAAAGCATGGCAGGAATGATTTCTCTGCAAGGACAATGACGTGCTTGCATCATAGGAAAGAGCTTTGTAAATACATTTTCTCCTAATTATAGTTATCACAGAGGCTGCCGATGAGTCAATGTTCTGCTCAGTGCAAAACAACAACAGCAAAGGTTACAGGAGGAACCTCGACTAGCACAAAGGGAGGAACTAAAACTCCCCTTCAAAAACTAAGGAATAACAACAAATCAAACGAAAGTTTTTGTGGGTGACACCAGCCATCGGAGAAGTGGAGCTTCACCAGTGCTAACAAATTAAATCTGATGGGTCCCCCGATGAGGGAGGTAAAGATAAGCTGTGCTGGAAACAACCAACCTGAGTCAGAGCAAAGCACATCCGAACCTGTGGAAGTCACAGCTCTTGTCCCATCTCACCGGGCACAGGGACAGACTGAGCATCTCCCCACAACCCTGTGCCAGCCCTGGCCGAGCCCTGGCTACGTGTGACACATCCCCCTGTGAGAGGAGCCAGCCCTCCAGACCGTGGGCAGCTGAATCACTGGAGCTTGTCTGGAGCCACCTCATTGAGTTCATTGGGTGCCCTGTGACAGCAGCTCCTCCCTGCCCAGCCTGTGCCCTCCTGAGTCATGTCAGACTTGCTGTGTGGACACCCAGCACTGCTGGCCTGGCTGCCTCTTCCCACCACCCCAAATCCCCTTGGGTGACTCTCTCCACCTCACTGAGACAAGAAGACAGGCTGTGAGCTCATGGCTCTGCTCACAAGAAACAGGAACTGCAGGTGCATCCCCTTCTCATCTCACTGAGACCCTCTTCACCAAGCAAAGCAGCCACGCAGCCAGAAAACACTTCCTATTTCCAACCACCACCTAGACAAACTGTAATTACCTCAAGCCTTAATGACTCTTCCTGGGTGTTTTTTTCCTAGCAGCCCCGTATTTGAGCAGCCCTGCCTGATGTTCCTCAGTTCTCCTCCAAATGCAGCCCCAGGCACTGAGTGGTCGTGGCTTTGCTTCGAAGCATCTACTGACTTTCCTGGGACCCAGCTCCCTCCAACATAACAGATCCCCAGCCCAGGGCACAGTGGTTAGGATGGATTTGCAAGGATGCCTGAGATTCCCAAGGGGGCAAAACCAAACTGAGCCATCCGGCAATGGAAGGAGAGCCAGCAGCACAGGGTATCTTTATTTGCAGTGTGTTTTCCTGCTGGAGGAATTTCTCCAGTAGATGCCACAGTGCAAATATTTATTCAACTTTATTTCTCTTGACTTGCCTCCCTCCTCTCCCCCCGGTGTGCAGGGCTGTTGGCAGACACTGCAGGTCACTGTTGAGATGGACTCACTGGAGCTCAGGCAATCAATTAGATCACAGTTTAGCCCCCTCCAAGGCATGAGTCTGGACAGTTGGGTATTTTCAGGTGGTAAGAGAGCTGTGTCAGACAGCAAGACTATGAACAGTCTGTCCCAGCAACAGCTCTTGGCCAGAAGCCACTTCCAATGTTTGTGAGTGTTTTCCACACCTGAAGAAAAATGGGAGCTGCAGCTCCTGATCTGCATGGGATGGGCACAGGTATTGGCAGCAGAGCATAATGCCCATCTCCCAGGGAGGGCATCTCTACCTCAGTTTGCCTTCTAAAAACAGACTAAAAATAGCTCTGTGGGAGATGTATGGAGACTACATCACTGGAGTCACCTCCAGTGCCCCCAGCCCTCTTGCTCATCCCAGCTGCCAGCAGTGAACACCCACCAGACCCTGCAAGATCCCCGGAGCAGGACGGGGATGAGCCTATGTGGTGGTACTGAGCTCCCAGACACGCCACCAGCTCCAAACCCAGGACACACAGCAGCCCAAGCATGAGGCCACCTCCCAGGCGAATGTCCCTGGCACACACAGCCAGTGCCTGTGGTCCCCCTGTGCCTGGTCACCTGCCACAACACAGTATGGGAATGTTTCCCTCCTCATTCCCATTTCCCTCCTCACCCATTCCCAGCCTCATGGGATCATCATCCTTCAAAAATTCTTTTCCATCTTACCTTCCTATGGCTTCAATTTACAGTAACCTCCAACACAACCAGGACTGAGTGACATGGCACAAACACAGCAGCCATGCACAGTCCTGTGTGAGGAGACAATACTCAGGTAGTTATTTTTAACTCAGCTTGACAGTCCTCTCACTTCTCATTCTTTGTTCTTCTCAACAACAAGTTCTCTTTCCTCTGAAAATCTAACATGCTTGTCAGGAGAGAGGTTTCCCCCCCTCCTCGAGTTTATTTTGTCATGCTGCAGACCGGC
The DNA here is from genome assembly GCA_035583185.1 of Anabacerthia variegaticeps. Classification (NCBI taxonomy): domain Eukaryota; kingdom Metazoa; phylum Chordata; class Aves; order Passeriformes; family Furnariidae; genus Anabacerthia; species Anabacerthia variegaticeps. Next base: position 9,263,103 of record JAWWEW010000051.1, read on the forward strand.
TCCAAGCTAATGATTTGTCGCTGTCAAAAGTAGCTTTGGGGTTTAGAGGAGGTTTGTTGGTTTTGGGTTTTTTTTCCCAATCCAGCTAACAGCCAACAAGAGCAGCACAGAGGACACAGGGCTTTTTTTCCTGGGAAAGCTGCTGGCTTCCTGTCTGCCTCCTGTGCTCAAGCTCCCTCCACAGAGCTGCAGATGGCAACAAAGTGGTGTTCAGCAAGAGAGCTCTGGGTTTATTCCCTCTCTCCATTTCTTGCTTTCGGCAAAAGCAAAGATGAAATTAGATTTCAGCAGCTCATATGAGCTGGAAATAGTTGTTGAATCCAGGTGGAGGTGGTGAGAAAACATAATAATAAAGCATAGGCATGCTTTGCACACTGATCTGAGGACATACATGGACCAGCCAGGAATGAAATGCATGTCCTGCTTACACTTTCCACGTGAAAAAAGTTCTCAGCAAGGTCACCATTAAAACCAGGGTGAGGAAGTTGTACAACAAAAATCCCAACCACCAAAAAACCCCCAACCAACTGAAGCTGCAACATTATGTTGACAAAAGATCAGGGCACAGAACTCAGAAAAAACAACATGACCGTTGTCTCTGGGCAAAGAGCTTGGTCAGGAGACTGGAGACCAGCCTGTGGCCCGTGGTAAAACTCCTTTTATCTCTGGGGCTTAAAGAAACTGCTATAATCACCCCTTGTCTTCAGGTGTAGCCAGAGGCTGGGAGATGCAGAGTGGTTTCAGGAGTCGTTTGCTTCCCAGGACACAGCGACTTTTCCATGTTGTATTTCACTCCAGGAGGCACCATCCGAAATGTGAGCCCCTCGTCTGCTGCTGGATCTGCTGATGGCTTTGTGTGCCACCTTCAGCAACTCATTTCTCTCTGCTTCGATCTTTCCCACTTAAACCAGAGATGCTCAAACAGGTTTACTGCCCTAGCGGTCCTGCTTTGGCATGTTAAGATCAACATTAAAAAGCACTCTCTAACTGTCCAGATGTGCTGCATAAACATGAGGGCTTTTTCAAGCCCCAAACAGAAATCCCCAAGCGTTGGTCTTGGAAGATGAAGAGATGTGTGATAAAGGAGCCATCGGAAACCTGCAGAAAAGTTTGGGAAAGGCATCTGGGGAAGCAGGATAAAAGGGCAAGGATAGTGGAAGAGGAAGGAAAAGTCAGCTGAAAAAAGGGAGGACAAAAGAATAAGCAGCATGAACAAAGATGGAAAAATAAACCTGCCAAGATAACAGTTTATCTCTCCTTGCACTGATGGTACGGACTGATCTTGGAATGCTGCCTGGCATGTCTTTTGTTGGAGCATGAAAGGAGAACCTGTGTCACTTCCCCCACTTATTAACACCTTGCCTCCATGGCAATAATTTAGTACTTTGAAATTATGAAAGCTATTTATTTGCATATACTGTTGCAAAACTGCCCACCAAACCCTCCCGTGAGGTACTTCAAAGAACTCGAGCAACCTGCTCGCATGATTTGGTGGATCACCCTCCCTTTCTCCTCCCCCTTTCCCACCCTGCACCTGCCCAGTTTACTTTAGGCCATAAACCCCCCCCATAAAACCTCCCCAAACAAGGGCTGTGGCCACGTGTGTCTACCTCAAACAAGGGGACACGATCTCAGTTTATGTGAATTACAGCAATAGAGATAATGATCTGATGGGCTTTAGGGTTATCCTGCTGCTCCTTCCCATTAACAGGACTTTCTCAGTTACTAACAGCACTTAGGACAGTCAAAATCACTTAAAATAGGTCTGTCTTGATAAACAGACCTTATCAAAGTCCCTTTTGTTTTGGAAAGTGCTATCGATTGTTTGCATTTTTGGAGAGACTGGTCAAATGTCTTTGGTTTTGTTTTCTTCTAAAGGAAAAACATACAAACTAAAGTTTTGCTTCAGGGAAATCTGGTGTGCTTCCTCCTCTCCCACTTCACAAAGACTTAGGCAATAGTTAGCAAGGAGGAGACAGAAAGAATTTTCAAATTTTAAGCACCTCTACTGCCAATGGCCTTCTTTAAGACCCACCTCCTTACTCTTGAGATGAGCAGGGTTTGATTAGACTTCCAGGTCTCTGACTGCAGGAAAAGTTTCCCTTAGGACAGCAATTTAAAACTGGCCATAGGTCTGTTGCCACTGCAGGAGGCAATTAATGATAACTACCAATTTATCCAGCGGCTAATTGCCGCTGGAAGGGGCAATTCCTCCCCTTGGCCACATGTTCCTGTGCATTGGCATTGTTGTCACCTGCCCTGTGGCTGCCCCTCTGCTCTCCTGCCAAGGGTGAGTTCACTAGCCCGGAGGGGAAGAGGGGAGCCCCAGGGGTGGTCCCCAGCCGACAGTTCCCTATCGGGACAGCGTTAAACGGAGCCAAATTTCAAAAGCACATGGAGTTCAGGGACTCTCAGTTTGGAAAACCCTCTGACCATCCCTTCCAGCTGCCCCGCTACTTTGGAATCGTCATCTCATCCCGCTTTCGATGGGAGAAGGGGCAGATCCTGAGGGCGAGGCGCTGGGTGGCATTCCCAGGGTGGCAGGGAGGAGCAGTTCTGTCCCTGGTGTCCCAGTCTCTGCTCCAAACACTTCAGCACCCTGCATTTGCCTGTGCCCCTGCCGTCAAAAGTGGCCAGTTTGGGGCTTAATCGTATTTTTAAGTATTTTAATTATTAAGTTAAAGAGCAGTTCATGCCGTTTAGCTGCTGCCCAGCTACTATTCCAGACTTTATCTTAATGAATTACTATCGCCAGTACAAACATCCCCGTTGGAACATTTCGATAAGAACCTGATAACGGCTTTGGGTTTAATTCGCTGACTACAGGCCAGAAATAAGCTCAGTAGTCGTTTTTCCCCCGTGTTTCACAGCAATTCCTCTATCTTCCCCCTTCCTTCCACCGCCTCTGTTGCAGTCCTAAGGTATCCCCAGGAGGGGGGTAAGGGAGGGTCTCGGCCCGACGGGGAGCACCGGGAACCTCCGAAATCGCCTCTCCGGGAGCGGCTCCGGCGGCCCGACCCGCTCCGTGCAGGAGCAGCATCTTTCCCGAGGAGGGGACGGAGGGGACCGAGGATGCGGGGGTGTCCCGGGGCCGGGAGGGGATGCGGTGAGCCCCTCGAGCAGGGCGAGCGGCTCCCCCGGGCGCGGGTCCAGCCTTACCTGGACCAGTACGGGTCCCCATCGCGCCTCATGCCGTCGTGGGGGCCGCGCTCGGCGCTGCCCAGGGGCACATTCCTGGTGCTGCCCAGGGGCACATTCCTGCCGCCGGCCCCCGCGGCCATGCGGGCAGCGCCTTCCGCCTCCCCTGCTCACATCGCGGCCGCCGCCGGCATCGCTCTCTCCTTTCCCTTCCCTTCCCTCCTCTCCCTCCCCCGCCGGGCTCCGGCCACGTGTCAGCGCCTCCCTTCGCCCCCGCCCGCCGTTCCGGGAAGTCCCGCCAGCCCCGGCCCCGGGGCAGCCTCGAACCCGCGGACCGCAGGGCTGGGGCGGGGGCAGGTGGTGCTCGCCCCCTCCGGCATCCCCGCACCGCGGGGGGCTGCTCCTTTCCTCCCTCCCCGGTCACTACAGGCATTCCCATCGCCGGCATCGAGGGCAGGGAAAGAGAGGATGACCACGGTTTGTCCCCCCCGGGAAGGGAATCGCTTCCCTGCTCCCGCAGCTTTCACGGATTTGCCGGCAGAAAAGTCTCTGTCTCTGCTCTTTAAAGGATTAGAGCCGAATATGACATTCCCATCCGAAGAATTTGAGGAAAACAATAAATAGGGTTAAGTATTGTTACAGCTTGATCTCACTCTGTTGGATATTGGTGCTGCCTTGCTCCAAGTATCTGAAAGAAATAATCAGACTCCTTTATGGAAATAAATAATTTAAATGATGGTTATCTCAGTCCAAAACAAAAGGACTTGTGATTCACTTCAAGAACATGAATGAGCAGGCGGAGGAGCCTTGTTAAGACATGGTTCAGGTGATGCTGTGGCCGATAGCAGCCTGGGTTCAGGCACGGCAAAACGTCAGCTCAGTAGAGGATGGAGGAGCTCCCGCACAGCCTGAGCAAGGTCGTACATGGCCCATGGGAAGGGTACCTGAGCTTCTGGGCTGCACCAAAACGCACAGGTGCAGGGCAGGCACCTCCTGCATACTACTCCTGCAGCCAGCAAATTCTAAATGCGTGTTAAAAGCCTTTCGCAGACTAATATTTAGGTAGCTCACACATTCTTCTGCCAATATGAATCCTTGGCATGTCCCTGATGAGCACTCTGCTACTTAAATCATGAGGGATAACAGTATTATTGAGCTGAGCCTTTGAGCGCAAAACAATAAGAGTTTCACACACCAGAGGCAGCTCCAGAAGAAGGTTGCTGAAAAAGCAAAAATCATGAATTCATACTTTATCCTTTGCTTCAGTATTTCTTCCTCAGAAGAGAGAGATCTACCCCAAAAATGTAGATCTGTGGCAGTCACATACATTCACACAGACCTGCTACCAACAGGAAAAACAAATAAAACTTTGGTGCAGACAGAAACTGAGGGGAACCACGTGAAGTAACCACAGGTTAGCTGTCACCCAGTTGTAGGCTTCCCTCCTTTTATATGGGCAGGAAACGAAACTGTAAAGTATTTTTACTCACTCTGCTACCGTGCCCGTTTCCAGAAGAGGGAGCCAAGTCGTGGTAAATTACAGCCAAACGTAAACCATTGTCAATATGTTGGTTTTTTTAAAAAAATTGTGTGTATGTTTGGTTAATTCGAGACAGGAGGGGAGATGAGCATGTAATAAGCTCAGGAAAAGGACTGAAAAGGTCTTGGGCAGGGTAATGACAGATACTGAAATATATCAAATAAATATCTAATAAATATCTAATACCCAGGTATGAGTTATATTATGTTCAGTCTCACAGCTGTGGGGTGCAACCATCTCCAACACTGACACTGCAACACTGAATCATGATTTCAGTGAGTTAGTAGCCAATTTGGAAATCAAGCACAAGTTTTCTTTGTGTACTCTTTGGTTCGTCTCCTTGTACTGCTCAGTGTCACCTCTTCAATTAGGAGCTTGACTAATTTGCCTCTCAAATCAGAAGCTGCTTTCACTGTCAAAACCAGCTGCAGTTGAAAGAAGTGTTTGAGTGTAACATCCGTCACAAGCACATAAATAAGTTTAAAAAGGGAAAACACAGACATAATTCCTTTTACTCCTGTATAATTTTCTGGAAGCAAACCTCCCACCGAGCTGATTAAATGGCAAATGGAATCAGCCAAGAAGACAGGTGCTGACTACAGAAAATAACCTTACACAAGAACACAACCTCTTGTTTTTCCTGTGTTCAGCTTAATCTCTCAAAAGGTTAAACCAAACAAAAGATTATGGGGTCAATATTTGACCTGACATTTACTATCATTGTAGTTTATACATACAATGGTTGAATTATTTGAAGATTTTATGAAGTTAAGCACAGATCAAGAGCAAATCCTGAAGGGGTATAAAAGGAGCAATAGACTCACACATTCCATGAAGGACAATTGTCTCCTGAAGGACAGGCCGGATGCAGTTTGAAAGCTCCCTGCTAACCCAGAGCAATCTCAATGCAACTTGTCCACAGAATGAAGAAAACACATGTGGGTTTCTACTGCTAAATAATCCAACTCTGCAAAACTACTGGGCACCAATACACTGAAAAATAAGAAAACTACCAGTGAAGTTGGCAAATTGAGCCTGCTTTGAAATGAACAGCAACTCCCATGCAGAAATTGATCCGGGTATAAGGTAGCAGGATACTGTTGGAATCCCCGTGTACCACGAAGAGCATGACAGAACACACAGGGCTTTCTGGTCTGAGTTGCCTGAACACATCAACATGCAGCCCACCAGTGGTTTGACTGACCTTGTCCTTAATTGTATGAAGGCAGGAGGGGAGCAGAAAGGACTAAAATTAGTTTGTAGCACCTCGAGGTGTCCCTGGAGAAGTATGAATCCTTTCGAGGGTGCTGTTCATGAGCTTTGTGTTCTGTCTCTGCTCAGCTGAGTACACAAAGCAATGAGAGGAGCAGGGTTGGGGAGACCACTGCTCACAACAGCTAAAAACCCTCCTCGTCCCTTTCCATTAAGCACATTAGAGCACAAACAATTACTGACAGTGACATGGCTTCAGAGGAAGAGAGATCTACAGTGCAGGTCAGAACCTGTAGCCTAAAGGCAGATTCAGGGCAAAATCTGACTCCATACCCTTTTCTCTTCTGGATCTGAAGGATGCTTTCAGCCGTGGCTGACAGAAGCAGCTCCATTTACCCGCGAAGACACGACACACAGGATCGTGCTCCAACTCCATTTAATGAGCTTCGTAACCAACTTGGACAGAAGGAGGTTTGAAATAAGTCAAACAACACTCATCTAGTCAAGGATTTTTTTTAAGTAATGCCTTTAAGCTTATACTCAAGCATACAAAGCATAAATTTTACAAATTAAAAACAATAAAATCACCCTAGAATAATGTAATGGCTTCCCCTGTATGTACAAGGATGGGAAAGGAGGCAAAATTCTTTCCAGGTAATTTCACGCATCTGAAATGCTATACAAATGCTCTCCACATGCTTTTCAATTTTTCTTTTAATGTGGGTGGAAGGAGCTGAAAGTGTTTTCAATGAAATCATCTTAAAGGGAGAGGTACTTCACCTGGCTTCAAGGTGTATGTTTTCCTCTTTAAAAGTCTTGAGAGGAAATGCTTTACTTAAAATTCTGCTGTTAGTTTCTGTGCAGCAGCCTCTGCTTTTCCAGCCATATAAAATTAAGCAGTTCAGTATTTTTCAAAGTACCACCAGTACATCACCTTCAGGGAAGCCTGTGATCCCCCACCCTTCACAAATCCCTCCATTGTACAACAGAAGCAACCACAGCTCAGCTTAGATTTGACAGGCAGAAACAAAACAGGGGAATAGCAAAGACAGTTACCAGGGAGGTGATGGGTTTGGGAAAAGGAGGATTTGTAGCCTAATCAAAACACACTTGCTATGCAGCCTTTCTGCAGAGGCATATGACAGGATATTTTACAACCCAACTGCTTCACATCCAAAGCATTAATGAAAAAAATCTTATTTGCTTTCACCAAAGGCAAGGCTGGGGAAGGACGAGTGAGTGCACCACCCTTAATGACCAGATCTGTCTGCCATTGTTGAGTTTGGAACAAATCTTCTTACAAAAGTGATTTTCATACTGTTCTAAATTCAGTGGAACAAAATATGTATTTTTACACTAAAGAAAACTGATCAAAGTGGCATTTAATAATATTTGTTAAAGTGGTTATCTAACAAAAATGGGTTAACAAAAGCCCATTCATTAGTAGTCACCAAATAAGACACTTCTCATGCATATGACAAAAGTTCATTCGTGTACTGAGACGTCTGTTTACTGTGTACAATATTTCCATAAATTATAATGTTTCACAGCCCCTACCATTCAAGAATATTTCAAACAGATTATATATTATATTTGTATATGCAAACTATTTTATATACACTAATATAAAGATCCTTAGAAGTACCAATATCACTACCTTTATGCTTTCTCTAAAATGCATAGCTTTCGAATATCTTCTTGCAGTTACCAAAAACTTTACAGATTAAAGCTGCTTATCAATGTGGCATGTTCATAAAAACAAAGTGAAATAGTTCTAGACTAATTTTATATTAAACCCCTTAAAAACATGTTTATTTTTCGATGGAAAAAAACCAACAACCTAGTGAAAATTCAAGTAATCTACGCTCAATCGTTGCCCAAATACTCTATGGAATTAACACAGCGTTCTAGGAGTACAGTGAACTTCTCACCCAGGGCTGTAATGCTGCATTTCTCATGGAGAAAAATGCTAGTCATGCCACAAAACCGCACTACTTTCCACTTCACCCGGGAGAAGCTTTACATGAGATTCAACAACACAAACGTCAGAACAGAGGAAAAGCTGATCAGTTCTATATGAAGAAATTAGAGCTATTCCAGTTTTGTTTCTGCAGTTTGTTATTAAACAAAGTTACATTAACCATACAGTTTCTCACAAACTAAAAGTTATACATGGTTTTCAGACATCAACCGACTTCAAAAAGAAAAAAAAAATTAAAAAAAAACCAAAACAACCAAACCCACAACTGTTAAAAATTTGGTGTTAGAATAACCAGCCTGGGTGAAGGAAAGCTAGGCTGCTGCTGTAGTGAGGGGGCTAGTGATAGCTTGTTTGTTATATATAAACTTTAAGACCTCCATACTACAAATGCCTCAAAGTGGAGAACAGAACGATCAGTAAGAAATGGGAACAAATGATTTTGTTACATCCATCATCTCGCTTAACCCTGGTGCTCTGCATCTCTCACAGCTGCTTAACCAACAATGGCTTCCCCCCCCCCAAAATAGCTACACAAGTAAACAGTGTTCACAGTAATGCAATCAGTAACAGGTTTTGTTAGTTCCCTTAAGCCAGGTGTATCTGCAAAGCTTTATACAGTTTAATGCGTAAGTATTCCAGTAAAATTAAGTGAAAACTAAGTTTCATTCTACAGGGTAATATCTACCATACAAGACTAGATTATGTACAGTATGGGACTGGTGTGACAACTGCCAGTGTCTCATGATGTTAAACTATTTCACTCATCAGCTCTCTCTTTGCTCAGCAAAACTTGATACACAGACCTAAAAACCTAGAGATAGATTTGGCAAGATTAGTGCTTCCTACCACTGGGTATAAACCAGTGTGCAGCGCTGCAATCAGTCAACCAGAACATCCCATACCCAGAAGATTACAATTTGTTGACTTGAAAGTCTGGACTTCACATGTAAAACATTAAAACTATAATTCTAACTGGAGTGAGGACAGTCAGTAAACAAATACAGATGAAGATGAACTGCATCTCTTCAGAAAGGTATGGAAGAAGTGAGAAAATGGAAGTTTCTGGTTTTACACAGCCCTGCTCTGCTCAGCTCAAGGCATAAATACAGCCCAAGTAGCTCTAAAACTACAATTCAGCAAGCATGAAGGCAGATCCTGCACAAGATGATGCATCAGAGGCTTCAACGAGCATCTATCCCCACCACTTGATTTCCCAAGTCTTTCATCTTACAGACATCCAGAGGCCTTCAAAGCTGTTACCAGCCACCTGGAACCACTGCAGTATCTACAACTGCAAATGTAACATGGAGGGGAAAGGCCCCTGTTAGCAAAAACCCTCAAATGCCTCTGGGGCCATTTTGGTCATTCATGAAAATTAAGAAAAAAACTTGTTTCCATCAATACTCCTCCTGAAAAGATGGGTCACTGATCCATTATGAACATAGCTCTCACCATATAAAGCACCAAGAAGTCAGAAACAAGGAAGAAAAAAAAAAAACAAAAACAAAACTAAAGTCCTTAAATTATGATTTACAAGTTTGTACACTATTTCCTAAGCAAAAGGTTGACCTTACTGCAAAGTTTATAGATGAAAACTTGACCAGTTACTTTTAAGGGGAATGTATATCTGGCTATAACTTAAAGGTAGAAAATATTCACTGTTCTATATACACATTTCAAACAGGAGACAGTTAAACTGAACAGTTGCCAATATAACTCCGTATTAACTCACTGGCCACTAAACTAGGCATCAGCAGCCAATTAGAAAGCTTGAGTTCTGTACTTTTAAAAATGCTATTTTTCCTGTCCTGTTTAATTGTTTTTTTTAAAAATGTATTATAGTGCATAGCCTAAGTCAGACTTTCAAAGAGATACAGCGCCTTTCAATGCAGTTTTTGCAGCATTTAAAAGGGACTTTTCTCCCTTCAAATTAGATGTTCATTGAAAAATCTGAATTGAATGCTGTACTGTAGTAAAAATATTTCAGTCACAGACTGATATAAATGTATACTGTGCAGTACTAAGATTGTTTGATGTCCATCTGCACACATTTTACTTGGGCTCTTCGATCGTCCCCTTGCTGAGGTCTGTCATTTTGGGATATTTCACTTTCTTCTGGTCCAGCTCATTCTGAGCCCACAGTAGTAGTTTCAGTAATTTTGCCAACTTGGGTGTTGATTCACGATTTTCATAGTCTAGGACAGCTTGATTAACCTCACTCCACACCTGGAAAAGAAATACTGGAGTTCAGTGATAGCTTTCACATGACTAGCACTGCTAAAGTCACGCAGACATTGAGATGATCACCCCTAGTGTGCTAACTCCATAGAAATGGTCAGTACAAAGCTCCACAAACTATGAACCTGCAGAAAACAGGGAAGAGAGCCAAGCAGTTGAGTACATTTTGAATACATTAACACCAGTTTTTTAATCTTGCTCAAGAAACACTTCTGTTCTTTTGTAAGCCACTATATATGTCTTCTCTAAGCATTTCAAAAATATTTGGATGCTATTTTCATAACATACTAACAAAAGACAACAGTTCTCTTTGAGAAAGCACTACCTTCTGTCGCTGCATCATGTTAAGCAAGTCTCCAAATGGTGATTCTTCGGGATTATCAAAGGCAAGCAGGGCCAGCGTGCGCTCCATTTCTGTCAGGCATTCCCTGCTCTCCTCCCCTTGTTCTGCTAATTGGGTCTGAGCAAATTCCAGAGCTGCCTCTGTCTCACGCTGCCGAATCAGTTCAATCAAGTGCTGTTGCTACACACGAAAAACAGGCAAGCAGTATTAGCCACACAAATTAACAAATCTTCACTCTTTCAAGACTGCAAGATTCAGACATTAGTGTGTAATTTGAGACAAACACTAATCCTTAATTTGACACTTTGAGGTCAATTCTCAATGTGTGAGACAAGGAACAGCAACTTGTCTGCAAAAACCTACTGAAAAAGGGAACCTGGTGCTCTTGATTTGAACAGGATTTGAAAAGATGGGTTACTAAAGGTACTGTCAGGAATTCAGACTAACAGCAGGTGGAAGTTCATACTTCACAGGCCACAGTTGCTGTTACAAGTTTTCATGTTAATAATTGTATATGGTGGTTCCTGCACCATGCCACAAAGTTTCCCATCACTACAAAACAATGCCAAGAACACTTGAAATTGCATCCAAGTTCAGTCACACATCTCCCAACATACTCTTAAAATCTTCACTACTTTCTCCACTCTCTCTAAAACAGTTTGCTACCTGTCCTCACCTGCAAATGAAAGTAGAGATATCTGTTCGTATCCAGCAGTTCTGGATGGAGGCTGTTTATCAACGCAATGGCTTCCTGGATCTGTCCTTTCAATATCATCTCACGAATTTTTATTCTTTCATCCAGAGTCTCTAAATCAACACTGGGTTCAATTCCAGACTCCATCCGGAATTTCTCTGCCGCTTCTTTAAAGCCCTCTGAAAAAGAAAAATTTTACCCATAAAATATATTTTAGGAAACACTTTAAAAGAAAACCCACCAGCTTAGATGAAAATATTTCAGTGTTGCTTGTGCACTTTGGGTGTTAAAAGATTGATCTGAAATTCTAAAAATTCTCCTCTATTTAAGAAGGCATTTATCCAACTGGCACCTAACAGTACATGCTTCATTCTTTCTTAACTCATGTGTCCTCATTCTCCAAGGATGCAACTTGTAGTTTGATACCTCTTAACTTGGAAGCGTGTTTCATACTTAAATCAAGCACTGTACTTATTGCAAAATGGGATTGTTCAAACCACATTTTCAAATACTAGGTGGTTTTCCTTCTCCCTCCAGCCCCCAGATCTGTTTACACAGATCCAGCAGTTCTACCGAAAACAAACAAGAAAAATGGATTTTGCTTTCTCATACTGTACGTTTTTAACACTGTAACAGCTATTTTAAATCCCTAAATGCTTTTATTGACACAAAACTGATTTACACCACCCACTACGATGCTCTTCCTTCAATCCACAGGCTTCACCTTCATGCCAACATAAACAGGGGTGTAGATGGATCCAAATGCCTCCGCCCTAGCACAGCTTCCTGGGATGGCATGCAGCTTAATTGCCAGGGACAATTTCCAAATATAAAGTTAGACCATGTGCTGAAAGGGTTAATATTCTGGTCTCAAACTATTTTGACCACAGTGCCCTTTTAGAGTTTATCTTTCTGCCTAGCTAAGTTGTTCTGTACAGCTTTCAGACTTTTATTTAACAACAGCAACTTATCTTGAGCTCTGTTTTAATGGCCCAAAAAATGACATCCCAGAAAAGCAGGTCATGTTTATTTGCAGCACTGAAGAAAACACTTTGTCTTCTCCTTATTCTAGCAAAAAGTTCAGGTTCATACACTGACATTTCTATTCCACGAGAATGCTCTGTCTCTGAATCTTTGTCAGTTTCCAGCTAAGAGAACACAGAGTAGTTGTACTTTGCTAAGAGAAGTCAAGAGCAATCACTGGATCCTCAAAGCCCTTAATTTCACTCCATTCAGGTCCATAATCTAGCCCAAACTGCCTGATAAAATCAGAGACACACATTTAAGAGCCTCCAAGCATTTCCACTCATTTTTACCTGTGACAAGGTAGTTCATGATAAGGCGGTTCATGTCTGCTCTCTGGATATGCAAGTTATTAAGTTTTTCCATCCATTCATCTTTCGTGATTTCATCAGGTTTTTCTGCATAACTCATCCTGGACTCTTAACTACAAAAAAAGAAAAGCATCTCATTTAACAGGATTCAAGAAGAAATGTGTTTAATGTGTGTAAGAACTGCATTACTGCCCTTTTTGGAGGTTTCTGTGAGCTCTTTTAAATTAATAATCCAAAGGGGACCCTTTTATCTCAAACCACAGTTTTACATTTTTCTCCTCCTCCTTCCTGCACTCTTTCACATCTATTTGCCAGGCTCTAAAGCTGCTTTCAGCAATCTCAGAATTAAAAATTCAAATACCATCTACTTGTACTTACTCTTAAATCCACTCCATATAGAATTTACACAGGACCCACAGCAACAGTGTGAAATGAATGAATCAGAGTTTGACAGCCAGCCAGAAAGACTGTGACAAACATGTAAAGCAATGCCTATATAAATAGCATTTGCTCTGAATTGTCACCAAAACTTGGGACAGCTCCATATATTGTACAGCTACAAAACTGTCCATGACACCTTACCCAAAGTACAACTCACTGTACAACCAGCCCTGCTTCGCTATCCCCAAACGTTCTCCTGTCAACGCCACTGCAATGTTACCTCACAGTACTTTTCCCGACAACCTTTCTGTCCAAATTCACACGCAAAGCACCCCACCGAAGCCCCATTTACGGATTTATAGCTCCGATTCACGACCACAGGGGCAGCGACAGGGCGAGGACAGGCGGCAACAACAACAGCAACAGGCACCGCCACCCCCTCACAGGACACGAGCGGTAGCGCGACTCCCCACCGCCTTCCCCGCGCTTCCAACAGCTTCTCCCTTCCCCAGCCCCGGGAACTCCGACCGCCGGCACCGGCCCGGGCCGGGGGTCGGGGCTGCCGCCGGGGCCGCTGCGGCCCGACCCCCGCCCGGTGGGCTCCCCCGCCGCCCCGACCGGTGAGGCCCTCAGCGGGAGCGCCGTGCCGAGGCCCAGCGACTCCGCACGGCCCGTGCCGCCGGGTGAGGGGCCGGGCTGGGCCGGGTGAAGGGCCGGGAAGGGGCAGGGTGAGAGGCCGTGTGAGGCGCCGGGCGCGAGGTAAGGCCGGGTCAGGGTGCGGGGCCGGGTGAGCGCCCGTGTGAGGGGCAGGATGCGGGGCAGGATGCAGGGCAGGGTGCGGGGCCGGGTGAGGGTCCGGGTGCGGGGCAAGGTGCGGGCCCGGCGCGGCGCCCCCGCCGCCATCTTACCGCGCGCGCCCGGGGCCGCTCCGACGCACGAACGCGGGGCCTCCGCCGCCTCCGCCGGGCCGCAGGCGCGCGCGGGTCTCGCGAGAGCCGCCGCTCGCGGCCAATCAGCGCGCGGGGAGCGCGGGGCGAGAACGCGCGACCATCGAGTCGGGCCGGGGAACCACCGAGACGGCAGAACCGGAACCGGAACCGGCGGCGGCGGCGGCACCGGCGGCCTCCCCGGGGGCGCGGCCCGGCCCGGCCCGGCCCGTGCGGCCGAGGGAGAGCCCGACCCGTGCCCGGCCGGGGCAGCCGAGGGAGAGCCCGGCTCGGTCCGGCCGGGGCAGCCCAGGGAGAGCCGGGCTCGGTCCGGCCCGGCCGGGGTGGCAGCGGCCGCCCGGCGAGGCGGTGGCGGCCCCGTCATGGCTCGGTGGGAGCTGCGGCCCTGCGGGGTCCCGCGCAGAGGATCCCCACAGGCGCATCCCGGGGTATCCGTGTGCGGCCCCGGCCGTGTCGGGGCGCTGCGCTGGGATCTCCGTCAGAACGTGCAGCGGCCGCTGAGGAGTGGACGAGCCCGCTGCGGGGTTGTGAGTCACTGCAGGAAAGGCGGGAACGCGCCGCTGCCGAAGCGGGCTCTTTCACCCGGTGTGCAAGAGGACAATCCACACACACGGCCCACATATTTTTATCTACAGTTTTGCCCAGAAACAAGTGCTGGGAGGCAAAGCCACAAAGTCAGCACACCAACTGTAGCAACTTTTTACTATTTACACATTTTAGCAAACAAATATTAATGTTCATTGGCTACACGTTACAAAGTTCTAAATTAGTATTATATTATCTATTGGTTAACGAGTCACTTCTCATGCTACTTAGTGCCATACTAAGCCCTTCTTGTCTTTTTGGTCAGTGGGTTTCTTGGGTCGGTGGTCACGATCTGCCTCTGCCGGAATTACCTTTTACCCACTTGGAGCTGATTCAGCACAATTGCTGAGTTGGCTTTATTGGTTTTTTTCCTTAGGATTTCTGCCACATGTCCTCGTGGCCTGTAAATTCTGCATTCTTTGTGTCCACTATCAGTGGTACATCCTCCCCAAGCTTTGTTAACCTCCCCCCAGGTGATCATTGAAACATGTCAAGCCCTAAAGCTTTACAAGGCAATTTACCAACAAGTAGTTTGTTTTTCTAACACCTAGACATCACTTAGAGCTTGTTGGCCGCTCTCTGTTTCGCAGAATAAATCTTTCTTGTGTTGGCTTGAAAGTATTCAAAGATCAAACATCAAAGAACGTTCTTTCTTAAGAAAATTTTACATATTCCACATTTTGCAACAACACCATGATTTGTAAATTTCAAGGGAGAACAGCTGCAAATTATACCCCTGAGGAAAAGGTAATTTCACTCACACAGATTGGGAACGTGGACACGATTATACATTTTTCACTCTTGTTTTTGTGACTGTGCAATAAACTCCAGCCTCCAAAACTCACTTTGATTACAATTGTGGTTACACTGAAACCGAGAAAACCTACAATGGAATAAATAATTTATTTTTTAATCACAGAATACCCTGAGTTGGAAGGGACTCACAAGGGGTATCCAAGTTCAACTCCAGGCCCTGCACAGGACACCCCAACAATCCCCCCACATACCTGAAAGTGTTTTCCAAATGTTCCTTGAGTTCTGACAGGTTTGGTGCCACAGCCACTTCTCTGGGAAGCCTGTTCAGGGCCCTCCCTGGGAGAAGAACCTTATCCAAATATCCACCCTGACAGAGCTCCAGCCATTCCCTTGGGTCCTGTCACTGGTCACAGAGACCAGAGATCAGTGCCTGAATTACTATTATTTTAATTATTTTAACTTGTTTCCCCAAACAAAGCTCCAAGCTTATAAACAATGCAGAATTCTGAAAAAAGAGCTTGAAACATTCAGTTATCCATGCTGTTAGTTGTAACCATATAACAGAAAAAGCTACGTCCTGGCAAGTATTCCTGTTGACTGGAGAGGGCTCTTCCTAAATTTTAATCTAAAACCCAATCTCAATGAATTTGACTCATTGGAAAACATAAATATTCAGACTGTTTTTGAGCCTGTGGGGTTGTAAATCTGTCTCTGGCTTAGCTGTCCTGACCTGTTCTTGTCAGCTTCTCCCTAAAAGATGGAGTTTCCCATGAAACTTCCATAAAGGAGGAGAGAGGAAGAGTATGTCCCTTTCGGGAAAGGTTTCCTGACTTTTCTATGGTGGGAAACACACCTCAAGCAGAGAGGAGACAAGAGGGTAATTCATACCACAGTTGCTATTTACAGGTAAAGATTAAAGAATAGGTATAATTTCTTTATAATAAGTAGAACAATAAAATGAGTAAGTAAGGTAAAAATGCAGGAGCTGCTGTTTGGCAGCAGCTTGTTTGTGTGGAGCTGACACCTGGTTTTCAGAGGTTGGGATGGTTAACGCTTCCCTTCACCCCTTCATTATCCCTGACCTGAAGAAAAGTAAAAATGGGCTAAAAGCAGCTCCTGAGCTGTGGTTTTGCTCGCCATGAAAAATAATACAATGGGGTTTATTTGGTTTTTGTTGTTTGGTTTTTTTCTTTGCTTGGAGCAACCTGGTCTAGTGACATCCCAGATCTGGTGACACAATCTCTGTGCCACCCAATGGTGATGTCTTAGAGTCTGTCACAAGGTTTTATGGATCACAGGTAAAAACCCTTCTGTGAGACACTACGAATAAGACCAATTTGTAGAAAAACAAAGTTTAAAAAACATTAATTAGGGAAGCCTAAGGGATAAATAGATAATGATATGTCAGCTGCAGAGGAAAGTCTCAGTGTATTGACTGCCCAATAGCAGTAAAAGTTCTGTAAGGCAGTGGAAAAAAGTTTTAAGCAGAGTTAGTGCTGAGGGATTTGTAGGTATCTCAGCATAAGCTTCTCCGGTGCCTAAGAAGGAGAAACAGGTAAGGTGCTTTAGACTGTTTTAGAAGCTGATTGATAGGCACTAATCCCTGCTAGGATTTCCCAGCAGTTTTCAGTTCAAACCAGCTGCAAACTACCACCATGTTACAGGAGAGAAGGCTTAAATTGAAACAAAACTCACATTATCTAGATCACCAAAAAAAAAGCTCATTTTGCTTGCTGCCAGGACAATGCAGATTCAGACGAGTAACCCAGGAGTAAATTTCCCAAATTAAAGGAAATTAGGCTCTACCAGGGAAATAATTAAGAAGGGAATGAGGCAGGGAAAGAATTGAGGTGCTGATGGTGAGGGTGACACAGGTATTTAGGCAGTCAGATTCTCTGACTGGCTTTAAAACAAAGGTACAGGGGTTTTGCGGTTGAAGGTGTAAAGTGGTCAGGTGTTTGCTGGGTGTGCAAAATGCATCAGTATTATGTTAAGAGGGTGCAAGCCTCTTACTAAGTGCGTGTAAGAAGAATTTAATACCTGTTTCACTGTAAGATCCCCTATGGCAGACATCCTCTTTTCACTGCTGGTGTGCAATTCCTTGTTTTGCATGTTCCAGTTCTCTTGGTGTGTAATTCCTGGGTTTGAACACTCCCTAGATGCTAATTTTGTGCATTAACAACATTATTAGCTTTTTCCAGAGCATAAGTCACAGTGCAGCTTGATCTACCAAACTCTAAGGTACTTCCCCTCCACGGGATTTCATTGCAGCTCTGTAGCTGCAGAACAAAACCCCTGATTGCTGACAATCATGGTATCTTGTACTTTTGCACAGGAATCTGTTGTGTTTTATTTTTTATCTCTTGGTGTTCCTGGGTTGAGAAAGAGGCTGACTATGCCAATAGCAGCTTTTCCATCATCCTGAGCTTTTACCCACAGAAGTTTTGTGAATAGAATTTAGACTTGTAGATGTAATCAAATTACTTAATAGAATCCTGTAATTCTATAGAATTATTACCAAGTGCTGTTTACCTTCCTTAATGTATCTCAGTAAACGCTGCACCTGCCTGGAATCCAACTGAAATCCATGTTGTCAACCCATGAGGAAAAATGGGCAGGAGTGGAGTCAATCTAAGAGCCAAACCTCACACCTCCAGCTGCCCAAAGGCTCTTCGGGTGCCCAGTTCAGGAGTGTCCATGTGCCCTCAGGAGTCTCCTGTAGCCCTTGGGACCCCTCAGAGAGCATGAGGGGGTGGGTGTTCCTGGGTGCCAATGTCCCAAAAGGTGACAGAAGGAACAAACCACGTAAATGTTATAAATAGCAGCTATAAATGTTATAAATAGCAGCTATAAATGCTATAAATAGCAGCTTGAATCCTGGAGAGTGTTTTGAGTAGTTTAACCATTGTTAAGGGCGTTTCCTTGGAAAGCTCCATGCATTGGATGGGCAGATCCAGAGAACATTCCCCACTCCCTAACTTGGATCCAGAGGAAAGCATTACAGCAGCAATTTGCCGTTTGAATTGCTAAAACAGATGGATTAGAATGGGAAAACCAAACCAAACCCGAGAGGTGCGGGCCCAGGTGGGGAGCACAGCTGCCGTGAGCAGGTGGTTCTGCAGCAGCAGCAGCAGCTCCACTGCCGAGCCCATCCCGCAGGGACCTCCTGTCGGCCGACACTGCTCCGGCCCCCGCACCCCTCACGAGTGATGGCTTAGAGCTGCCGTCCCCGGGAGGTAAAACCAGCCACGAGGGAACAGCCGTGAGGGAGGCACGGGCAGTGACCCCAAACCGCACCGTGTGGGCACGGGGAGCCCTCGGGCTGCGGCGCTCGGAGGGGACCGGACGGGGCTGAAGGGCCGAGAGGGGACGGGACAGTTCTGAGGGGACAGGACGGGACTGAGGGGCCGAGAGGGGACGGGACTGTTCTGAGGGGACAGGACGGGACTGAGGGGCCAGGACGGGTCTGAGGGGCCGAGAGGGGACGGGACAGTTCTGAGGGGCCGAGAGGGGACGGGACAGCTCTGAGGGGCCGAGGGAAGGAGACGAGACGGGTCTGAGAAGCCGAGAGGGGACAGGACAGGTCTGAGGGCACGGGACGGGACGGGGTTAAGAGCACGGTGGGTCTGAGGGGGAACGGGAAGGGCCTGAGTGGACAGGATGGCTCTGAGGGGCCGGGCCGGGCCAGGACGGGTCTGAGGGGTCGAGAGGGGACGGGACGGGGCTAAGAGGACGGTGGGTCTGAGGGGCCGAGAGGGACTGGTGGGGCTGAGGGGACAGGACGGCTCTGAGGAGCCGAGGGAAGGGGACGAGACGGGTCTGAGGGGACAGGACGAGTTTGAGGAGCTGAGAGGGGCCGGTGGGGCTGAGGGGCCGAGGGAAGGGGACAGGACGAGTGTGAGGGCCCGGCGGTTCCGAGCGGCCCCCGCCCCGGCCGGTCCTCCCGCGGCCGCGCGCCAGGGGCGGCGCTCTGGGCCCCGCGCCGCCATCTCGGTGCCGGTGTGGGCGGGGGCGGAGCGGCCCCGCCCGGCCCCGCCGCGGTGCGAGCAGGAAATGGCGGCGCGGCTCGGCTGAGACCCGCGGCGCCGCTGAGAGCCCTGTGGCCTGCCCGCGGTGAGTGAGGGAGGGAGGGAGGGAGGGAGGCGGGCCGGGGTTAGCACCGGGAAGGTAGGAGAGCGGGAGCGGGGCCGCCGCTGCGGCGGGGAGGGCGCGGGAGAGGCGGCGCGGCCGGCTGTGGGCTCGCTGTAAAATGGAGGCGGGCGGGCGGGCCGCGGTGTGGGGGGGGGCGCTGAGGGGAGCCCGGGGCACGGCCCGGCACGGCCCG
>JAWWEW010000051.1:9282675-9332798 GCA_035583185.1 Anabacerthia variegaticeps
GGGGGGGGGGGGGGGGGGGGGGGGGGGGGGGGGCGGGGGGGGGGGGGGGGGGGGGGGGGGGGGGGGCGGGGGGGGGGCGGGCGGGCGGGGGGGGGGGGCGGGGGGGGGGGCGGGGGTGGGGGGGGGGGCGCTGCGGGGAGCCCGGGGCACGGCCCGGCACGGCCCGGGGCGCTCGGCGGGGCCCCGAGGGCTCCGCGGGGAAGCCTTTGGGTCCCGGCGCGGCGGGGCCGAGGGCGGAGCGGGCGCTGCCCGGGCGGAGCGGGCTGAAGGGAAAGGCGGCTCCTCCATCTTGGGGGGAGGAGAGGAGAGGACGGTGGGGCCGAGCCGGGCCGCGCTCCGAGGCCGAGCTGGACCGCGCTGTGCTCGGGGCCCGCGGCTCTCCCGGCCGGGCCCACCCCGAGGAGCCGCTCCCCGGGGCCGCACCGGCCGTACCCGCCGCTCCCGGGCCGTTCTCCGCCCCGCGGGTGTTCGAGAAGGGGCCTTGGGCACCGAGAAACCCCGCCGAGCCCGGTCCGGGGAGGGCTGGGGGGCAGTGGGGAGGCGGTGCTGAAACTTCCCTGCCTTGGGGAGATGTTTGTTTTCTCGTGGGCAAAGGAGGGCATCTGCTCGTTGGTGAGTTAAACACGAGGGCTTGAACTTCATCGTGTTCTGCTGACTCTCTTGTAGGGGGGGGAAAACGAGAGGGTGAATATTTAGGCAGTGGGAGTTGTTAGCACGCTTTAAATATTTAATAAATCAATTCTCCATAACCATCCCTTATCCCTGCATTAGTGTACTTAAATGGCCCTAATGTACTTAAATACTGTCTCTTGGAGGTGATGGTAGTTTGGAGCTGCTTGTTTGGCTTGCAAAAGCCATTCTTTGGTGGCAACCGAATTTTTTTTTGCAGTTAAGTAGTTTTTAGTTTATAGTTTATACCTCCAAGTGATAGAAGTGTTTTAGCTATGAAAATCTTACCATCTGAGCTTGTAATTTTTAACTTAGAAAGAATGTTACAGTCTCCTAATGTGTTATAAAATTAATGTGTATTATGCTATCAGTTTTGATGTTCAGTAATTAGAAACGGTGTAACATGGTGGTTTTTGTGCATGAGCTTTCATGTTTTCTTTCCAGGAACTTCAGGGAGACAAAAAATGCTGATTCCTTTTATTTAACTCAAAAGGATGTATATAGCATTCCTAAAATCCCTGGTTTCTTTAATTTCCTTGCTTTTTTTTTTGTTTTCCCCCCCCCCCCCCCCAGAAATAGCTCTTTTGAATACTTAATAATCACAGCCTTCTTTAAGTGAATTCTTTGGCAGCTGATACTCAACCATATTTTGCCTTATTTTATGAGAACTTTTTCACTTTTTTGTCTTTCTGTTTTTCTCAGTTTTCTTGTAAGTGATAATTTGAATTAGTTTAACTTCTGCTGTCTTGCTGCCACTTCCACAAACAAGAATTGCCAGCTCTTTAACCAACTAAATTGCTGGTCAGTGAAAAATGATGTGTAGTTACTGCACAAATGCAGCATATACTGTGTTAATTGTAATAGATATTTTAGGCTGTGCTCCACTTTTATGTATGCCAGCTGCTTGTTACCGTTCCTTGACATTTGGAACTTTCTATAGGAATAAATATAGAAGTAAGCTCAAAATAGCAGTTCAGTTAGGCCTTAAATTTTTTTCCCTTGACGGTTCCAGAAACATGTCACACACAAAGGTGTTTTAATGCACTTTGGTAGAAGGATAAAGGCTCACACTGGCCTTCAGCCTCCTTTGAGACTGCATGACTCCCATGATTTGCAAATCAAATGATTGGTGTTTTCAAGACTAGCATGTAAATACTTTCTTTTACAAACATTTTGTCTTGATTGTTTCTTTAAGGGGTATTTTAGTTGATTTCTGTTGGTATGCAAATTAAGGCTATGCTCTACTGCAAATATATGTACACTTCAGCGATTTCTACAGATATTAAAACTGTTGAAATGTAAAAGAATAATATAAACTAATATATATAGTTCACATAGTATTTCAGAGGGTGTGTTTCATATAGCTAAGAGATGTCTTTTGAGTTAAAAAAGAAACCCCTGAAACTCCCCAAAGCAATGCAAATACAGTCAAGTCTAGGTTAATAAATAAAATGGAATAAATAATTTCTCAGTGTCTAGTGGACTCACCAAAAGCCAGTGTTTGTTCTACTTAATCTGGCTTCACTACTAAGATTTTTCTGTCAGTCAATTACATTATTTGTTTCTGGTTTAATACAGTAATTGTCTTTATAGCTGTAACTTACAACTGTGGAATTTTAATTCTGTACAGCCTGAAACTTAACTAGAGATACTAGTTGGGAGAGAAAGGGCAAAGATTATAGGGGTTGGGCTGAGAGTTATAAAATGTAACTTATTAAAGAAGGGCCTGTATTTGTCAAGAGCAAGGTGAGATGACTTTAGTTGATAGAAGTGGTGGTGTCTATCTGCTCTGGTTTTATTCTCTGGTGCACTTTCTCCTATAGTGCTACAAATAGCAGGGCAGTGGTGGGAGAATTGAGAGGATTTTAATGTAAGTAAGATTTACCCAAGAACTGGTTCCTGTTTGTGTGTGCAGTCAAGCCTGTCTCCTCACAGAGAAAATCTTCAGTCAGCTTTCAGTTAACACTTGGAGGGTTGAACTACTCTGAAGTTTTTATCTAACCCAGATTCTGAAATAAGGGGATACTCCACAGTTGTGATAATGGTGGTAGTCTCAAGAGCACTGATATACTTTGAGGTTAAAAAGCTTAAATTTCTGGTTAGGGAGCTAAGACACAGATTAAATGTGAATTATATCTGTTCTCCCAGTAAACCCTCATCAAACTGGAGACTCAACTGTGTTTACTGCATCTTAAATAACATAATCAGTATGCTGTAACTGCACTGTTTCACCAAATTTGGAAGAAGTTAATTTCTGTTTAGCTTTGTTTAATCAAGTCAATTTGAAATAAAAATAAAAATGATAGCTGGTTTCAAAAGTTATATTTTATCTCACTTTTAAAAATGAAATAAGGGGGAAAAGTGTAAAACCACATGGTTTTATTTTCTTCAACAGCTGTATTGATAGGGTCAGAAATTATAAATTATTTGAAAGTAAACAAACTGTGGGATGAGAAAGAGTTAAACTGTAAGGTTCTTGGATTTAGCTGTTGGGATTACAGCTGAGTGTTCCTAAGAGCCTTGATAAAGAACTAATTTCCTTGGTGGAGGAATGCCAGAGGGTGTGAATTGCCTTTCCAAAGCACAGTGTTTTCTGGGCATTTGCTGAAGAGATAAAGTTCAGTAGGAGAAATTGAACATTAGCAAGTAAATAGTATGTATTTGCAAAATATTTTCATTCAGGGTGATGGAATGGTAAAGTTATTAACCCACTCAGAGATAGTTTTATTGTGTAAACTTAAAACGACAGCTTGTAAGACTGGTGAGTACTCGGGCCTTTTAGGAGGTTTCTTGTACAGAGATGGTTATACTTGGTTTTTAAATCTAAGCTTTTGACCATGACAAGATGCCTTCACTGTTTTTTAATCTGCATAAAAGGGAAAAAGAAATTAGCAGAACTATCTATGCTGCACTGATTCTGCTTACAACTTTCCCTGATGAGCAAAATCTTCTTTTTTGTTCATACTGTTCAGACTTTGAAAGCAGAAGCAAACCTGACCCAAAAATTCAGTTTTATTTTGGTTTTGGGTAAATTTTCATTTTTAGGGCAAGTGTGGGATTATCTTACTCAGAAGAATGTGACTAAAGGCTTCAGAAAGTATTGTAGGAGGAGCAAAAAAGAGAAAGTCTGTTAGTCAGTATCTGCATAGGCTGTTAACCTCCCTTGGAGCTCTGACTAGAAAATAAAAAGAACATGTGTATGATACTTTTTGTTCCTCTTGACATTAGCTAATGTTTTTACAAATGCAGAAGGCACTACAATCGGTATCGATTTTGTTTGTTAAACAGTTACGGGCCTCCTGTATTGTAGGATGTGACAGTGTAAGTGCTTTGTGTTAAGGGTTGCTGCAGTTCTGTCAGTGCAGTTGTCGCAGTTCTTTCCCCAGCTACTCACACAGAGCTGTGCTGGCAAAACCTCTTCTGCCTACACAGATACCTTAGAATGTGTTTGCTAATGTAACTTCTTTCAAGGAATTAGAGTGAATTTCAAACTCTTTTTTTTTTTTTTTTTCCCCTGCTGAGATGAGCTGCTTCCCTGCTTGGAGGGGGTCTGTGCCAGTGTGTGAAAAAGCTGTGGTTCTGTGTGCAGCTGCACTGATAAAACCCACTGCACTGGGGTGGTGCTCACCTGCTCCACCCTGCAAACAGCACACACAGGTAAAAGTACAGTTTTGCAGGTGTAATTGCACCAGTATGAGGCACTTGTGCCAGCACGGCTCTGTGATACAGGATTGTAGCCCTTAACGTTCCTGACTTGGGCAGTTGGGGTGGGGAACATCTGTAGTATAGAAATTACCTGTTGTTAAATAACGTTTGCCAGATTTCTGGTGGACCTTCTGTTAAAGTGCCTTGAATGTTTCTATAAGAAATTGCTGTTTAGCTGAATTTGACCTAGAACTTCAGTCTGATTCAAAGCAGCATTTTTTGCTACTTACCCAGAATAAAATACCTCTGTAATGTCTGGTGCTGTTCGAATTGTGCAGGACCTGCCCAGTGGTCCATCCCTTCTTTCCTTGATACTTTTTCTGACTGTTCTGGTCCGTTGTGCTTCAGTCTGAAGTAAGAGGGATTTAAAAAAATATTTTGCTTGAGAAGATGATTTTCTTGACTGAAACATCAAAATAAATGTTAGTGTGTGTATTTGCTTTGCATAAAGCAGGGAGCTGCTCTGTGTTTTTTCTTGGAGCAGTCCTGTCATACTGTGGAGTGGCTCATTGTCTTTGCTGTCCAACTGCTACTGTGCCCAGTCTGTGTGTGCTGGTAATCTGATAATCTGCTGTGCACACCCATTAAATTCTTCACTTCTGGAGGTCCTACATTCACTGCAAATGTGCAGGATCCCTGTGAGTGCACAGGTTTCCATCCTGAGGCACTGGCCTTCTTAGGAGCCTTCCTAAGGTAAGTGAGCAACCTGACAAAAACCATGAAAAGTGTGATGGTATGTGTTTCAGTTTCAGAAACACAGAGAGGGTTTATATTAATATATGACTAAGGACATACTAATCTGGAACGGTTAATTTGCTTATCATTACAAGTACAGAGACCAAGTGAATGTGTCTGTTGTTTTTAAGGGAAGCTGTTTCTTCTTGTAGTTCATCCATTTTCTTACTTGTTTTAAAAAGTAAGATGTCAAGTTGGTTTGCTATAAAATTCTTTTAATTTAAAATATTCAGTATTTTTGACTTGAGAAAAGTATTGATCCTGGGAAATGTATAAATGTATTGATTCTCATTTTTCATGAGAGAAAAATCTGGAAGAAAATGGAGAATTGTTTCTGCATCTTTGGAAATTTAAAAAAGGGAAGTAATTCATGTTCATCTCATTAGCTGATTAGCATTAGCACCATATATTGATAGTACCTAGTGTCATGTGCACTTACTGGGCTCTCCTCTAACAAGACAGGATGAGTGTTTTGCACCATTACCGGGACATTTGAAGTAATTTTTCAACACCAAGCAAAAAAAAAGCTGCATTCAAAGGCTGAAAGTCTGCAGTCCACGAAGCTACAGTGAAATGGTCTGAGTTTCCAGGGGTGTCTGACTGTAGAGAGGTGGTAGTGATGGGCACTACATATGTGGTGCCACATAATGACACCTCAGGGTCTTACAGTACCTTCACAGATCTCTTGAAAAAAATGTCAGTGAGGTTGAAGAAGGGAACCTCAACAGAGGTGTAGAAGCCTCTGAATTAATGTTTTTCCCAGGCCACATCTGGAGATCTGATCACCTTGGTGTGTTCAGGTGTCTCTGGGGAGCTTTTCCCTCTGTAATGTGAGTACATCACATCCTTTCTTTCCACCACCTTCAGAGGGTGCAGAGTCTTTGTCCACTGGTTCAGCCACTTCTGTCCTGTGGCAGCCTGATCTCCCAAACTAATCCAGTTTGTTCTTTTCCATTACTTTTGGCTGCAACTTGGTAGATACTCCCTAACACAGAAAAATGAGGCTTTACAAGGACTAGAACTGGTCTCTGTAGTGGGAGGTGGGAAGGTGAGGGCAGAAGCAGGAGGTCTGGGTGGGTGTGAGGTGTGGGACTATACTGTGGATGTCTGTGATGCCATCCCTGGCAAATTAATACCATGTTGTGTCTGTGCATCAGAGAGTGAAATACTGTTCTGATACTAAAAGTTACCTTAAAACTAGATCTTGGTTATTCTTTGTCTTCATTTGGTCATAAAGCACTGTTCGTGTTTGCCTGGAATTACTAATGCTTCCTGCATTGTTTAAGAAAGGTACACATTTCCTAAGTTAGACTGGGTTGTTCCTGAGGAACATGGCTGTATTACTGAGGTATTGCTCAATCTACATCTTTCAAATTGAAAAGCTTGTTAAATTTTTTGAATGGGAATAACGTATTAACTCTAGAATAGGAGGGAATGGACTGCCACTTCCAAGTTGTTGGTATTGTGGGTAGATGAGGTGGTAGCTTTGTAATCTTGGAATTAAATTAGTGTGTTTAATGATAACCAGCAAAGCACTTACAGATAAGTGTTACAGGTTTTGAAGTGTTATTTCTCTTTGGTTTTATTCTTCTAGGTCTAACTATAAGCATTGAAATACTTTGATTTTATGCAACTTTTATTTTTAATATGATCTTTCAAAGTTTTCAAATGTAAACTTTTGGCATAAAATTTTTGTATTTACAAGGGATGACTGGACTTTTGACCTTGAATTGCAGCTTGTCTACAGCAGTCACATAGTGAGGTAGTGGAGTGCAGGGGAGGAGTTTGGGATCACAACAATTTTCTTGTCTCACAGTGTCTAATTTTAAGCTTTAGGACTGTGACCTCTCACTTCTCAATTCATGTTGCCTCTCTTGTCACAACGTTCCCATTTCACAACTGTTTGGAAGGTATTTCCCCTCTTTCATGAAATACTTAAATGGGTCAGCAGTGGATGCATTTTACATGAAAATTAAAGGCCATGTGCTAGTTGTACTGGGTTATCTGATTTTCTCTTGCTTTTCATGTGGGTAGTCTGTTCTTGGATCTTTCCTGGCCGAGCAGATGGAGGGAACGACCCTGCAGGCCTGTGTGCACGTGGCTGTCTCCAGTGCCAGGGCAGAACCTGTTCCCTGCTGTTCTTGGGGTCAGTGCATTGCACCTTTTGTCCATGGTCTCACTGGAACTGCTTGTTCATGTACAATGTGAGAGTTGCCCTATTGCATCCTTTGGGCTGACTTTGTAGTGCTTGTTGATTCAAGGGATTAATTTTGTTGCTGCTTAGCAGAAAGTGCAGGTTTCCCAGCTGTCATTTTTGACAAATAGGGATGCAAAGTAATTTTCAATGGAATCAGTCTTCTGAGTGGGACTGCATAAGCTAAGCCATGCCAACATTTCTTTTGTTTGCATCAGAAACTATGTTCTTATATGAGTTCTCAGCCAATTTTTTTTCATGTTATACTGCTATATTTTCATTGTGGCTGGTTTTGTGCCCTGGCCATTGAATTTCCATAATGTATCTAAAACAGTAACTGAAGCTTCAGTATGAAAGTATGCATGAGATCTTTCAAAATCAAAAACATCCTTCTGTAGAGTTCTTAGTGTGAGTAGGGAATGAGAAAATTAATAGGTGTCAGATATTAATCATTTGGACTAAAGTATTTGTACAAGGGGCTGGTATAATCTCTAATGAGATACCAGAATTGGTGCAGATTACAGCAAATTGAGTGTTGAAGAGTGCTGACATCCAAGATCAGGGGATAAGGTGCAGCATATTTTGTTATCTAGTTGTGACAATGAGAATTGATATTAATAAGGCAGTAAAGACCACTCATCTTTCATACACATTCCTCAAGAAACTAAACAAAATCCCCACTAAGCTGAAACTGAAGAATTTACCCTGATTACTGACAGACTTTTTTTTTTTACGTAAGTTCTCAGAGAAAGGAGAAATTAAATTAAACACATTTAACATTTTATTAATAAGATGTCTTTTAAGATCATTTATTTAAAGTCTTCCCAGTCAGCTGGGGCAGGGAGTTCTTAATGCAGTTAAAATGCTAGGTCCTAGAAAAGACAAAACCTTTATGCCCTCAGAGGACCCCCTGAGCTTTTATTTCCTCTTCAGGGAAATAAGAGGAAAAATAGAATGGGAGATCCTGATCTAAATGTCTCTTTATAGATGATTTATTGAATTGACCTTTATCTAAAATACAAACACAAAAAAGGTGGGGGAATGTTGGTGTTCTTTAAAAACTTTGTAGATTAAGATACTATATTGGGGCATATTAAAAAGGGTTTAATGAAGTCACCATCAGCAAATCCAGATGTGTTCCCTTGCAGGTAGGTCCTTCACATCTCAGTTCTGTTACTGGCAGAGATAATCTCTCCTTTTTTGCGTGGGGTTTGTAAAGTGTTGGGTTACAGTGTGAGTCTAGATAAGTGTGCTTTGTGTGAGATTTTGTCTGAATGTGAGGACAATACAGAAAAGTGGAGTGTCATTATAAGCAGTGTGTTTGTTCATTTAGTGAAAATGTGTTGGAGGATAGATTTTTAATACAGATTGTGAGGTGTTGCAGTAGCAAAATTTGAAATTTGGGAATATCTTTTCTGTCTCTTGTTAAATTGGTTGCTACTGGCTCTGCCCTGGAACTTCTTCAGTCCGTGTATACTGAAAACCACACATATTTACCGTAGTTGGAGAATCCACAGGGATACTGAATGTGAGTACTGGCCTCTGTGTTTTTGTGTTTGATACTGCTTGAGACCAGTTGACCAAATGGAAAATAAAAGCTTGTGGCAGCTCCGTGGTTTTTTTGGTTTTTTTTTCCCTAAGGTACAGTACTTCTGTGCTTCCATTGCTTCTGGATTTTAGGTCCAGAATGAAATCAAGAGCCTAACTTGTTCTGGGAAAACTGGAACGTTTTACCTGTAAACTAATGGCAGAGGAAAAAAGTAAATACATGTTTCTGTGACTGAATGTTCTTTCTGAAGATACTGTGCATCAGCTTTATGCTCTGCTTTTAGATAAGTGACTGTTCTATTTCATTGGAATGCTCCTGCTATTACAGCAACTCTTGATTTGAGTTTCTAAACTCACTTATAGTTGGTCTGAAAAACTTGATATTTTCACACTGGAGACTTTGTCCCAGAAGCCATTAACCTCAGCAGAAACCAGAGGGCCTTTCGAACAGGCAGCAGTATATGTGCTTATTAACATTAGTTTGCCTTTCTGTCCTGCCTGAGATTCCTGTCTCAGTTTTTTTCAGAGGCACAAAATATCCTTTCTAAAGGAGACACAGCAGAAAGACTGGATGATGGGAATTGTCTGTCAGGGGAAATAGACTAATTCTCATTTTCCAGCTAAACTTCCAGTTTCATAAATGTTATTATTCTGTTAGGAGGAATAAGTAAAGTTATCATGGGGTTTCAGTTCCTTTAAAGCAAGATTGCCAGTTTGCTGTGCTTCAGTTGACATTTCTGTCAGTATCTCAGCTGCAATTGAATAGTGAACTTGGGAACAAAATGAGCAAAAAATCCTCCTGAATTTGGAAAAGAAACAAGTATTTGAAGGCTTTTGAGGTTGCTGTATGTTGTAGTAAATATTTTTGCAGGCAGTTTGTAGACCATTTGCTTAGGCCTGCAAAGTATAATTGTGAGTTAAGGCTTCATATGATTCTTTCATGATGTGATAGTATTTGATTTGTAAGCTTCTTTTAGGCGCTTAAATTTTACCTGTATTAAGATGCAGTTCTGTTACGAGCAGATTCATGTAAAATAAGTTTGAAACTTCCTCTGTTTTTTATGAAAAATAATTTGGACCACAGGGCAGAGGAAAAAATGGAGATACTAAATAATAAGAAACAACCAAGCATTTTACAGGAAATATAGGGGTTCTCTAATATTAGTGTTTTAAGTGCACTGTATGTTTATATCTCTCAAATTTGAAATTGTTTTAAAATTACAGTTCTGTAAAAATTTTTTCCTGTGACAGAGATGATACAGGTAATAGCAATGAGACAGTATCTACTAAAAGCAAAATGAAGAATTTTCTGGTATGGAGTCTTTTTTTCACTTATTAGCGGTATTAATGCTATTTTATGTTCAGTCAGAGCTGTAGCCTGTGCACTGTGCACTCCCCACCCAGTGAGTGACTAATGCTGTAAAATGTATGTTGAGTTCAGCCAGCCATGTCTCCTAAGAGACCATGCTGGTTCTGGATTTGGAATGTTGTAGTGACACAGTCGGTGACTCAATGTAAGGAGTGTGTTCCACACAGGGCCTTGAATGCGCAGGTGGAGCACCATGAACACGGTCCTTGGGCAGTTCTTTCCGTAGGGTGTCACAGATAAGTTACTCTAACCAGATGCACTTTTTGTGTGATATAGAGGCATAGTTTGTTTCATAGTTTAATGCAGAGTTAAACAAGAAGTGATTACCTGACTTTCCCCTCTTCCTTTAGGCATATCACTTAAAAATTGCATGATGTGTGATCAGTTGGAGGTTCTGAACAGGGAGATTGAAAGGTTATTGCCGAACTGCACCATGGAAGAAGGCACTCTAAATTCAGTGATGGACTCATTGGATATAATCACTGGTTCACACAATGGAGCAAAATACATATTAGAGCAGATATTCAGTGCCATGAGATAGAGCATCAGGGTCTTTATAATTATTTTGTTCTATTTTCTTTTTTGTTATTGGTTTTTTTTCTTCCTATTTTTGAAGTGGGAATAGTTGGCTGGGGGAAAGAATGTACATAATATATATAATCCCCTAGAGAAAAGGTACATGGGAAGGGACTACTGATGCAGATCTAGCTCTACACTCATGTTGCTTTTCCTAATTCTGCTTTGCCACAGTCATGTAAATCTTTAGAATTATTTTTCATGAAATAATACAGTGATCCACTGATGAAAATCAGATTTGAGGAGGAGTTTGTCTTTCCCCCCGTCCTTTTATTTATGATGGTGACATGGCATTGGAGAACACTAGGGATGATCATTGCTTAGGGAATAAAAAGTGGTTTTAAAGAACAAAGATGCTTTAAGAGTTGGGGGCTTTAGAGATTAGGAAAAAAAAAAGTAATTTTGTACTAAGCAAAGTCAGACTATGTATTGATATGAATTATCTAATCTATTTTAAAATAGAGTCTCTCCATCTGGAGTGTTTATAAACAGTTTTTACTCCTTTGAATTACTAATGTCTTAGTTATGTCCTACACCTGCTCTGGCAGTTCCCCTGCATCTTTAATTGCAGAATGCTGACACACATGGTCTGTGTTCAGTTTTGTTCTTTTGCCTTCACTAATTTATCTTGTAGTCCAGTTCATCCTGTCCAGCTGGTCCTCCTTTTCCCACTAGATTCTTTTCTGGTGTTCTTGTAGTCTTGGTAGACTAGTTTGGGTTAGTGCAGGCATTTCCTACTGATGTTCAGGCTCACATGCTCAAAGCATGTCTTCTGTGATTAAATTTTGTATAAACCAGTAAATCTGCCCTACTGGAACCCAGGCCATGCTGATGGAGTTCAAAAGCATTTCTGTATGTTCATTACACAGTGTGTGCTTAGTAAATTCCACTCCCAGAATGCTTTTGAATACCGTACACAGAATAGATTCTTGATTGCAGTTTATTGCTCTTCTGGAAATCTTAATGAGATCTAAACAAACTCCTGAAGTGTAATCGTATTTTGTATCTTTCAAAGGTCTCAGCTGTTGGTACGTGGGGAGGTGTATTGCTTTATTTTGACTTTTCTCTCCAGTTGCAGTGTTTTTCTGAAAGTACAAAGCTATCAAGAAGACAAAATAATGGAATTTGCTCTATAATGTAATAGAGGCAAAACAATTATAAATTTAGGTAAGCAATAGTAAGAGAAGTTAATAAATATATCAGTGCCTTATTTTGTCCCTTTCTTCTTTCCCAGGAGCCAGCAGGAAAAAGAGGGTTGATTGGATCAGCATTTGGACCTGCTGACAATTCAGAGATTCAGTTTGGCACTTCTGAGTCAGGAATTTCAGCATGTGCTGGGTGGATGATGCTGAACGACTCTGATCCTGTGCTGCCCTCCTCTGGCTCTGCTCTTCAAGGAGAAACCCTTGGAACCTCTAATGCTGTGTCAGGTAAAGCATAGAGAGGACACTGAAGAGCCTTCTTAGTTCTTTACATTTTGTCTGGAATTTAAACCTCAGAATTACCTCTGCTTGCAGCTTTTAACACTTCATCTTTCAGGGTAAACAAAGATACGAACTTTAACTGTTTTGACTTGTTCCCTTCTGTTGCAGCCTTTCTGGTATGAATATAATTTCAGTCATGTTTATTTAAAAATTGACAAATTTATAGTGATTTTTTTGTGGGGGAACTTAAGGGAAGTTCTTATTGGATGGAGTCAGTTTCAGCTTTTTACCTGTGTAATACAGGCTTAAATTCCACTTTTTATTGTCTGTAATGTTAAAAGTACTCAGTTACTATTTAAATTGATGTTATGAAGTTTGCTGCTTTTACAGTGACATAGTATCTCATTGAAACAAGATACTGTAGTTACAACTGAAGTGTTAATTTTTTTAACATACCTGCATGGATGTTTATGCTTCCATAGCATTGCCTGTTACAAGTTTCTATTGTAGCAGTATTAAATGTGATACCGAAAGCACTGTAGAGGGACTGTGTTAGGACAGAACAGCAGTGCAAGTGATGCAGTATGTGAAATAAGGAAGCACTTATCCCTACCGTACACTGCAGGACTGGGAAAACTTGTTGAATAATGCCTGTGAAAATGTAGCTGTGATCAGTACAGCTGTTAGAAATACCTGATTCTCCAGTATTGTTACTTATGAATTCTGTCAATGTTCTCTTCTGTCTTACCTCTGCAGTTCCTTAGCTACATGTATTACTCCTCCAGAAACATTCCTGGGGGGAGAGTTGGGGGTATTCTTTATTTTTAAATTACTGTTTGTGTTTAGGTCATTCTTTGAGCTGTTTTCCTTAGTACTGCACGTTACAGTTTCATGTGAGCAGTGTAATGGCAGTGACTGCAGAACTCGGTATCTGCTGAGTTTGGGAGCAGTTTCATGGCATGCAGCTCATTTGAAATACACTGACTTGAGTACTTGTTCAAACCAGGTTATTCCCGAGTTACTCAAAATGCAGATTGTACATTTATCTCTCTTGCTTCTGTCTTTTCAAATAAGAGAGTCTCCTAGTGTTCTGGAAAAGACTTTTCAGAAAAAAAGGGATCCTGGTTGTCAGCACAGATTTTCTTTTTTCTGTTGTTCCATCTGACAGTTGCTGAATCTGTTCTTTTCTTTTGGGTCGTTCTGGTAGATCGCATAGGCTGAAGCAGTTTTTGTAAAGAATCATGTTGAGGAACAGATTTTCTTCAGTTTCATTTGAGTTGCCTAAAACTGGCTGTTGGTTCTGCCTTATTTCTGATCTGGTGTTGATAATCATTCCATTCTACCAGAGATTGTTACTCGTATCAAATACCATCCTTACCTTTGGAACGGGAACTGTGTCTGTTTGGATGACTTCTTTTTCTGCTCTGTGGTCCTTGACACTGATGTGTGCATGGTTCCTGTGTCCAGTAGGGAGTGGAACTGCTGTAGAGTTTTTCCCCAGACAAACCCTAGGGAGTCGGTTCATACTATGAGGGATTATTTTTTTTTTTTGAGAAATACCAGTAATTCTAAGGGTACTCAATAGAATGTCAGTACTGTATCCCAACCCACATTTTTGTACTTTGAAAGAACATCAGTGGCTTGAAATACAAATTGAGTGTTTGTTACAAAAAAATCATGAGATTACATCAAAAGATTTAGTAATTCTTTAGGCTTATGGATATTTTTGAATCAGAGTTTTGAACCTTACATTTCTCTTCAGCATTTCAGTGTGGGAACAGTGTTGCCTGTACTATGGAACAAGCTGTAAACACAGAACCATTATTAGAGTCTGAACCTAATACTGACAACATGGAAAATAGTTCTCCTGGTAAGAGTTCTTCCTTTTCAATTGCACAGAAAAAAATGCATATTTATCCATTCTGTATGTCTGTGTATATATATATATTTTAAATACCAAGAGTTTGTAACAGCTGGATTACGTTGGCACAGTGATCAGTGATATATTTAATTGCTACTGCAGTTGCATTACGTTCACAAGAAAATATGTTATCTTCTTTGAGGGTCATAATATGAGGTGGAGATAAATACATCACAAAGAAAATAATAACGTGTTGAAAAAAAAAGTTTTAAGGAAAAACATCTTTCTTCACTACCAGTTTAGTAATGATTCTTTTGTTTTTAGCATCAGTTCTGGATGATAAAGGTGAGCAAAGCAACGAGGAGGAACAAAAGTCTATCAAGCCTACAAGTAAAGAGTTCAGGAAAACCTGGGGCTTTCGAAGGACCACGATTGCCAAGCGAGAGGGTGCAGGAGATGTTGATGTGGACTCCAGTGAACAGCAGCCACAACAGCAGCAGCAAGGCTTGAATCTCAGGCGGAGCGGACGGCAGCCAAAGCGAACAGAGAGAGTGGAGGAGTTCCTTACAACAGTGAGGCGCAGAGGGAGGAGGAGTGTTCCTACTACTCTGGAAGATTCAAGTGAAGCAGCATCTGGGCCAGCTACAGATGCTGAAACTGCTTCTGAAGATAGTGTTGAGAGCGCTCCAGACACAAAACCTGTCACTCGAAGGATTTGCACTAGGAGTTGTAAGGATCAGAAAAGCCCTAAAAGCAGACGTGCAAAGGAGGAAGAGGAAGAAGAGGAGGAGGAAGAGGAAGAAGAAGATGCTACCTCTGATAGCGATAGTGATGGATTGACACTAAAGGAACTGCAGAATCGACTAAGGAAGAAACGCGTTGAACAGAAACCTGCATTGAAGGATGTGCAGAACCACCTGAAGAAAAGGAATTCAGAACAAGATCCTACCCAGGCAGGTGATGTTCTGGCTGAAAAACAGGCTGAGTCTGAGCTGCCTGTCAAAGAGGAGCCTGAGACTGCAGACAGCACTGAGATCGCAAGTCAAGTGGTTGTGTCTGAGGAAGACACTGAAGATCTCCAGGATCAGGAGGAAAAGCCTGCCCTTAGTGCCATGGGGGCCACAGATGAAGAGCCTGAAGAGCAGCCCAAAAGCAAACCTGAGTCTGAGATTTATGACCCAAACGCTCTGTACTGTATTTGTCGTCAGCCTCATAACAACAGGTAGGCAAGGGGTTCAACTGGAGACACAGTGCAAGGCATTGGAATAGTTCTGTGATGAAGAGTAAACTAAATGCTCATGCTTACTTTTTGAGTATATGTAAATGAGCTGTTGGGTTAGTTAAAGTTTGGGGCGGGGGGGGGAGTTTATACCAAATACTTAAAAGAGGATAAAGGAGGACAGAAGTGAGCAGTGAGGCAGAACTGTGCACTGATGCTTTATCGGGATGCTTGCATTCTGCTGCTTGAAATATCTGTTGAATGTTAATTGTCTTTTCATTTCATAGTGGTTTACTGTTCCTTGGTGGGTTTTTTTTTTCCAGGTTTATGATTTGTTGTGATAGATGTGAGGAATGGTTTCATGGTGACTGCGTGGGTATTTCTGAGGCTCGAGGGCGATTGTTGGAAAGGAATGGTGAGGACTATATCTGTCCAAACTGCACCATTCTCCAGGGACAGGATGAGCCTGTGTCAGAACTAGACCAGCAGGAAGCTAAAGCGGAGCAAGGAAATGTGGATGGCACAGAATTCACAAGCATAGGAACAATTGAACAAAAATCAGTAGAGGACCAAGGGATCAAGGGTAGGATTGAAAAAGCTGCAAATCCAAGTGGGAAGAAAAAGCTAAAGATATTTCAACCTGTAAGTATTTTAATTGTTTCTTATTTTTCATGTATTACTGAGACGCTTGTACAGCTATAAATGTGACTTGTTTTTAAAGCTGAGCATGAAGCTGAACAGCTCACTAAATAGTGCTGTTTAGCAGAAGTTTATCCATAGTTCTATCAGTACAAGAATTAAAACTGTTAATTTCAAGTGAGGGATTTAGAAGTTTTATGTAGGTGTAAGAAACAGTGCTCTTCTGCCCTTTCTAAATACTGGTTTGGAAGTCAAATGATGAGGTATTCTTTTAATAAAAGTATTAGAAATCTGGACTGGTTTATACTATGTTTGAAATAATCTCAAAGGATTTTGGACATTTTCAATGATAGTAAAACTTTTTACTTCACATTGACAAGTGTCTGTTGGAGTTAATTCCAACTGTATTTCCAGTTAGACTTTGAAGTTCTGATTTTTGTCCTGATGCTGCTTTAGATTATTAGTAAATAGAGAATTCTTTTATGCTGCTGTTTTTAACCTAAATATGTATATTTTGAATTACTGCAAAATCTAAAAGAAGTTTTAAGTTTCGTAATAATAAGTTCCGTGCCCACTTTAAAATGCATAGAAGCTTCTTCAGCTCAATTTACACGAATTAAAAAAAGTTATGCTACAGTGGTTGTCTTTGTAGACCTTCCTGAGCTACTGTAGTAATGCCAACATGTTGAACAATTCCATTTTCTTCTTACTATGCCTGGCAAAAAAGTGTAGTGAATTTACTGTTAAAATGCTAACAGCAATTTATATTTTTTCTCCATGCATTTATGAAATCATCCCTAGAATAAATAGTGTAAATTTGAGTATAAGTATCTCTCCAGAGAATTTTTTCCTGGTGTACATTTCCATTAAATGTTTCTGGAACATTCCCTCATTTCTAATCAGTTTTAATATCAGAGCTGTCTATGGTTGCACAGTGAGATTAATGTACAGATCGGAACAGTTTCAACTTAATATAGAAATATTTACTATTGTAAGATAAGTGTGTAGAAAGCAGTGTTCTCAACAATGTTTTCCAATACATTTGTACTTTGTACAGAATAAATGCTTTTGAAAGTCCAGTGCTGTTGGCATTGGTGCTGCTGCTGAGTATCTCTGGTCTTTGCATGCTGACCAGGTACTCGAATATGTTGGCTATCTCTCTGTTAGTGAAAGAGAAACTTAATTATCATTAATTCCTTGCGTCTTATGGAAGAGATGCTTGTATTTTAGGTATTCTTTTGGTGTTTGACAGTGGAATGGAACTGCTCTACCTGTGTTTGTCAGGTGGTACTGTGTTTTGAGAGAAACGAGCTGTCACATCTGTGTTTTAGCCCATGCTGTCCCTCATACCTCCCTTAGGATCCCTCTAAAGCTTGTATAAAGCAGCATCCCTCTGTAGAATTCCCTGTCCATTCCAGACATAAAGATCACTGTTATTTCCCATGAAATCACTTTGTTACTGACTGAACACTCTCATTATTCCATCTTATCTGCTCTCTTAACTTCAGAATCATTGAGAAAGGCTTTTTGTTGCTGTCCTGCACCTATAGCTGCAGGGTTTTGTTTTGTGATTAAAATTCGACAAATTGTCTAATCAGCATTGGAAGTTTTGCCATCATCTGAGTTAATGCCCTTAGTTACAAATAGCAGCTCAGTTTCAGGGGCTTCTTAGGCAACGTGAATTGATTATTCTTTATCTTCTCAGTTAAGTTTGTAAAAGATGAAAAAGTATTTTAAAGCATAAACAGTTTTATGGGAAAATTCTCAGTTCCAGGTTTTATCAAGACTGCAGGAGATAATGCTGTCTTACTGACTTTGACCGGGGAAAACTACTATGCAAATATTTATTTAGCTGGAAGTATTCATGAAAAACTTTTGGTAATTACAAATGGCAGTTTGTTAATGGGGAGAGGCTGCCTAGAACTACAGTACTTCTGAGTGTTAGGTTAGTTGTGACATTTTTAAGAGTAACCTAGACATACTAAAGCTTAATATCTAGACGTGATATGCTGGAGCTTAAAGAGCTTTCAGACATTTCTAGACTTTGGCCTAATGTACTCTTTTTTCAAGGAATGTGCTGTTTTCTGAATCTTAACATTAAAGGGAGAGTAATTTTGGAGTAGAGGAAAATACACATTGCATGTGCAAACCTCTAAATATGTAAGAAGCAGGAGGCTATGGGCAAGTTGCCTGGGAGAATGGTGGTTTTTTTTCGAAGTTAGAGACTTCTACATTTAAAACTGGTGAATCTCTAGAGCAAGAATAATGTGTACACCTGAATGGCTGAGTGCTTCCTCTTGCACGCGTGCATGGCTGAGGGCAGCAGCTGATGGAGATAGAGAAGTAAAATGTGGTTTAGAGACCTTGCTCGTGAGAAACCGGTTGTGAATTAGTGAGATTTCTCACACCATGTAGAGGACCAGAAAAAAAGCATTTGTGTGCTTGTAGGATTTGAAAATTTAGGAAGCCAACCTCCTTTATTTTGATGCTAGCAGACCAACCACTTGAAAATGCAGCAAGTTCAGAAAATAATGTGTTGAAAGAGTGAAATTCTTACCTTTGTATGGGTTGTTTCTGTTCTGTCCTGAGTGACAGTAGTTTTCATGCTGGCAGTTGTGCAGGTCACTGGCAGAGCTGCAGTCTGCACATATGGTGTGTAAGCATTTCTCCATGTTGTAAAGGCACATTCCTGCTGTTTCCTCTTTGAAGGCTGAGCTGACTCCCTCTCATTCTGTAGGTAATCGAAGCTCCTGGTGCATCCAAGTGCATCGGTCCCGGCTGTTTCAACGTGGCTCAGCCCGACTCCGTGTACTGCAGCAACGACTGCATTCTCAAACACGCTGCAGCCACCATGAAGATTTTGAGCTCTGGCAAAGACACAAAACCAAAACCTAAGGAGAAGATCAAGCCAAAATCTGAAAAACCTGGCATGCCAAAATCTCAGCAGCCGGTAAGCTCATGTTCATAATCCAGAACAGTTGTCCTGAAGCACAGTGGCTTATTTCTGTGCTCTCCTTTTTGAGTCAAACAAAATTGCCAAGTCCTGCATTGAGGAGGAGCTTTTTATTACTTTTTTTGTTGTTATGCTCTTGCCTTTTTTTGTGGTAACAGCATTGTTTAATTCTTCTGACAGTAAAATGTTTTCGTATCACTTTTTAAAAAATCTTAGTAATTGCCTCTAGTTGGAGATAGTTTCTTGCAAGGTTTTTCTAGACGGCAATGCACTTAAAAAAAATTATGTAACTCCAAATTAATTTACTTCTTAAAAAAGTATAAGCAGTGCATATTGTTTATTTTCATTTAATTCAAATTTGCCTTCTTGAACTCAATTACTGGGTTTTGGACAGTAATTTGGAACGACTGTGAATTGTGAAATAATGTGACTGCGTTGTATGTGTGTTTTGGGAAGAACAAAGATGAAAACAGAGCATTCTCCTTTTAGTTTTGAAACCACTATAGAGTAGACCATTTTTCAGAGAAACAAACCAACCCCTCCCAGTCTGTTGATAAATACTGTTGTTTTGAGGTGGTTTCTTAACCGTCTCCATTTCCAGAAGTTACCCTGTATAATCACCTTTGCTTTGTAGATTTGAATGTGAAATTAGAGGAGTTTGCCATGAAAGAAATCAGTGTACCTATGTGTAACTATATCTCTGCTTGTTTGTAAAACAGAATATATTTGATGGGTATTAGTAATCAAGCTTCTTTTAATTGCACAGGCAAGTGTCAAACCACTTTCAAACCAAAAGAGACAATTCCCTGAGAAAAGAGAGGTGAATGTGAAGAAGACTGTTGTGACAATGGTCAAGACTGAGGCAAACACTCAACCTCTTGCTAGAGAGCCACCAGCAGAACCTGTGACACCGTCCTGGGCCAGCGATCATAATTACAATGCTGTAAAGCCTGAAAGGACTGCTGCCATTTCACCTGCACTGTTGTACAAATGTATGTATCGCATAGGGATATTCCTGAATAATCATATTTTCTTTCAATACCCATCCATTCTTGGGTCTGCAAGACCAGGGAGTTTAGGAATTGGGGGGGGTTTTCTTACTATGGCACCAAGCTACTTTTCTGCACCTTCAAAGATTCTCACACAGATACACACAAATGAGAGACACTTTTAGAAGTTTCATTTGTATCATATGACAGTTGTATGATTAAGAGCCTGTTGATCTACCCATCTGATTTCTGGATGAAAACTACATGGTTAAGCTTGAAATTTTTCCCATAGAGACAGTATCTGTTTCTAATCTAGAAGGTAAGTATTGATACGTTTGTGTTAAGTTTTACAAGAAGGTTGTGCCGTGTGCACCAAGAATCAGCAATTGCTTGTACTAATTTGAATTGTATTTTTGTAATTTAGATTTGGCACCTGTCTCTCAGGTCTTGCATTTTCAGTGCCTGGTGCTGAGAATGAAATCTCCAACGTGGTATCCAACGTACTTGACACTTCTGCAAACAGCTTTTAACTGTCAAGTATATTCCTGCTGCTTTTCTTCCTTACATGAAATAATTTAAGGACCATTCTTTACTTTTATGTTGAGGGGAGGCAGAACTCTTTATGTTTTTATTTCTTTCTTTTTCCCCCTTTGTGTGTTCATACTCCACACATTATTCACACACACGAGAACACATCTTGAGTGGATGTCAGGCAGAGATACTGCCTTGCATATTTTTGCAGGTTTTAAATAGCATCCTTGTAACTCATGTGAAGGTAAGTAAATACTGCTTTGAAGCCTGAACAAGTCCTTCTGCTTATAACATTTTTTGATTGACTCCATCTATGTAATTTTATAATGCAGTTATGGAACTTCGGATGAAATCTGACATTTCACACTTACAAACCACACGACCTGGTGTTAGGCTTACTTGAAGATTAATGAACTCAGAAGTTCAGTTCTCACAGCTTTTGTAAGCATACTTCAGCCAATTTACATTTTATTTTCAGAAGTAAACCTTGTTATTGAACATTTATGTAAAATAGCTGATAAGTGTTTAATATTTAAGATGATATTTTTTAGTTAGGATTTTGAAACACTGAAGGAGCACCAGCTAACCTAAATTTCTGTTCATTGTCATTGCGCATAGTACACATAAGAGTTATATTTTAATGTTATTTGCCCATGTCAAATGTTTAAATGGTTATAATTTTTCCTTAATTATTTTGTTGCTTAGGCCTTGTGCCTCTTTTATAGTGAACTCCCTTAAGGTATATATTTTAATTAACTTGCATTTTAAAAAGATTTTTTAAAGAAACTTTAGCTTTTTTTGTCAGAAAAAAATAGTGTTTTAAACATAACTAAAAGTAGGAGAGAAAGACATAAACTATACGTGCTTATTCTTTCTGTTCAATACAGTTACAAGTGTCCATAGAACCATCTCACTTAAATTGTCTGTATTGCTATAGGGTTCTTTTTTTTCTAGGAGGCAGGAGTG
This sequence comes from Anabacerthia variegaticeps, assembly GCA_035583185.1. Taxonomy (NCBI): domain Eukaryota; kingdom Metazoa; phylum Chordata; class Aves; order Passeriformes; family Furnariidae; genus Anabacerthia; species Anabacerthia variegaticeps. The sequence goes on from JAWWEW010000051.1 coordinate 9,304,054, forward strand.
CAGGTTTTGATGCAGAAAGTTTGAGGGATTTCATAGGAGAGGTTGCTCTTAAATTTTTCCATACTGGAGGTTTTACAGATTTAACCAACTCCAGCAGAAAACTGGATTCCTGTAGCTAAATAGTTAAATTGGTTCCAAAATATATGTAAATACCAAACTTTAGTAACAAACAGAGAACAACCTAGTTTGAGTGATGAAGATCTTTCATATCAAATCCAAGGAAGAACTTCAGATTGCTTTTATTAAGGTAAGTTGCACTGATATTTGGGAACTGTCTGTGTATTTGCAAAAAAAATGTGTCCTGCCTTTTGATGGATGGGTTTGAGCTGTAATCTTCTTTAGAAACTGCCAGTGCACCATTTGCAAGACTATTCTACCAGATTTTACTTACTTAAGGAATCTTCATATGCTGTTCAAAACCTAGAAGTTACAGCATTAAGGAAATTCATAAGTCCTCTCATTTCACTTCAGGTATCTAAAAGTGAGACCTCTGAGCTAGTCTGTCACAGAAAACACGTTTATTGGACCAAACATACAATCTGTTTTAGGCACATCTCAAAGTGACTCCCTGTTTAGAAATTAGTGTTTCTGAACATTTGGTTATGAAGGACTTGCAGTCCAGAGGAGGCAAAGGATGGGATCCTTCCAAATGCAGTGTTTCAGAATGCTGCCTGCGTTCTCACAGAGCTTCCAGCCACGTTCAGCAAATCCTTATTTGCAACTTTGGTGCATGAGGCCTTTTAGGAATTAAGAAAACATTCTTAAACTCAGGTTTTCATTTTGACAGAGCGACACTTGGAAGATATACTTTTTTTCTATATTTTTGCTGTTAAATAGAAATCAGCAGCAGTTTTAAAATAGAAAATTTATCCAGAAGGGGAGGGGAAGAGGGTAAACACTTGCAGTATCCCAATTTTTAAACTAACCAGTCATAAGTATACTAAGTATTTATCAGTGCTTCAAAGTTTTGAAGTTCACCTGACTTAAATTACTAGACTTAAAAGGAATACATGAACTGATAATCTGCTCGATTCAGGTGCTAAAACTGCCTAAGCATCTTAACTGCTTTTATTGAGAAAAGCAACTAAGCGTGCAGGAGAGTGAGGAGGGTTTGTTAGATAAAAAACACCTAAACATTAAATGTTCCTATTAACTGTTTCGTGGCAGAATTTTGGAGTGAAAAGCACTTGTCACACCAGACCTTTAAACTTCTGTTTACATAACTGCAGACAGAGATAGTGTGAATTTATAGTGATTTATGGGAATAGCAGATTTGGTACCAGTATTTCACAGAAGTTATTAATGAGTAAGACTGGGAAGTGTTTCCTTCAGAGAAAACCAGAGTGTTTGTGATCCCGCTCCTGCTTTCCGGTGGGGAATTACGAAGAGACAACGCTGCCACCTCCTGGAAGTGGGAGCCCTGACTGGTGATAAAAATGTCCTTTTGTTATCCCGTCAGGTTTTTTCATTTCTCCTGCAGCTGAATTTTTGGCACTCAGGCTGTTCACAAAGTGAATAGTGTTTGCTTCTGTAGTTGAAGATCTTAGACTGCTTGTTCTGGTACACCTCTAACAAAATACAGAGACTCTGTAAGGGGAATGCAGTGATACTGGGATACCCCACCAGCAGAAAATGTGCATATTGAAACGCCAGGATTATAGCATGCATAATTCATGTATGCTTTTTCTTGTGTCTATTTATTTTTCTTTCTCTAGTATGAGCAGGAAGGAAAGAAAATACCACTATAAAGAGGGCAGGGGAAAATAGAGTGCACTAAATGCAGGAACTGTGGCTCAGAATGTAAAAGTGGTGTAAGAAGCTGTAAGTACCGTTGTGAATAGAAGAAAGTAAGGCCTTGTCTGTGCACAGGCTGGTGCCAATTTAATGCTGCTCTTTGGGCAAGATCGTACCAGCTGAAGTTGTGACTCAGTTGAGCACAGTGGATGTGGATATACTGATCTTGGTTTATCTTAACTGTTAAAATATATTTTACTTACACTTTGCTTCTTAAGCCATATGTATGTTCATCTGCAAGGACTGATTGTATTTAAACTGGATGCCTTTGGGTATGAGTGCTTTCCCACAGAGAAAAACTAGGCTGTACCAGGTTCCATACTCTTATAACTGAACTACTTCTGGCATCTGAATTAACTCCTAGAAAGCCAAGGGTCTTTGTTTAATGCCATATTGTGCAATGTAGGGACCATATTGAGAGGCACTAAGTATTGAATAGTACCAGGGAAATAAAAAGTAATACTTATTTTGTTAGTGGCCATTTTCTGGGTCATATGGCTGCCCTGTGTGTAGGCCTGGCCTAAATCTTTGTAACTAGAGGAGTTTTCAGGAAGGCTGCTGAAAGACCACATAATAATCAGCATACCCAAGATGAGTCTGCCAGAACTGAGAAATTCACCTTGGAGAACTTCTGGCTTTGAAAGGGTCATGGTACAGGAGTGGCTGGTGTAACACGGCAGCTCTGGTGCTGAACTCCTGTCATGACACTGGCAGGGGCTGTGCTGGCTCAGGACCTGAGCCCTGCCTGTGGAGTGAGGCAGACCATAGTGGCAACATCCCCTGGCACCCAGCCAGTTAAAGGGAGCAGTGGGATCCCTGGGGAGCCGTAATCATCTCCTGCCTGTGAACTCCTGGAACTCCCCTTCTCTGCTCTGCAAGGTATGTTACACCTGCCCTGTGGCTCAGCCACATGAAGATTTTTGCCCTGTCTCTTAAGTTAGGAAGGCTGGTCCCTGCTCCTGGTGTGTTCCTATTTTGCCTTTGAAGCACCCTACACCCCCGAGGCACTTGGAGACAGCAGGCCAGCGCTCCTGCCGTCAGGGGTGCTTGGCTTCAGTGAGGAACCATTGCTGAGGGGAAGGGTTGGGGGACAGAAACCTGGTATCACTTACAGAAGCACTATGCATACGAGGGTGGTTTATCTCTTGTCATCAACACTGAAAGCGATGAAAGTTTGATTAAAAACACTCACCACCCTCCTGCTGTTTTGCTTTCTTTTTCTAATTTTACTTCAGTCCTTTGAACTTGCTCACTTGACTGCATTGCCAGTGAAAAAGTTCTTTGCTAGTCCGCAAGTAAAAGGGGGTTTTTTGAGGTGATGACTTGCACTTTGAGTCAAGTTTGCTGATGATTTGCTGTGTCCAATCTGTGCTGAACTTGGAACCCGAAGATGCCCTGTCCCTACAAGGAGTGATGATACCAATCCATGAACAATCTGGAAAATAAGCCCTTTTTTTTTGCAGCAGGGAGTGCTTCTCTCTCACTCAGGAGGGGGGAAGCATTGAACATGCAGCTGTCGAACATAGGTAGATTACTGTAGTCTTATGTAGTTTAAAATAAAGCTTGTGTGTCAAAGCTACAGATTTGCATGAGCATAGAGCTACAGGTTGACATGCAGAGAAATCACCACAGCAGGCCCCTTCTCTCCGAGTCTTCTAAATTAACTTTAAAGACAAGTTCAGTATCTTTTGTGTGCCTGAATGTAAAGGCTTTGCACGCAGGCATCTTAATTGCAGCGCAGATTAGAGCCGCTAGAGGCTTTAGAAGAAAAGCAGCAGGGCAGGTGGCACACCTCAGCCACCAGTGTTCAATAAACTCGGTCTTGAAAGGAAGCAGACCTGTTCCCGGGAGCAGCTAACAGGGAAAACTAACACTGAAACCGGTTTAAGAGCAGTTCAACACTTCTGAATTAGAGCTAGCACGGCTGTCTTTGAGGGAAATGACCCAAGGTCCAGCAAAAGCAGGTTTTGGAGCAGCTGAACAGCCGCGGAGCTGCAGCGGTCCCAGAGCCCCTCACCTGCACAGCCGCCGGTGCTCGGTGCCACCAGAGGGGGCTTCAGGGGCACCCAGCGGCTGCGACCCGGCACAGCTGCTCCCGAGGGATGGCTTGGAACGGGTAAGTAGCTTCCCGTTGTGGAGTGCTTTAGGGCTGACACCTGAAGCACCAGCTCACCCGTGTCTCTTGTTCAGTGTTTTTTTTAAGTCGGGTAATGCACCGAAAGGTTTCACCTCGAAAGAACTCGTGGATTAAAGTTTGGTGTCGGTCTCTGCATTGGGGTGGAGGGGTTTGGTTAAAATCTGCTCTGTTCAGGTTATTTCTGTCACGAGTCATGGAGGAAGGGCCACAGCTGCGTCGGACAAGTCCACTTGGGGCACAGGCTGAGTGGCAAAGGGAAGCTGTGGAACAACACAGATTCTAAGGTTGAGAGATCGTGCCCATCCTCTGCTTCAACAGTTTTACAGAGGGAAAAATGCAGTTCTTAAATTCTCAGAGAACTGGCAAAGAGGGGTGAGGTGTTTCATTTCTAGGCCTGGAGCCTGTGCTGCTGTGCTGTGCTCTGTGCCAGAGCAGGCTGCCCTCACCTCCCATGGGCTCGGACCGGACACCTGCAGCGCTGGAGCGACAGCGCAGGCACGGCCACTGCAGCCACCTGTGCCTGAGCCAGAGGAGCTGCAGCACCGAGCGGGACTTCACAGGCCAAGCTGTGTGTGACACCCAAAATGCTGGCAGAGCAGTGCCTGAGTGGGTGGCTGCCTCTGCTGGGCTTTGCACACCTGCGCTCCTCTCAGCTGGTTCTGCTGTAAAGGCCAGTGCCTCTGTAGAGATCGGCTCCTCTGACAGCACGTAACTGCTCAGCTCTGTCCTTGCACAGGCTGTGTAAATATTTTCTGTAAGGTATTTTTGGGGTTTTAACAACTGCAATGCTGCATTAGTGTGAATTTTCCTTCTTCTAAGGACATATGAATCCCTCAAAGTGTAAATGATCACTGCTGAACAGGTGGATCACAAGTAGCTGTTCTCTGTTTCTTAGGTTTCATTATTCCTATTGTGGAATTTTACAGATTATTGTTATAGAAAACGGTTAATTACCAGCTTTCTTACTGTTTGTTCTACACAAACTCATATACTGTGCATAAGACTAAAAGTAGAGTTGTGGGGTTTTGGTTTTGTTTTTTTTCCTAAAACTATTTTAGTGTCAGAGAAGTCTGACAAGGAACAGTAAACCCACATATGCTTGGGCCACCTCGGTGCTGGGCAGTGTCTCCTCAAGTGCTGGGCTCCTGACGTCCTGCTCCCTCGGGCCTGTGCTCCTGCTGCGGATGGGTCTGTGCAAGCTGGATGCCGTGCAGCCATCGGCTCCTCACACACTGCCTGGAGGAATTTCATCCTGAGGGAAGAAAAATGTAGATTAATGTAGATGGAAGAGAACAGTGAAATGTTGATGATGCTAGGCACCAGAGACAATTGTGCAGGAACAGCCTTATCCCAAAATCTAAATTCTGTGCAGAAATTTCTAATAGTATTCTATAACAAACAAATTGCATGTCTGCAAGACATACTTCATAGAAATCTTTTTAATGTCCTGTAATAGTAGCTGTGATGATTTAAAAAAACACTAAACAGCCTTACGAGAGTCATGAAATGAGCTCTTCAGGTATAGCAGCCTCTGATTCATCTACCCAGCTTTTAAAAGTTCTGGCATCAGCTAGAGCCAGATATTAAAATTTGTTAACTTTGATTCAAATAATTTTAGAACTATACAGAGAAAAAGGAGTAGCACATTTCTTTTGGTATTTAAGAATTGAAAAAAAATTGTCTCCAGCAAAACAGCTCATCACAACTGAGATAATGTAACTAGAAACCAAGGGGGGTGCTGGAGGGTAATTTCTTTAAGTGGCTTTCAAAAGCTACTGTTCCAAAGAAAGATTGGGTAGAGAGGGGAAAGGGGTAAAAGCAGAATAGGCTTGAGTGCTATACAGAAATATTTTTAAGAGATCAAAGGAGAAGTAAAGTTTCCTTTGGATAACATGGATGCTCATGGTATAAAACTCAACCTCTAGGTGTTGGTTATGGACTGTGGTAACAAGTGCAGCCTGCAAATCCTTTATGCAAAGCTAAGCAGCCCTACACTGGAAATCCTGCTAAACTGGGGTTCCACAACTGCGTGGCACTGCTGAGACATCCCTGCTGAGGTGTTCACGAGTGAAGTACCTGTAACCGTCGGGCTCATCTGCAACAGCAGCTGCTGTGGCAGTTCTGTCCTGCTCTGTGTTGTAATGTCTAACGTAGCTGCATGGGGAATTTCCTCAGGGAGGGCTTCTGTGTCTGTTGACATCTGGTGGGCGAGATTCTACTGCTGTCTGTTCTGAACATACCAACGTAACGCTATTCCTTAAGCCTGGGAGGAATGCAGTGTTTTCTGCTAGAGGATTCGTTGGGTTTCACCCTGGGAATGAGCTGGCTCAGCTCCATCTGAATCTCAGTCCCTCTTGCCCTCCCTTCTCTCCAGTCAGTAAGGATCCTGTTCCTGTCCTAACAAGTGGCCCACGGGAAAAAATGGGGTAAATAGGAATTAATGTTTTGTTTTAAATAGTTTAATAGTTTCTAACATTAAGCCAAGGTGGTTCACCTGTTTGTTAAAAGTGCTGAATAGAAGAGCCACTAATTGCCTTATTCTGGCACTGATCACCTGCCTGTGGTGAAACTCCCTGTTGCCCTCTTGGGTGGGGTAGGCTGATGTTCAGAGCTTGTCTCATCCTTCTGTTTTAAATTCTAGAGCATTCATTGTAGATATACTGGAGCTACTGATGACAAGGACCAAAGCCCCCACGGTGTAAGTGCAGTGACTGGTGTGTGCAATAGCACTGGCTGCACCTTCTCAAGCTGCTTGTGGATTTCACAGCTGAGCACTTTGAAATCATGGTCTGAGGGAATCCCTGCTCCATGATACACCCCATCCATTTGCTGAGCAACTTGGGCATCAGATCAGAAGTAAAATTGGCATAGGGCTCTCTGGAAAGAGTACGTATTTATGTTAGTCCTTCCAGACATACACCAGCCGTGTTCCCATTCCTTTCAGGAGGTGCTGCGCACCTTGGGTGTGCTTGTGTTGTGGTTGGTCAATAGGAGGGTGAGTTGCCACCTGAAGAACCAGTCATGCTCCTTCCCCACTGTCCTCTGGGTGCTCCTGGGCATTGGATCCAAGACCTGTGTAATGATACAGTGAGTTCCTTCAGCTGAATTATGTGGCAGCACATTGATCTTGACACTGAAAACCAAAACTTGGTTGGACAAAAATTCTGGTTTCTCATAGTCAAAACAGGGTAAGAGTTTTTCTTAGATGAGTTTAATCTGCAGCTCTCACAGGTTCTTTGCATATATAGGATTTAAGTAGCCTGGATTCTTTATCTCAATATGCACACAGTTGGACAGTGTCCATCAGATAGTGCCGTGTGCTGATAATTTGAACAGGTCCTCGGTAGTTCTGAAGCACAGAAGGAGCCACGTGTGACTTGAGTTAGTACATGCAGAATCTACCATCCACTTCTCTAATCAACAAGCCCTACTAGGGAGACAGTTGTAATTGGGATAAAGTAGCATGAAACTGCCAGGCCTGCATGATTCTTTTGAACTATTTGCATTTTTTCCCTTTGGCTAAAGAAGCACAGAATTACACACCTTTGAAAACCTTTCCAAATAGTCATGATGTCAGCTGGCAGGCTAAAGGATGCCTCTGTGTCTCCTCAGGCCTCACAGATCCTGCTGACCTTCAGCCCTGGGAACTCAATCTACCTTTGCACTAATACCTTTTATTTATTGATGGATTTATTTTACAAGTCCATATTCTTGTTTTGGTATAGCTGTTTGTAACAGAAGGTGTGTGGTGTGGGTACAGTTCTCGTACACAACATCTGATGGACACAAAACACCTTGGTTCTGCTGGTTTTAGTTTTGTCAGTGTAGTTAACAAAAACTACTTTGAACTAATCATTAAAAAGAGAGGGATAGAGGGTTAAGTCCAAATTTCCACTTGTACTTCTGCTGTAAACCAAAGAGAACTAAAGGTGTTAGTGCTGAGAACTGAATTTTGCTGTCATTGCTTTGAAAGCCAAGCTGTGCTGTCCTGCCTTCCCATGATAAGTCACAGAATGTGCTGCTGTCCCAGCTGCCTGAAAGCTTTCTGTTCTGTGCAGAAGGTAAAATAAACTAGGAAGAAGAGAATGGAAGTGATTTCTGCAGTTACCAGTTTCAGATATTTGCCTTCTCTCTGTTCCAAGATTCACCTCAAAATAATTTGGCTGATGACCCCTCAGGTTCTGGCAGCCAAACGTGACCAAACAAAAAACATCAGCAATAGTTCCTTATCCTCTTCATCCCTTCTGGGATTGCCAGAGTCCTCCTGATAACTGGAATGGTGTTAGCAGGGATGGGGTGAGTGGGAGGAATACAGGGAGAGACACTGAGGGTTGTAGGGAAGGTTTCCCTGGGTCAGTCAGACAGAAACCAGAGCCGGTCTCTAGGAAAAACTGGGGGAGTGGTGTGAGGGTAATAACTGTAATCTCCTTTACAGCAAAATCAGCACACCCTGTGAAATGATTTAATGCACTGTGGGAACAGGTTATGTTTCACACTTCAGGTAGCTAAATCTCGCTCAGTTGTAGAATAGTTTTAGGAAAAAAATCAGGAAAAAGATAGTGTTTCTGGATCTGCTGCTGCTTCTCCTTGTGTTCCAGCAGAAGTTCAGCACACACCTTTGTACTTCACCTTACAAAAGCTCAAGGTGTTTCTTGGTTTGCCTCCCGCCCATGTCTGTGGGGCAGCTGCCAGCAGTGAGGGCTGGTTAAAGGGCCGGGGTGAGGAGGGTCTTTGCTGGAACCGTATGGTGATGTCCAAGGGTACCTGAACTTCAGGCATGGAGAAAGGTTGTAAGGCCATTTCTTCCTGAAATGAGGGAGTATCACATGTCCCCTAAGCATTTCAAATCTTCCCCAATTTGAGGGATGATTCCACTGGAACCTTATTTTGATGTGTGGAGTTTCTGGAACCATGCTGCCCAGGAGGATACTGTCTCCTTCAAGTCCATTTCAGAACAGATGGGTGGGACAGTTTAGACCCTTTGTAGTGATTTCTACTCTCAGAGCAGACGTGGAAGGTGAAGAAGGACCAACTGGCCTTTGGTGAAGTTACTGGAAGTTAAATTCCTGGACCTTGCCCAGGAGGTGTCCTGCACTTTGCTGGCAGGGCTTGTGAGCCTATTCTACAAACCTTCAACAGGATTTGAAATGACTGTTTTAGTAGTTGTTTTTTGGTAGTTTCCCTCAGAATCCATCCTTGTTTGAGCTCTCAGGATCCATGTGTTTTTGTTTGCCCACTGTAACTTTATCTTGTAAAATATGTTTTGTTTGCAGGAGGTGTAGTGTGTTTTTGACTTTGGCTTTTTTAGCCGTGTTCAGTTGCTCCTGCCAGAGCCAGAAGGTGGATGGATTAAATGCAATTTAATGACAGGTTTGCTTTTAAAGTCCTGTGCAAGTATATCTTCAACAGGTGTGAAAACCAGAGCTTTTACTTAAGATTTCTTAAATTTTCTTGTGTATGATGTGTATCAATTGTTCTAGTAACAGTGGAAAAAAAGATGTTTAAATGCAAAATCTGAATACTGTGAATGGAATAGTTTGAGAATGGTGGGAATAAGATGGCCACAGCCTGAGCAGCAGTATTAATGTTTACACATTCTATAAATCTAGAATTGCTAGAAACAGAATATGTTTATTAAACTTCAGTAATACTAAAGGTAATATTTATGCAGTTTCAAATTCATGGACTCTATCATCAGTTCTGTGATAAACTGGTTCTGTAAGCTGCTATGATGGACATTTTTCTGCTTAAATGTAGAATGTGAGTCGTATTGCCTTGTATTTATTTTTTTTCTATGTGTGGGAGTTTTTCAAGCTTAACCATGAAATCTCTCTCAGGAATCTTTGAAGGTGGTGCCTTTCTTTCCCTCCCCATTTTTCTTGTAAACATTTTGAACCAAAAAACCCCCTGTGTCAGCCTCAGCATGGTTTTTAAAATTGCTTTTAACAAGGCTAGTGAGAGTAAATAGCTTAGACTGTCTGCTTGTAGTTACTCTCTGGAGATGGCATTTGACAGACTTTTTTTTTTTTGATAGATTGGTGCCTGTTTTTTGTGAATAGAAATTTATAAAGTTAAGCCTTTAATATCGTAATTTTTTTTCTTTTTTTTAACAGCTCAAAGGGAAGAGAAAAGGAATGAAGATAGAGCAGAGTCCTCATCAGCATCGAAGAAGACTGTTGTGTCTATAATGGAGAAACAGTCATCTTCTCTCCCCAGAAATCTGCCTTCCAAGAAGCCCCCGTCCTACTCTAACACAACACTCACCAAACCACCACTGAAACCTGCTGGAAGTTTCAAAGGTGTCATTCCTAAGAAACCTTGGCCTTCATCAGGCAGTGTTCCTTCCAAACAGTCACCTCTCTCTCATGGCTCAGCAGTTTCCAAGAAACCAGCTCCATCTTCCAGTTTAGGTGGAGGACTCAAAAAGCCTTCACTGCCTTCCATGTCAGCTGCAGCTGGAAGTAGTCAATCAAAAGCATCACCCAGTTCTGTCCAGTCACAGCCCAACTCTCAGATTCGACAAAATATTCGACGATCCCTGAAAGAGATTTTATGGAAGAGGTGGGAATTCAAAGCACTTATTTTACGTAGGGTGCTACAAGTAGAAGTAAATGTTTAACCTGCAGAGTTTTGTTTATGTCTTGATAAGGAATTTTGAGAGATTGAATTTATGCTACAACTTACTACAGCTGGCACTTCAGGTTTATATTTGAAATAAAAATTCTTAATATAAAATAAATATGTATGTGAAAAAGTCTTTAGAAAAAGAAACCTTGCTATCCCATTTATGTTGGGGCAATTACAGTTGAAGAATTAAATTACAGCATATAAGCTTCTATAATGCAAGTGCTGTGAGTTTTAAAATCTGATGATGGCAGTGTTGGAGTTGTAGAGTTGTAGGGAACATAGTACAGGAAATACCGCAAAAGGTTAAAGGCTCACTGAAGGAGAGATTCCCTGCCCTCCCAACAAAAATCAACAACAAGAAATCCTGGTCAGTGGACAGTTATCACCTGGGAAGGGGAAAAAACCCCAAACGTAAAAAAAGGGCAGATTTGCACCCTGATGATTGTTAAAGGTAATGGCAACCATCAAGACATCATAGAGCATTGCCCTCTGGGATTGTCTGTGAAATGGAAATGCTGGTCACAGTGGAGAATCTGGGATGGAAACTCAAGTGCTTGGGCTCCCTGTGGGCAGTAATTAAAGTCTGCCTTAGTTCAAGGTCCTGAGGTAGACTTTGCCTCTCAGATGTCCATTTAAGGAGTCTAGAGCCCTCCTTGGGTGAGGAGCAGCTGAGGTCAGCTCTGAAAAGTTTGTTTTTGTGACTGTACCTGACCATTCATTCCCACCTGACATAACTGCACATACCTGTTCTTGTTTTCAACAGAGTCAATGACAGCGATGACCTGGTCATGACAGAGAGTGAAGTAGGGAAAGTAGCACTCAATATTGAAAAGGAGATGTTTAATTTGTTCCAAGTTACGGACAACAGATACAAGAGTAAATACCGTAGCATCATGTTCAATCTCAAGGACCCCAAAAACCAGGTTTGGAACTTTTTTTAAAGAGTAAACTTACACAGAAATGTACTTTGGGGATTTAATGGTATGTCAGGCTCTACCTTCAACATTAATAGCTTCAAGATAGAGGCTTACAAACTAAAATATTATTATACAGCCATTCAAACCTTTTTAACAATATTTTTATCCAAGTAGGTGTTCAAAGCCTACTTTAGTTGGTCATTGGTATTTATTCAGTTTGGGCATTTGGTGTGAAATATTTATTTACAGAATGGCTTTCTTAAAATAAGTACAGTACAGATGAATAAGTACTTCATCTGTTCTCTTGTGACATTCTGTAGCATGTATTGGATACTTGTTATCTGTGCTTTAAAAGAAGAAAACAGATGCTGGTACAGATGAAAATATTCACTGGAGAACACTTGAAACTTTTCTTTGAGTTTTTACAATAGGTCTGGAACAGGAGAGTTGCTGCTCAGTTCCTGATAGTTGTATTCAGTTACTGATGATAATGAGGAAAATTCTTCTGTTTTCAGGGACTTTTTCATCGTGTCCTTCGTGAAGAGATCTCACTGTCAAAACTAGTGAGAATGAAACCAGAGGAACTTTTGTCTAAAGAACTGTCTGTGTGGAAAGAGAAACCAGCTAAGGCAGTAAGTAACATTATGTCCTTAGATCCGAATTTGCCAACCCTTACCACCCTTATTAAGTTAATAACACTCAGTTTCAATGTACTTTTTCTCTACCATGTGCCAAGTGATAACAAAATATATAATAAATGTATATATGGACTTCTAACCAGCATGGTTTTGTTTCTCTCAGTTGGTGGAGTCAAGAAGCAAATCTCAGGAAGTCAAGAAAACAGCTGTAAAACGGGAACATGCGCCAGTTGTCAATATGGAAGATTCCCCACCAGTGTCTGACTCTGATGTGAGTACTGGAGTTGTTGCTTCAGCATGAGGACATAGAGGGGGAGAAATGGCAATTGGGGCTTCAAATCTGTGAACAGAAGTGCAGACTGTTTTACTGAACTGTAGGGATATCACTGCCTAGTAGGTGTGCTGTGAGCATTTTCCTTTAAGTGTGAAGGAGTGCAACAACCAGTGATAAGCATATTTTTCAGGCATTTCAAAAGTGCTGCATGTTTTTCAGCCAGTGAAAACCAGAGAAAAATCTATTTTTGCAGAGAAATCTATTTCTGAACATTAACTCTCTACTTCAAAACACTTTGGAATGAAATGAGGACAGAAATAACTTGACAGCTCTGTCTAAAGTGATGTGCTTTAACCAAGGCCTTTAATAGTTATTTTTTCTTAAGAACTGAAGTTAATGAACGGTTTGCAAAATATTTTTTATGGTTGACATTGATGACCAAATGCAATATTTTATGTTTTTATTCACTTTTAGGAACAGCAGGAGTCAACCCGCACTGCACCCAATGTGAACAGTGCTCCCTCTCTAGATGTGTTTAGCAGCATGTTGAAGGATACAACAAGTCAACATAGAGCCCATCTGTTTGATCTGAACTGCAAAATCTGCACAGGTATTTACAATGCTGACCTTGGGCATAGTAAAAGAGCTGTTTATTTGGTTTTCTGAAGTAGTTTCTCAAAACTGTTTTATTGTCAAATAGTAATTGAAAGCTTTTGAAATAAATCTGTAGGTCAGATTTCAGCATCGGAAGATGAGATACCACCTAAGAAGATGAAGTCAGCGGCCTCTGCTAAAAAGGTGGAGTCAAAACCAAAGCCAGAAGCCCAGCCCAAGTATGAGAGTCCTGCAGCAGCCCCTGCAGCAGAGCCTGACAAAGAGCCCGTCGCTGAGGATGCAATGGACATCGATGTTGAACCAGAGGCAGAAACAGTTTCTCAGCCAAGTGCAGAAAGGACTTACATTCCTACAAGCCAGAGCCAGAACAGCACAGACTCTGCTGTACCTGAAGAGGTCTCTGCTTTCCCTGCCACTTGTGCTGGCCCAGTTGTCACAACCGTGACGGTTTCTGGCAGAGACCCCAGGACAGCCATGAGCAGCTCCTCCGGGACCACGACACCAGCACAGCGTTCTGGGCCTGCAGCTGACAAAGTCTCAGCAGGGGAAACCAAACAGGGAACTTCCAAACCATCTGCAACTGTCCCCAAATCAATACTAACAAAACCATCCTCCTCACCAGATCCCAGATACCTGGCGGTTCAGCAGTCACCCAACATCAAGTGCGTATACCCCACAGCCAGCCAAGCTGCCACATCCCTCCTGTGCTTCTCTTCACAGTCCCATGGCCCTTTCCCTTTCCCCCAGTTAAAAGGCATGGTTAAATTTAAAGCTCAGGTAGCCTGATTCACGTTTTTATTTGCCATCTCTCATTTGCCTTCTCTAGCTGGTAAAATTTTCAGAGCATGAGTGTATGTTAGACAGCAAAGATTCTACAGTGTTTCCGCAGGGAGACAAAACTGAAGGTAATGCAGACTTAGAAGTCTGCATGTATATTTATATAGAAGACGACAGGGTATGGGAGAGATGGTTTAAAAGCTTTTCCAGATTTTCACCCTGGATTAAAATACATCTGAATATGAACTAAGGTTAACCACTTGATCAGCTTAAAAGGAAGTGGATTTCTTTCCTATTCTGAGTATATACATTAGTAAAAATAAATACTGCTGAGTATATTCTTGTGCAATTGCAGTTAAAATGATTTTCTTCATAGCAAATTCTTCTACTTGAGAAACTTTCTGCTGCACGTGGTTGACGTAATTAGTGGGAAGTCTGTAATTCCAATTAGTTTGTTGTGGAATCAGGATCACAACAGTTACAGTGCTAACTTAATTTTATCAATGTCATATCTTTTGGCATCTCTTTACCTGTCTGCAGCTAGCAGTTTATTTTCTGTTACTTGTTGCTTTTTTAAGTAATACCAAGTTAATGGAAAACATTAACTAAACATTTAGTAAAAAATATGTTACTTGCTTAAAAGAAAGTATTGGATCAATGGGAGGAGGGAAGAGAATTTAAAAAACAGGCTCCGTCCTCATTTGCATTGTGTAACCTTTCTGTTTGGATTTGTTTTGCAGTGTCGCAGAGCCGCGCTCACCTCAGGACAGCGACACTTCCCTCTTCCTCTCTCGTCTCAACACCATTTGGAAAGGATTTATTAACATGCAAAGTGTGGCCAAATTTGTCACTAAGGCATATCCAGTCTCCGGGTGCTTTGATTATCTTAGTGAGGTTAGCACTGATGTGTGTGTGCTTGGAGTGGTCTGGGCTGCAGTTCCTGTAGCTGGAAAGGTTGGGGGCACTGTGTGTTCACAGAGTTGTATTAGACCTGTGGCAGTGGTAAATGGCATTCCTTCAGTAACAGGAAAAGTAGCTCAAGAGAAAAAATGCAGCCTTTTAAAAATTCCTCACAAATCTGTGAAGAAGTCTAGTGTCTTTCAACATGTTAGGAACTAGCATGGCATAATGGCTTTATTTCAGCTTCATTGTTTTAGAGCTGTTGTTTTAAAGTGGATGCCTTGTTCTGTTCTCAAATTAGATGGGTCACTGATGTGATCTGTTGGAAAACTTCGTTTGGCTGTTTAAGAAAAACACCATCCTTTTTGCTAATTTTCACATAGAACCAGTTGAATGGTATGGTAGTGGGAGGGTGTATTTTCAAATAATGAGACAGTAGAAAGGTGTGCAGTAAAATAATTAAGCATTTCTTTTTCTTTCTCTGTTTTTTCTCTGAAGGGCATTTTAGGTGACTGTTAGGAGGTTTCAAACACAAATGTCTGTTTTAGGAGTTTATTGGTAGGGTTGGTGGCTCTTTTGGGTATTGCTTTTGCTGAAATGAGTTTCATTGTCCTTGTGACAGGAAGTTCACTAGGACTTAAGTGATTTGTAGTCACTGAAAACATGGAGAAAATCTGTACTTCAGATAGCAGCTTCCCTATAAAAAACAGTATATATATATGTATTATACCTTCCCCATAAATGCCAGTACTGTGCATACAGAACTGTTTGACATGTTGCTGCTCTCCTTGTTGGGGATGTGTTTCTGTTTCGTGTATCCTGTCAGCCTTTGGGTCACATGCCACAATTAAACACCTCCAAATTTAGGAACAGCCTGTCTGAAGTCAGAAAATTATGTTCTAAAGTTTACTAAATATAGTTGTGCATTGTCCACTGGGCTGCTGGGATGGGGCAACCTGCACTGCTTTTTTTTTTGTTTTCCTTTTTGGTTTTTCTCATACTACCATGTAATACTTCTTGTTTAGGATTTACCAGATACAATTCATATTGGTGGGAGGATCTCACCGAAGACAGTCTGGGATTATGTTGGCAAACTCAAATCTTCGCTTTCTAAGGTATTAACTTAAAATCCTTTGCAAAACCCAGAAGAAATATACAGCAATGTAAATATAATATAAATGATATAATATAAAGTAGTAAACGGCAAATACTGACATAGATCACACCTGGAATACTACCAAAACCACTTTGAAGTTTTTGATTTACTAAGGGAATGTGCTTATTGAGCTGCAGATCTTAATCTTTCTCTCCTGCTTAGTAGTTAAATGTTCATACTATTTATTAAGTGAAGTAGTGAAGACTAAAATCTTAAAGAAAAGAGACTTATTTAATGTATGTAATAGATTTTAAATTAAAATTACTTGAGAAGTGAAAAAATTATGCATAGTATACAGAGATAATCAGGAAACTAAGACTTTTCCATTTCTTTTGTATTTGAGCCTCAAGGTTTTTAGATACACAAGTAATTTGTATTTCTGAAAATGACAAATCGGATTTTGTTTTAATGTTACAAAATGAACAGCAGTTGTCTCTTATATTGAGGGTGTTGCCCTGAAGGCATAGTTGGAGTGATAAATGTGCTGTTTATTTTTACCTCTGGAATTTGCCCTTTACCATTTTATTTGCTGGTATGTTAGAGGTTGAGTTTTTCCACTTTGCTTTTGTATTCCAGGAATTGTGTTTGATTCGTTTCCATCCTGCAACAGAAGAAGAAGAAGTTGCCTATATCTCTCTCTACTCCTATTTTAGCAGTCGTGGTCGTTTTGGTGTTGTAGCTAATAACAACAGACATGTCAAGGATCTCTACCTGATCCCCCTGAGTTCTAAGGACCCAATTCCTTCCAAACTCTTGCCCTTTGAGGGACCAGGTAAGCACAAAACAGGGGAGGTTAAATGCTAGGTAAAATGACAAAACAAAAATCTGAGACAAGTTGTTGAATATTTAATGTAAGCATTATTTAAATTTTTTAAAAATATAAACCCAATTTCAAACTACGTAAATAGGAGAAAACTGGAAATCCAACTCGGCTCAAGATAAAATTATCAGAAGTTTACACAGTCTTTCCAACAAGATGCTCGTATGCTGTCAGGAGAATGAGTTTACCTGTAAAATCAAGCATATAGAACAGCCACTATATTAAAAAAAACTAAATCCAAAACACTAAAAAACTCCCACCCTATGGTCAGCAACGTCTAAATTCATAAACCCCAGACCCATACAAGCCATTCACCATTGCTTAACTTAAGCAGGAAACTTACGCCTCAGAGGAGTCAAGAAATCCGTGAAGACAAAGGTAGTATTCCTGGTGGTTTCACTGCATTGTCACTGTCTGCCATGTTAGTCTGTAGGTGCAGTGTGGGACACGAGGTATTTGACATGTTCTACTCTACTTGGATCAAACTCTACTCAAATCACTGACCGCAGAAAATCAGTTCTTTTTGGGGAAAGGATCCCCCATTCCTGAGGATTAGCAGGTGGCAGACAGCAGTTGGTATAGGCAGGTGATATTATCTTCTATTTTTAGACAAAATTACCTCTAGTAATGTTTGGTGAACATGGTGACAGGAAAACTGAGAATGAATTCAACCATGAAACACCATTCTCTTACAAAATTTGAAGTCATCTTCATCTGAGGATGGAGCAGGTGCATATGCTTAGTTTCCAAATAAGGATCTGGGGGTTTATAGAAAATAACAGTTGAGAAGCAGAAGAGCTGCAGGTTCCAGTGAAGGTAGAACTCCATTGTCATGGCAGTTGGTGGCACTAAATGGTGGGTATGAAACAACCAATATAGAGGAGCTGACCTTTCTGGGAAGCTGATTGTCCTCTGCACCTCAAATACAAGTGTAGCACTAAACTCAATAAAGCATTCTCAGAGATTATATGGAGGAACTGCAGTGACTGGGACAGGTTTTCGTGACTTAAAACAACAAAGGAAACATCTTTAGTTAAGTGCTCTCCCTTCCTCCATGAGATGGCCAAGGGCACTTGCTCTGCATCCTCAGACAAGATTTTCCTGATACACTCCCAGTCTGTTTTATCCATCCTTGAGCAGCACACAGTCTAGGTGATTTGTTTTTAGGAATAGCTAAAAAGGCAGGGTCATTGCTGTCTAAATGGTAGCAATGTAGCTAGAATTGCTGAATCTCAGCACCTCATAGTCTAACTTACAGAATTCTTGAAAGGCAAAAAGTGTTACTCCCGTTTCACAGCCAAGAAGCGAAAACACTGAATGTGGAACACCTCGGCACAGGGATGTAGGTAAAGAGTCTCAATTCACAGACTGGTTTATCCAAGCAGAACAAAAGAAATGTCCTCTTTTCTGGGCAGTAGCACAAGGTGGGATTGGCCATTGAATCAGCTATAAATGTCAGCTGGTCTGGTAAATAACTTGCTTTAGGGAGACAATTAACTAATTGCCTCTTGCATTCCTGTTGAAATACCAGTTTTGCTTTATATAGTTCTTTTAATTCTCCATTGTAGGTTTCATTTCAAATGAAACTCTACCTTAGACTGGAGGTTGGCAAATGTAGCCAAACCTTACTCTTAGTAGAGAAATTTGTAATGCCAGCCTGGTTTTGCTGAGTTTCAAGTGCAAAAGTGCTTCAGAACTGGAGGTTGTTGCTCAGAAGAAGTACAGGTTCTCATCTGCAGGCGTTCATGGAGGCAAATTTTATGAGTCAGGTTTTCAAACTGACATAGATATTTGTAGGCTGAGTGGATTAAAGAACAGCAACAGAAACAGGGTTCGAAGGGCATGAGATGGAACAGTTTCACAGAAGACACTTGTGGGGAGCTCCTGTGACAGCCTTTACCTCACAGCTGTGCTAAGTTGTGTTCATGTTTTAAAACCAGATCAAAAGAATCAGGTAAGCTGTTCTTCCGGGTTTGTGAATGTATGAAAACCACAGCATGTAATCCACACTTTTTAATGACATTTGATGGAATTTACTGTTTTATCTTTCTCTGACAATCAATAAAGATATTTTGTGGAACATGGTCATTGTCTCCTTAAATTTAATCGTGTGCCTTCCAGAAGAGTTTAGCAAGGCCTGGAAAAGCACTGCCTTTAGATGGTTTGATAAATATGAGCTGAGGGGGGAGGAGGGAGAGAACAATCAAACCCTGCCACTCCAGAAATCCTAGTTAGAAGATATTCCGTTTTTATCAGCAAGTTCCAGTATGGATTAGGCATTTCTTCTGTTTTCTAATGGACTGGATTTGGAACACAACTGAGGACTTCTGAACTGCACTAGTACCTAGAAGATCTGCAGAAAACTTTGACATGGGTGATTTAAAAACAGAGGAAAAGGGAAGGTTATCCCAATTTGTTTAGTTTATCTCAGATATTTATTACTAGATCTTATGGGCTCATCTGCACTGTCTTTTTGCAGTGGTTTACTGTATGTGAATTCATATCTCTGTTTCACATACGCACTTTTATTTAGCACTTTCATTTGTAAAAATAATTACTAATAGAAAGTGGTTTATTGAGGGATTTAGTGGCAGCATTGGGAACATAATAACTATCTTACATAGTTAAAAGGAAGAAATTTTAATAAAAGCCATATATCAGCAAAGGGTTCCACAAATGCTGATTCTGTCTCTTGCTAGTTTACAATAGGATCTGTGTTTTTTCATAAAATATAACGGCATGAAATCTCATGCTGTTTAGAGTGCTCTTAAAAATTGCAACAAAAGGACCAAAATTTTAACTGAACTGTGAATGGTATTTAGTGCCTTCATCTCAGCAGATCCTGTTAGGAAAAGCTGCAGCAGTAGAAGAATGTGGCATTGCAAACCCAGTTTTCTGTGCCAGCCAGTTCCACTCAGCAAAGGAACCTGAACATGGGGCAGGGTCACGGTGCTGGGAGTGATCTGGAGCCCTGAGTTAAGGGGGCACTAATTTGATGACAGTTGTCAATTGTTCCCACAATTAATTGGGGCAAATATTTAAATGGCATTGATAAAATAGAGTTAGTGTGTTGTATTGGTCTCTGCAGTTTAAAACTCACCACGGATATGCTTAGTCCATTCCCATGGGTATGTCATGGGTGGGCAGAAGTGAAGTTGTGTCTTTAACAATGCAGGTACTTTTTACCAGCTGCAGGTGACAGGGAAAGATGTGGCCAATATACACATAATCATGGTAAAATTGGTCTAATGATCAAAATGTATTCAAGGCTAAGAAAAGCAAATATTAATCCAATGCTAATATTTAATATTGCCTGTTTTAATGGCTTTAGTTACAGGATGTAACTCAATAAAACCAGCATGTGGACTTCAAATGTATAATAGGATAATAACTTTTATAAATAATTTAGCACTGAAAGCTTCTAACTCTGCCAGCACAGCTTGCAGCACTTTCAGAATGTGTGTTTGTGAAAGGCAGTCATTGAGCAATAGTAGCAGACTGCAGCCAACATCTCGTTGTTCCTAAAATTAGGCACTTAACCTGTTTATGGGTATTGAGATAGAATGGGGCTGACCTTTGAAAGCTGCTCTAGCTGTGTGTCTCCATTCAAAGAAGTATCTAGTACTTGATCTCTTTGAAGTGAGTGAATGTAGGTGCCAGGCTAGGCAAAACTTCTAATATTTGTGTAAAATTCCTGCATCAAATGTGTAAAATTTTAATGCATTTTTTCTATTATTAGATTCTGAACAGAATAATTTATAACTAATGTTATTAACTTACTGCTGGAATTTATTGCCTTGAAAGTGTATTAAAATTTTACGCTGCTTTTATTGGTGACGTGATCTCTGTTACAGGGATTCAAACCTGATTTCTGAGTAATTGCTGTTATTAGAGATCCTGCCTGATGGATTTTTGAAACCTGTTTATTTCAGTTATTCAGTATTTGAGATTCATTGTCACTATTTGCATAAATCACAAGTCTGCATGAAAGTCAATAGCCGAAACATTAACAACAGCAGAACAGTAAATGCCTGCTGGGAGTTTTTGGGTGAGCACCAGTTTGTGAGATACTTTGCACTGGTCAACACCCTCCAACTGGGGAGTCATTCATTAACGTGAACATAAATTTAGGAAAACAGCTGATATGGTTTTCTTGTTAGATGGTAAATTTAAGAGTCCCCATAAAACTGAGTTGTTCCAGCAAACTTTGAGTTGTTCCAGTATGTGTGATGTGGTTTGCTAATGGAATATATCTGATACTGTGGAGTTTGGGGTTTTGTGTTGGTATCAAAAAGTTTTCAGTGCTAATAATTAGATATTTAAAATCGTTCCTTAATGAGCAGTTGGTTTAATAAGAACAAGGAACATATATATGAAAAGCTCTTACTTATGGGACCTTGAATAGAAGGGTCAGTGTAGGTCAGAGCCCTCACCTGGTCATTTAACCACAGTGAATATTATCTCTTATTTCACAGGTTGTTTTGTGTTTCTATGTTACCACTTCCTTGCTGGATGCAAATAGTTACTAGTGGCACATAGGGAGGAAGGACAGTGGCCTTCAAATGAGGACCTTTTAAGGACCATTAAATCTAGATGTTAAAAAGGCCTCTCTTTATATAAATTTTATGCATTCGCCACCACTGCATGTTAAAGGAGTCACTCCCTGCCCTTCATGCTAGGCGTGTTAATCTGCCTCAAGTGCCAGTGGGAAGTGTGCATGTGAGAGGAAGAAATATGATAGTAGGAAACAGACCTACAGACTTCTGCCCTTTTCCTCTTTATCAGAAACTTTCCCATCACTTTTGGATATACTTCTCCAAGGCTTCAAGTCCAAAGCTCTCACAAAGGAGCAATTCTGCTCATCATGTTGTTTTATTTACATATTAAGGCCTAAAATCCTCACTCTGTCCTGCAGTGGAGGCTCTAAGGCCACCTCATGTCTGCACAGCAGTGCTCAGCCAGCCAAACACATCTGTGCCTGCTTGGTACATCAGCACTTCCCCTGCTTCCACCCCCTTTTAAATAATGTCTGGCAGGGAAAACAAACAAAGAACAAACTGGGAGTAGGCTACCAGATTTAACAGTGTTTCCAAACACAGTTTGTTTAATGTTATCTTTTTAGGCATTACTGGTATTTGTTTAACTTGTAGACAGACAAAATGTTTATAGGCTGGTGTCAATGTGGACTTAAAGCACGGATTGTAACACAAACAGCAACGTTTAACCCAGGTGTTCTCACTTTTCAATATCCCTGTGTATCCAGCATATTTGCAAACTATTTAAGCATGTCAATATTTGGTTTTTCAGGGGGAGAAGTGGAGGTCGTTGAACAGCAGAAACAATGTAAAAATACAAAAATGTAGCAACTTCCTTTGGTTTGAACTTTTGCAGGGATACTTTTTAACAATACCTAATGCGGCAATCTTTTTTTAAATACATCAAAGAAGGAATTTAAACTTATATACAAGTATATATATAAAGAAACATAAATGCATATGCTTGTGGACTAATGATAATAGGTGATCTGATGTAATTTAGAAAAACTGTTACTTTTATTATTTTCTAGCTGCCACTATATAGCATAATGAGTTTCTACTGAAAGCATCATTAAAAATCAGATTTTTACATACAAAATATTTATGTTCCCTTTCAGGTCTTGAGTCATCACGGCCAAATTTGATTCTTGGATTGGTTATCTGTCAGAAAGGGAAACGTCCTGCCACTGGCATTGAGACAGAAAAGATGGAGGAGAAGCGAAGCAGAATTCAAGCACATGAGGAGCCTGAGCCATCACTGTTCTCCAAAGGGGCTCCAGCTTCACAAGAGAAGAAGACTCCAAAATACTCACTTTATTCAGGAGACTCCTCTGTGAGTACAACACCACCTGGATCTCCTCCTCCTCCTCCACCTCCACCCCCACCTGTGCCAGACACCTCAGCAGTGACACCTTCAGTATTAAAAATACTGTCGTCCATTAAAAGTGGACCCACAGCAACTGTGACCCCTCCAACTTCAACTGCTGCCTCTGCCAGCGGCACTGCCACTCACTCGTCATCCTCCAAAACCGCCACGCCCCTCGAGCACATCCTGCAGACCCTCTTCGGGAAAAAGAAAACTTTCGAACCACCTGCTAAGGATTCTGGAACTGTCCAGTCTTCAAGTCAGGAAGGTCAAGCTGCTGCTGAGAGTGGAATATCAGCGGTTCCTCTGTTAGATCCCATTGTGCAGCAGTTTGGGCAGATGTCAAAGGACAGAGCTATAGAAGAGGAGGAGGATGACAGACCATATGATCCTGAGGAAGAGTATGGTCCGGAAAAAACCTTTGAAATGCAGCCTGGTGAAAGTGAAAAACGATACAATGTGGAAAAGCCATCTAATGCTGCAGAACTAGAGGATGAGGCCTATGATCCAGAGGATGAAACTATCTTGGAAGAAGCAAAAGTTACAGTTGATGATTTACCCAACAAAATGTACGCAGACACTAAAAGCAGTTCTTCAGAAACATCTGCTTCGTATGTGCCTGATTTATCTGCAGCCTCGTCCTTGGTAGAACAGCAGAAAATGTTGGAAGAATTAAACAAACAAATAGAAGAACAGAAAAGACAACTAGAGGAACAAGAAGAAGCCCTCAGGCAACAAAGAGCAGCTGTTGGTGTTTCAATGGCTCATTTTTCAGTGTCTGATGCTTTAATGTCACCACCACCAGCAAAAGCTTCCCTAATAAAGACTGAATTATTCCATCAGGACCAGCAGGCTACACAAAAAGTAGATTTACCTTCATCTTTAAATCAGCAAGCACAAGTTTTAAACCAGGGCTGTGACCCCCGACAGAACAGAGATCCTCGCCAGGCTCGAAGGATGGCAACAGAGAACAACGGTGCTGTTGATTCCCAAATAAAGCCACAGGTGGTACAGAATGAGGTATCCACAAGAGAAATTCCTCCAGCAAATTTTCCAAATGCTTTGCAGACTTCACTCAATAAGGAAGATAATACTTTAATTTCTGCTGCTCCGCCTGGTTTTACTGCTGAAAATTGGGTTTCAAGCGAACAGACTCCTACAGTGTCCCAGAAAGAGACATCTAACAGCAAATTTGAACACACCATTCAAGTCACTTTGGAAAACTTGAATCAAACAGCTTCTGGAGAACCTTCTACATCCAAACCTATACGTAAAGTGCTGCTTCCAACACCTCCAACTACATCTTTTCAGCCTAGTTTCCCCACATCAAATGACAGCTCATCCCTGCAAGATATGCATCAAGTGTCGTGGCCAAATGAGTCAAAGGAAGCAATGGGAATGGAATCCTTTTCAAATACAATGTTTCCTCCTCAGGAAAAGGCAGCTGGTCACTTTGAACCAGAGATGGGTCTTTCATCAGTGCAATATGATGAACAAAGAAATCCTCAGTCTCATCAATTTATAGAACAAACTGAATGCCCACCAGTTCAGAATGAGGGTGGACTTCCCCCACAGCACTTTGAGGAAAACAGAGCGTTTTCTTTGTCTGGGCAGAAAGGAGGGCCTCCACTGATGCTCAATGCACCTGGAGGACCTCATGGACCTAATTTTAGAGAACCAGCACCACAGTTCTCTGAAGAGCATGGTTTTCCAAATAATGATGGGCAAAGAGGACCCCAGTCTGGAAGATTTGGAGGTCAAAAAGGTCCCCTTCCTTCCTTATTTTCTGCACAGCATGGACCGTCATCACTTTTTGGTGATAATAGGGGCCCTGCTCCTTATCATGGTGGTCCAAGAGGAATGTCACCATCTCATTTTGAAGATCACAGGGAGCCCCACATGGAACAGAGGGAATTCTCAGATTCCCAATATGATGAAATGATGGGGCCTCCAGGACAGTTCGAAGGACCAGATTCCCCTCCATTTATGGGAAACAGAGGACCTTCACCGTTTCCTTTCGGAGGTCAAAGGCGACCCCCACCAGGTCAGTTTAAAGGACAGAGAGGAGGCCCTCAGTTTGGAGGGCCAAGAGGTCCAGGCCCAAGTCATTTTGGGGGACCAAGAGGGCCTCACCCAAATCAATTTGAAGGGCAGAGAGGTCCAGCTCCAAATCATATGCCTGGTCCAAGGGGACTTTTGCCGCAGCCATATGAAGAACGGAGAGGGAGCCCACCACCTAGATTTTCCAACCAGAGAGGTCCAGCACCACATCAGTTTGGGGGACCAAGAGGAGCCCCACCTGCAATGTTTCCAGAAGAAGATGAACCTCCCCCTTCTAGATTTCATTTCCAGGGTCAGTCACCACAAGGTATGAAACCACCACCAAGACCACTTCTAGACCTTCCAAGCCATCCACCAACTCACAGAAAAGAGATGTGGGATGAAGCTGGACCATCTGCATCTCTTTCTAATATGTCTGGACAGGGACCTGAGTCAGAAGGACAGTGGTCTGCATCTGACTTCCGAGAAGGCAAAAATCCTGAATACAGAGGCCAGACATTTGAAGGCAGACAGAGAGAGAGATATGAGGGAGGAAATAAAGACAAGGGTTTAGATCAGCCAGAGCCTCAGCAAGCAGATAATCGCCAAGGCAGAGCCTTTGAGGACAGACGAAGGGATCGAGAACACGGCAGACCTTGGGACAGAGACCGTGGCAGAAACTGGAACAGAGACAGGGACTGGGAGAGACACAGAGACAAGGAATGGGATAAAAATAGAGATAGGAGCCAAAATAGAGACAAGGATTCAGAGCGGGGTAAGGAATGGGAAAGAAACAGAGACCGAGATAGGACAAGAACCAGAGAGAGAGACTCCTACAGAAGACGTGATAGAGAGCGATCGAGAAGCAGAGACAGGGATCGAGACCGAGAGAAAGACAGGGATCGGGATCGGAGCAGGGAAAAGGAAAGAGACCGAGAAAGAGACCGAGATCGCGACAGGGATAGGGGAAAAGATCGCAAAGACAGGAGTAAGAGTAAGGAAACTGGTAAAGAGACAAAGCCAGAAACACCGAAGGAAACTCAGAAACCAGTGGAAACTGAAGCTTCATCTTCCAGCAATCAGTCGTAGAACTATGACTGATACTGTATTTCCCACAAGTAATACACTTTTGCAACACAGCAAGGACTGCACATCTTCTGTATATACTGTATATATTTTCACCTTTCCAAAAATTCTGTTGTAAAACTAGCCTTACCCAGTGGACTGACAAATTAGCAATTTTTGAACAACTGTGAATGAAAATAATCAGATAGATGAAAAGCAAGAACATATTGGACTCTCACTTGCTGCATTTTGTGCATAATGTTTTTCTTATAAAAATTCACAATGTTACCTGTACTGAAATTTTGTTTTTTCTACTCGCATCTTTATCTTAAAGTTTCCATTTACAGTACAGAAATGGAAAAAGTCTAAGAAGAGCATATTGCTTTTTAAGATTATAAAGTTATGTTTTCCAGTAACTTGAATTGTAATTTTATAAGAGAATTTAATCCACACCTGAGGAGCCATACCTTTACATCTCATTTACGTGATATTTTGGTGTCAAAATTGTTCCTACAGCACACACTTTAAAAATGTTGCTGTTGTGTTTCTTTTACAACGGAAGGGTCATGTGTATTTAGGAAAAGGCTGCAGAAGAACAGTGTTAATGATTACTTGTGACTGATGGAGGATATGAAAATGGAATGTTATAAGCTTAAAGTGCACTATCTTCCTTTTATATACAGATGTTTTGGTTTTGGAATCCATCTCTTCAGTGTACAGCAAAGAAACAAGTTGTATTTAGTTAATTTTTCATGGTGTTTTAAATATCCCATTTTCACAGGTCTGTCATTAAAGAACACGCAAGAATAGCACCTTTATAACCAGCTAAGCTTACAAAAGCGTTTGACATTTATTTCAAAAAGGTGAAGTCTACAAATGAATTGATAAACCAAAGGAAGGAAGAAAATTTCATTAAATAGCCACTACAATCTGCTACTTCAGTTGAACTGATTTAGTGGAGCATATTTTGGTTTTGTTTTGGTTTTGCAGAATTTTGCCACAAACTTAAGAAATGTCCCAGTTTGATTGAATTTTTTATTCTGAAAATGCTCTTTCATTCTAAAAGGGCTCTTGAAAAATGAGTGTTACTCTTCGTTTGTTAGACCCTACTTAGGCTGGCAGTGTATATAAAACTTCCCAGTGAAAAAGATACAACTGCATTAAACTTTAAATTATTGTGGTACATCATGTTGTGATTGAAGAGGGACATTTTTCATGGTGAAATACATTACATTGCTACTTTTCATGTAGTCCTCAAGTGTGTAATTCTAAAGTATGAAATAAAACCTCACTAATTTATTTGACCATGTAAACTGACAGTCGGGTAAATATTTTGGTACTTGGATAAAGTAGTTTTGGAAAGGGAAAATTCGATTCCTGGAAACATTTTTTATCTTGAGGACTACATTAGAGGTAGCTTGTGTGTCACCACAGTCACACTGGTGCATCCTTGAGGTCTTTGTACATCCAGGATTTGCTGGCTGAGATGATCATCTGTGTTCTGAACCCGAGGGAAAACGGTAACATGCCAAGAAATGGTATTAAATGCAAACAACAACTACGGTGTAAGATTTTTTTCTTAATGAGATGTTTCTAATTTAAAGACATACATAAAAGTATGCAAAAAGTGTGTTTGTTTAGGTTTACTTGATAGAAATTTCTGTAAATTGTATTTTATATGGCAGAATATATCACTGTACATTAAAATATGGGAGTTCACAGGTTTTTGTTACTGTAAGTAGAATAAACATCTACAGAGAGCTGTTGTCCATTTCTTAAATATGTATGTGTATATTATTTTCTACATCTCAGTACTTCTCAACAAACAAGAAGAGACTGATGGCACATGGGTTTTGACATGTTTTGAAGGATGTCACTACCAACTGATGTTTGATTGTGGGCCCTCTAAGAAACAGACAAAAATCTGTCCTTATGGTTCTTCTCTCTGTTCTAAACCATGCCCTAATTTATTCTGAAGGGATTTTTTATTTGAATTAGGAATTCTGTATTTTGTGGATTTTACACACACACAAAAGGCAAAAGAAAAGAAAAAGTATTAATGAATTCAGGTCAGAGTTGAGCTTAAGAAAAACTTAGTTCTCACCACTTATGGATTCCTTGGCTTTATGTGTTATGAAATAAATGTGTGACTTCATCTTCTAGGAGACTGTCCTTTATCCCAGACTAGCCTGGGTAATTGCTCACAATTTAGGAACAGTAAATATATCCTCCCAAAGATCTAGTGGCAAAAAAAATCAACAGCATAGAGGCACTAGTGACTGATTTGCAAGCACAGCTTTATATAGTTTACAATGAGCTGCAGATGGATTTTGCAGCAAGATTCGTGTGTTCTCTGCTACAGCAGTCAGTAAAAGGGGAAAAAACCTTTATTCAGCAGCAAAGAAATGAGACAAACCATATCTTAAATAGTAAACAGACTGAATTAGTTTAAACTCACTGCGGGCTGAGAGCGAGTGCTCAGCCAGCCCCGCACGACTAAAACATTAACCCGTGTGCCCAGGGCTGAAATACGGGCGGGACCCGCACTGCGACCGCCCGTCCTCTGCCCTTGTTCCCTCCTGACTGACCCCAACCCGGGGCGTAACTCTGCCTCGGCGGGAGCCCCTGAGGGTGTGAGGGGTGCGAGGGATAGGATATGAGGGGGATCTGAGGGCTGTGAGGGTCTCTGGGGAGTGTGAGGGGATGTGAGGGCTGTGAAGTGTGTGAGGGCTGTGAAGGGCTCTGAGGGCTTTGAGGGGTGTGAGAGCTGTGAGGGGCTGTGAGGAGTGTGGGGGGCTCTGACGGCTGTGAAGTGTGTGAGGGGCTCTGAGGGGCTCTGAGTGCTGTGGGGGGCTCTGAGGTGTGTGAGGGGCTCTGAGGAGTGTGAAGGGCTCTGAGGGGCTCTGAGGGCTCTGAGGTGTGTGAGGGGCTGTGAAGGCTCTGAGGGGCTCTGAGATGTGTGAGGGCTGTAAGGTGTCTGAGGGGCTCTGAGGGGCTCTGAGGTGTGAGGTGTGTGAGGGGCTCTGAGTGCTGTGGGGGGCTCTGAGGTGTGTGAGGGGCTCTGAGGAGTGTGAAGGGCTCTGA
>JAWWEW010000051.1:9333238-9393187 GCA_035583185.1 Anabacerthia variegaticeps
CCAGCACCCGGCACTGACCGCCCGGCCCCGCCGCCCCCACAACACGCCCCCAGCACCCGGCACCGACCGCCCGGCCCCGCTCCCGCCGCCGCCCGGGCCCCGCCCCAGCGCGCGGGCAGGCCGCAGAGTGCCCGCAGCCTCCCCGGCGAGGCCGGGGCCGGGACAGGTGAAGGCCGTTTGGTGCTGGAGGGGGAGGGAGGGGCTCACCTCTCTGGGGGGAGACATGGTCAGGGTGTCAGGTACCCCGCCAGCAGCAGCAGCTTGGTCCCCACGCCCTTTTAACCTCGCGAATCAGTGTTGAGTGCAATTTTTTTTCCTGCCTTCGGGGTTTTTTGGGGATTTTTTTTTTTAATGGATAGCACTGACAATTCTTGAAGGTTTTGTGGTTTTCTGTTGAAAGGGACATTGTTAACTGATTAGGTTTGGTGTAGCCATGTCAGGATCAGCCCCCGAGGAGCCTCAGACCATTCCTCAGAGCCCAGCCAGTGTTCCTGACCCCGCTCCCGTTGCTGTCGGACCTGGAGGCTCAAGTGACAGTTCCTTTGGTGAGCAAAACCTTGGCTTCGCCACCCCCGAGGCCAGCCTGGTGGAGATGATGGACATTGAGTACACCCAGCTGCAGCACATGCTTTGCTCGCACACGGAGGCGCAGAGTAGTGAAGGTGAAGTGGAAGCCAGGCTCAGCGCTTTCTCCTCGCCTGGTCCCTCTGCAGACCCCCCTCTGCAGCAGCCCTCCCCGAGCACCAGTCAGGACGGGGGCTCATCCAGCAGCTCTGGGAACCAGTCGGTCTGCCCAGTTACCTGCCAGTCAGGGTTACCTTGTGACAGCTATTGGCCAAGTTCTAACCCACACTTGGGCTACGCTGACTTGCAGGAGCTCAGAATGATGTTGCTTAGCGAGTCCAACCTCCCTCTGAACCAAAGAGAGAAAGTGCCCAACAGTAGCTCTGTAGAAGTCTCAGGATGCAGTGTAGTAAAAGCTAAACAGGGTGAAAATTTCTTGGGGGAGAATAAAGAAAACATATTTGTTGAAAATTCGGCACTGGCACCAGAGCTTAGATCTAAACCTGCAGTCAGAGCTCGGTTGGAAGACAGATTCAACAGCAGCCTGACAGAAAACCCCAGATGTCAAGAACCCCAAGAATCTGGAGTAACTCTTAACAAGTGTGTTGCAATTACTTTTATTTTATGTTGTTAAACTGTGTATCGTATAGTTCAAAACTGATTTTCTAAGTGAAACCTAAGAACAGTACTTTTTTTAATACATGAGAAGAATGGGTTGGGCTTTGTTAAACTGTGCCATCAAACGTGGATGCAACTCCGCTGAGCTCAGCTTAGGTCCCTCTGTATTGCATAAATGGTACAGCATGTAGTTCCAAAATTAATTACTTTACAGCTTTATTCTTGATAACATGTACTGTAAATATAGGCAAGAGAGCATTGCCTAGTTTTAATATGCAGCTTGCTAAAAGCAAAGCAGATTTTTGATCACCATAATAAGAGCAGCTGATTAGTGTTACAATGTGGAGGCCTGAATATGGAGAAAACTTTGAGCAAAAATACTGTTTTACAGTCTAGCCCTGTAACTCTTAGTGTGCTGATAAAATGTTTTATTGAGGTGTGAAGTGAACTGTTATTGCACAGAATAAAATATCTTCTCAGCTGATTTTTCTTTTCTTTCTTTGGTTGCTGAAGTGGGCAATATGGCAATAACAGTGATTTCTGTTTACAGTAAATGAAAGTGGTTTGTTGGTGATAGTTACTAGAAATATGTGTAGCTGCACATTTTTCTGCGCTCGTTTTCAAGCAGTCAGCCTGGTATGTTTTCTGTTTGTTTGTTTTTTTGTTTTAAGTTTAGTGACATTAATTCACCAGCCCTCAGAAGTGGTGGGTGTTCCTCTTCACCAGCAAGGGAACAGGTGTGCTGCACTTGGGAAAAATAAGGCTGCACCTGCCACACATTCTTTACCATTCACGTACCCATTCTTTACCATGAATGCATGTTCTGCTGCTGGAAGTGCTAATCCTTCCCAAGCACAGGTAAATCTACTCTGCCAAGTTCAAATGCTGATTTTATACTAACTTCTCAGGTGTAATATAAATCTGAAGGTTTGTGGTAAAGTGCGGTTGGGTTTGAATAGGGATGATCAAAATGATCTGTAATGCAATTTATTTATTAATCTTTTAAATATACTCAAGTCAGTTGTGTGGCATTTGTGATTTTTGTGATTTGTAATTACCTGCATCCCAGTAATGAGCATTAGGCCATATGATTTCTTTTTTCCCAGAGTTTATCCGTTTATCATCAGTTTCATCTGTGCAAGACAAGAAGCAGCCACTTAGTACCAATTTTTATGGTTTCTTCCTTTCTAATTCATTTTGATGATAAAGATATTTCCCCCTCCACAATTTGCAGTAACCTCTCAAGTAAAAGTGATAGAATGGTACTAAGAAATGTCAGAAGTATCCCCAAAATTCATCAGTCTGCCAAAATCCCATGGTTGTGTGTGGAAATATTTGGGATTTATTCTGGCTAAAGAAGTAATGTAAGAAGTAACTTAATACGAAGATGTCAAAATAGGTGTTGTTTCTTGGTTTATTTTTTTAAAAAAATATACATAGTCCTGTAAGTATTTCCTTTTTGATTTTCACAGACCTGTGGAACATCTTGCACTATTTTGGAAGCTGCCAAACATCAAGACCTTGGGATACCCAAGACATTCCCGTTCCTCTATCAGGAAGTTGAATCCACAAAACAGACAGTAGGTTCTATAAATAAAGCTTTGCCTGAGGAAGTTTGGATTAAAGTTGGAGGTAAATAATTTATCTTATTTTCACTTAGCTTTCTCTTGGCCTTCCAGTCTTTTTTTTTGTCCTGAATTTGTGTCTTTTCTGGAGTGAATATGATTTTAGTGGATATAAGAGGTGAGGTTTTTATGGCAGAGATGTGCTGTAGGCAATATGGGACTTAGGTTTCTCCAAAAAAGTTCAATACTTGTGTGTTTAGCTATGCTTTCAAAGTTGTTTAGCACTTCTAGCTTGAAGTGAGGAAACTCAAGGTTACAAAGTACCTTTGAAAATCTGGGCCTTGGGTAGGCAACTGGGGTTTTTTTTAAGGTTGGAAAAGACCCTCAAGATTATTGAGTCCAACCTTTGACCAAATACCACCAAACCACATGGCAAGGGGGTTACATTCTGTGACCCCAAAGCTGATAGAGCAGATCCAGTCAGTATCAAACTGAAGGACACTTTAAGGATTGCTTCAAGTGCTCACCAGGCATGGTCTCAGTGGGCTCTCTGAGAAAACAGAAGCTATGTGGATTTTGGAATAGCAAGCAGTTCCTTAGGGCTTCTGAAAGACTTGCCTTGCTGTAAGACTCAATCTAGGTTGGCAATAAAGCTTCAAAGATTATTCTATACAAATAAAGTGACAAAACAACCTTTCTTTGTTCACTATTTTCTGATTAGTGGGAGGGTTATAAATAGGTGGTTCTTTTCCTCTTTGTTTTTCCAATAAGACACCTTATGCAAGCAAGCCATAAACAGAAGTTGCAGCCGAATAAATCCGTTGGATCCAAACATGGATCGCAAACCTCTTGGTGAAATTCGAAATGCCTGTGACAACAGCCAGGGCAGTGGAGCTGCCCAGGGGCCCTGGCAGCCAGCACAGCCCGGCTCCAGCGTGCAGGTGCCAGGTGGAACACAGAATGGAAGTGCTCAGCGGAGGGAACGACACAACCGCCTGGAGAGAGACAGAAGGTAATCCTGTGAGCAGGGGCCGTGCAAAGCTCTTTGGAATCTTGATACTGTGATACTCCGTGATTGTCCAGAGTAAATGTAAATGTGACAGATTTTGTGGTAGCTCCAAGAAAAGCAATGCACGCAGTGAGGGTTTGATGTTCATTAGAGGGAAGATACATTTGTATGTTTCATTGTAGTTTACTTTGTTGTGGTTTAGTCTATAAACAAACAGATTTCAAAACATTTCATCCATTCTATAAAGGTAAGATAACTTGTGTGTAACATAACTAATACACAAAGCTTGTAGCAAACAAAAAGAAGTCCCCAAAGTCCATGGCTGGTAGTACATGTGAATAGTCTTCCTCTTGTTTTTGTATTTCCCTTCCCTGTGGCCCGTGGTTGGTAACCTCCAGTGTTTGCCTGCAGGCGCAGGATCCGGGTTTGTTGTGATGAGCTGAATCTGCTGGTTCCGTTCTGCACGATTGACACTGATAAGGCAACAACTTTGCAGTGGACAACCGCGTTCCTGAAGTACATTCAGGAGAGGCACGGTGACTCCCTGAAGCAGGTTTGAAATCTGATTTCATTTTTGGTCTTGTTGCAAATGTGAAGCATTTTAAAGCTGTCGTGCCATAGTATATAACATATATGCAAAGCTTCTGCTTGATGCTGTTTGTAAAGGACCCACTGTATCCTTGAACCTTCCTTTAAATTTTTAATTTTTTTTAGCTGGTCCAGTTCACTAATGAGAAATGAGAGCCTGTCCTCACTCATGGTTTTCAAATCAGATTCTAATTTTTGTTTTATTACCTAATTCCTGAGCATGATCCTATTTGGACAACAATATAGAACTAAGGTCCTCTTCAATCATTCTCCTCCTTAATTTTCTCCATTTTTCACAGTCTTCTAGTTTGTTTTCATGAGCTATTAGTTCAGGGGTGAGTTCACAGCTACATGTCCATGCTATCTCAGAGTGGGTGAGTGTGAAGGGTTGCATGTCCTATAGGAAACTCCCATGCTCCACACCAGTAGTGGCAGGTACAGAATAATTCTGGCTCTGCCAAGAATTTTAGGAGAGTATATGGAGTGTGTATTGGAAAATGTGCTTGTCTAGATCCTGATATGGCCCCTCAGCACTTCCTATTGAAAGGTTTTATTTTGCCAAGACACTAGTGAAACAAAAACATCCATCTCAAGTAAATACCTCCATCCATCTCAAGTAAATGTAATTGTTATTTATTTTTTGTATTTTGATTTCTTTAGGAATTTGAGACTGTGTTCTGTGGTAAGACAGGCAGGAGGCTAAAAATAGGAAGACCAGACTCATGTGTAATGTGTCCAGCACAGGAAAATCGCACAGCTATGGAGACCAAATAGTCTGACCTGACTGCCTTGAATTGTGTGACAGTGGTCCAACCTGTATTTTAGTCTTTCCATTTACATACTGAATATGAATTGTAAAATGCAAACTTGTAAATATATATAAATAGAGCTTTAAAGAAAACATTCATAATTGAAAAAGGAAATTAAAAGTTAACTACCAGCAATGGAAACCTGTTCAAGTGGCTTTGGAACCAGAAGCTACAAGTAATGTCATGACAGCCATGTATTTTTTACCCTTTAGCTTTACAAAATTGGTTTGTCATCCTGCTTTGGGTTTTTATTTAATTGTTTGGGTTTGCTTTTTTAAAAAGATGATCCAGTACAGTTAGACAGAGCTGTAGAACATCCATCTGTCCCGTTGTTTGAACAGCTAGATGCAAACATACTTTTCCACTGTACAGAGAAACTAAAGTCACCATATTATAATACCCATTTTTCTATTAAAGGTGTAAGGTTATATTGGTTATTTGAGCAAGTGCTTAGTTTCTTAACTGTGCATATTATGAATTTTCCATTTGCACACATATTTAACATGCTCATCCCCAAAGAGTGTTGGCACTTTTAAATATAGTATTATTTGTAATGTCTGTCACACAACTATCCGAGAGACTCTTGGATTGTTACTTTAGACCAAGAGTGGCATATTGTAAACAGTAAATATTTAAACGCACAAACTATTTTTATATTTAAATATGACACTTTGTTCATAGGCTTTGGCAATAGGACAGAAGTAGAATAGTGTGCAAGCTGAGAGTGGTTTTGTTAATTTTTTAAAAATAGATGATGCTAGCATGCTTTAAAGTATAAAAAGGTCTAACAAAATTAATGCAGGTTTAAATCACGGATAAGAACAATTTTGCAGCAATTTATATCCAAACAATCCTAGTAAAACCAGTTCTGGAAAATGGAGTTCAGCTGAGTTAATTTGAGGTGTATAATGACACAACATCACAAAGAAAAGGTTAAAAAAAATCTCCTTTTATTTTTACAACAGTTCATACAGGTGGTTTTGGCTGGACTTTAGAAGAGCATCCTTTCTTATGTGGGGTTCCATCACAATTACTGTGCAAATAGCTTAAGTAGAGGTCATGAAAATGCTGTTACTGTATTTCCTTTATTATCATATGGAAATATACAAAAATTCTTCCCTGGAAATTAGAATATATACATTACACCTTTTGCAGAATTTGATTGCAAGAGGATTACTGTTTACTAGTCTTGGCAAATATTTGAGGCGCAATCTGAAAATTGCTAAGTGACAGCATATATTTAAGTGATAGTCATTACTTTGGCCAGAAGGTTAGGATATTGAAATATTTAAATGCATGATTTCCACTGACAGAAGAGGAAGTTTGGTGCCTGAGTACCTTAACAAGGTGTGTCTTTGTGCACAAACCTGCAGAACTGAAGTCAGTGAGAGCAGCACCGAGGGATTCAATTGGAAAGACTCAAACTTTTAGAGCAAGAAGTCGTGATCTTTAGTACATGGGGGGGTGATGGTAAAAAGGAACAATGCTTCCTCTTGCAGGTCTCTTGAGCAAAGGGAGAAAGGAAAGGTGAGGTTGTTTAGCAGTAAAAATTCTGGAAAATAATTGAGGGGAGGAAAAAATACTCATAAAGCATCTTTTAATTAAAGTTTCCATCTGATGCTTTCTTTTTCATAGAACTGTGTCAAAGTCTCCACTTAATAGAATAGAAGGAGCATCTGTCCATTTAGCACTAGGAGGATTCTGTTTTCTTACAATGCACTGTTTATTTAAATATTCAGTCACTTCTTCACTTCTTGTACTGTTGGTTTATGATTTTTTGGAAGTTGATGCTGCCACAGCTCCCATGCAAGCCGACGTGTCACATATTCCTGGAGTTCCCTGAGCCCCAGTAGTACCAGGAGTACCAGGATCCCCTGGCAGGCCAGGTTCACCCTGAGCCCCATCACGGCCATTTTTAGTAATTCCAGGCACACCAGGTAGTCCTAAGCAAGAAAGGGGGAAAGATTACATGAAGTATTTCCATCTCTTCTATTTTTTTTTTTAAATATATGTATATATGTGTTACTTTTAGATATCTTAATATACTTTGAGTGTCTGTACATCACGCTTGTTATGGCCTGTTGAGTACAAGGTGTTTTCAATAAATTTACCCTGAATCTAGAGTATGTGCATTGTATTTTTTTATCCCTGATTAATTTGGTCAAGGGATGTCCTGGCTGTATGAGCTCACAGATTACTCATTGTGACAAAAGGAATGGTCACAACTGTCCCTCCTTCCTGGCTACCAGATTGTTCCTCAGTGGGAGGCTGTGGCCTCCAGCAGCTTCAATTCATTGCACCTCCTCAAGTCTAGTTGTAATTAAAATTCTGAGTAATAGAAGGAGAGTGGTGATGATAATCTACTGCCAGCAATATGTAGACCCCTCCCTGAGAATTGGACTCAGTGATTCTTGTTGGTCCCTTCAGAATATTCTGTGATTCTTAAGCCTTTACTTTAGTGATGGAGTATTAAAGTGTTTGCACAACCTTACCTTGAAGCCCTTGATCACCATCAGGCCCATCAATACCTTGACCAACAGGTCCTTTATCTCCCTTTTCGCCAGTGTCACCTTGAATCATAAACAGAATTTCAACAGTGAGTTGAGCACTGCAGCTGGAGTCAAAGACAGGAAGGGGAGAAGCCAAGAGGAGCTAAAAATCCTCAGGACATTACTAGGATCTCTGCTTACAGGCCATCCCTACAGAAGCACAATCCCCTCTAGAACTCCAGTGAGGCCTGATCTCTTCTCCCCCACTGCTGAATTTAGTACAAGTTTGCAATTTATTTCAGTGGCCATAAAACAGAATCAGGTTGCTTTAGTCTTAACTTACCTCTGGGACCAGGGTCTCCGAGCTCTCCTGTTGGCCCTCTGTATCCAGGGGGACCACGAGGACCAGGATGCCCAACACTTCCCATGGCTCCAGGAGGACCGGGGGGCCCGGCTGGGCCAGGCCGGCCCGTCATTCCCGGGGACAGGGGCTTTCTCAGGTTAGCAGCTAACTGTGCGATTTGGTCTGGAAAACACAATTAAAAACTGCATGGCCAACGTTTTCACTCTTTTCTTGGGCAGGTCTTCCTGACACTGCCCCACACTTAACTGCTTCTGGCAGAAGGAAACATTGAATCTCCTCTTAGCCCACCTGGAGCTTTTTGGGGTTTTTTATGTCTCCACAGAGGGAGATTTTCATCATAAATCTGCAGGATTTTAAGCCATTGATATTTCCTGTTTCAAAAACCACTTTAAATGACATCAGTATTCTAACAAATGATACCTAAATAATTAAAACGATTTTTCTGTAACAAACTTTCAGAGTTTAACCTCATCCCAAGTGGGGAGTATAACCTCCAAATGCAGAACAGTAACTCTGAAGAGAGAATGGGTGCTGCTCCAAGGACATGGGGTGCCCTGTGGAGGTGAGAGGAGGTGGGAGCTGAAGTTCACAGTGACACAGGTTAGGACAGGCAGACATTCTTACAGCCAGTGCTTGCACAATACTCATGTCAAAGCTGCTTTCAATGCACTTTGTCTGTCGCCAAGATGAATAATTTAAAAATACTAATTTTAGAACAGAGAAAGACATCCCAGACAACAAGGTGACCTGCTGAATAATTTCCTTGCATTAAAGGTCAATGTATATTTGTTTATCAAGATAGAAAACTAATAAATCTCAGAAGCCATCTTATGTTCAGAATCTGCTCATCTTCATCTAAATATGGTAATTATAGTCAGTTTTCTCTCAGTAATACTCACTATTTATCATTTCCCCACAGAGTTCTCTGATATGTTGTTCACTGGCCTCTTTGCCCTGCAATTAACAGAAGAATTTGTCCTTATACAAGTCATGTTATCAAAAATCACCCTTGGCAGAAGCTTCAGGACACAAAACATATTTCCAGCAGCTCAGGAAGAAGCACAGGATCCCACATGAAGAGGAGTGGGTTCCTTCTCCTCTCCAAACAATGACAGCTTCAGTTCAGATCTCTGTCATACTAATGGCAGAGATTAATTTTAATGTTAGGCCAGATACTTAATCTGAGGCTTATTTGGCCTTAACTTTGCCTGCTGAAATACAGGACCTTATTTTTGGAATATGCATCCAAACCCCACGATCCATTTGCTCCCTTCACAGGCTCCCTGGCTGTGCCCCAGAGCAGGTGACACTTACAGGGGGCCCAGGCTTTCCTGTGATTCCAGGGACACCCTGCACGCCCTGATGGCCCATGGGCCCCGGATGTCCTGGGATCCCTGGTGCTCCAGCTGTCCCGTTAGGTCCTTGGACACCTTTTGGACCAAGTTCTCCTCTTTTTCCTGGCTGTAATGAGATAAAAAAAAGCAAAAACCACTGAAAACTGAAGATGTAATCCATTGTTTTCTCCTAGTCATTAGTTAAGCCTTTTTTCAGGTTTCCCTGACTGCTCTGGCTGATATGTACATTTCTTACATCCTATGGGTGGGTTTACATATAAGCAGGAGTCCTTGCTGCAGCAAAATTATCAAACACATTTCAGTATTTTGAATGCCACAAACCCCTGTCATTTGTAGCATGACTGTGAGGAAAACATGTTTCTAGGGAATAATGCCAGAACATAGTTTATTGACCTATATCATTGAAAGATGCAATAATCATGTTTACTCCCAAACCTTTTGGGGCATGAGCCCGCAATGTCTGACACATACCTCTCCTTTTTGGCCAGGGGGACCAAAGGGACCCTGTTAGAAAGAAAGAGGAAATGAGAAAAAAGGCACATCTGAATCCTGCTTTCCCAAGCTGCAGGAAGCTGTATAAGGCTTAGCTTGCCTTCTCCTTTTCACAGCAGGGTTGGAGATCTTGGATGACCAGTTCTGACTGACCATATTGATACATGGTTTTCTAGACCTATCTGTTATATGAGGAGTCAATTCCACTGAATTTGAGGCCACCTACCAGCTCTCCTTTGTCGCCTGGGAGGCCATCTGCTCCAGCAATGCCCTGAAAGTGGGAAACCAGAGTTAACACTGCACCTGCTGGTGCACAAAGACTCCTGACCCTGAGACTTGGGAAACCTCAGTGCTTAAGGCAGATGGGGGCTCTTAGCAGCTTAAACAGCTTCTCCAGGAAGAGGAAGTTCTCTCTTCCCAAGGCTGAACTCCTCAGGTTTGGTTTAAACACCTCTGCTGACAACAGCACAAAAGTTATCACTTACCTGGTTACCTTTGGGACCAGGAACACCAGTAGGACCCTGAAAAAAGTAAGAGAAAGAAGGCAAATTAGCTCAAAGTGTTTCTTTCCTGTGAATTCCTGGTGTGGTCAGACACTCACTCAGCAAGAGGTTGGGAATTAGCCTCCCAGCTGCCAAGCAAGAGGGTATAAATGTAATTCACACTTAGAAATAAGAAGGCATGTAAGCATTTCTGCTTTGCAACACACTCTACAGTCCCTGGTTTGTGCTCTAGGATGGTTTCTCAGCCTCTTGCCCTGCCAGTGACAGCACAGAGCAGCTGCCAGACCAGGCAGGAACCCCCAGCTCAGGCCTCCTGGTGTTCTGCCTCCCAGCTCCTCATCCAGCCAGACCAGACAGACTCTCTGGCATGGCTCAAGTGCTGCTCTGCTCCCCACCTGCCTGGCACATCAGCTACACTGGCCTTTTTCAGAACATCCTCCTTCATTTCCTGAATTAAACAAATTCTCTGCTTTTTTAATCCTAGTCCTTAAAATCTGTTTCCCAAGAGCCAACTTCCACATCCATTCCAGAGGGGAACTCCTTTTCCCCTCTGCCTCTCTGTTTTCCATTATTGCCATCTCATGGCCAAAATACCAATTTTATGGATTCACAAATGAAAGGACAGGGGCCAGGATGACACTGGTGGGTGACTGATCTCTGCCTTTCCACCTGGAGATGTGAGGACGAGCTTGTATTTACTCACAGTATAAAATAGATAACACTGGCTTTGTACCACAAGGGCAAAAAGTCAGGATGGTTTTTCAAGGCTTTATTAGACTTCAGTTTTCCTGGGAGTCAGAATTAGTTACTTCTGATTTTGAGATTCACCAAACAACATGGCCACAGGAATAAAACGTGTTTAGATGATGAACTGATCATCACCCCAGGAATAATTCAAGCATCCTGAAAAATCCAACTTTGTCTACTTGGCATTCACAGAGAGGACTTAAGACATTTCCAGCCCTACTTGTGACTTTTCTGCTCCATAAAGCAGAGCCAACAAGGAGTTGAGGAGAACCCCAGATTTTTCCTCTACTGCAAAATCCACATGGGAAATTCAACCATTTCACCCTTCAAGCAGGATTTCTACAGCACATTCATCAATTTGGCATCTGCAGACTGATCTTTTTTTATTAATTAAATCTGGAGATGGCTCAGCAGAACAGAATCTTCGAGGAGGACAAACACATAGAACAAGGGCATGCCATTTTTACTCAAGCCAAGCACTAAGTTAAAAAGGAGGGGGATTTCTATTAAAGAAAATCACTCTCAGTAAAACAGACAATGGAATGTAGAAATGCAGGAGTGGCTAGAGCTATTTATAACTCCCATTTTATGTGTGCTGATGGCAAAGGCAGTATATTCCTTTCTGAATGTTATCATCTAGATTTATACCTTATATAGATATATACAGAGTCCCAAGGCTCCATGAAAGTTTATGGCAATAAAACACAGTCACCAAAGACTGTGCCCTGCAAGGAACACTCCCTTAAAGAAAAGCTTAGCCCAAAGGATTTTCATTCAAAACTGTAATTTACTGCAGTAGTAATTCCTAGGAGCAGGAACAAGTGTCAGGAGTTTAGGATTGCCAGCTCCACGCCCTCACATGTGTGTCAGTGGATCAGTTAAACACAGCCAATGTTTCGGGCCAAGTATCACTAAATTATCTATATTATCACTAGCAAGTGATGCCAGTGCAGAGCTGAGGGAGGCACAGCCCCAGGTGCCTGCTGGCATCCAGAATCCTCAGGAAACTGATCATAATAAAAATCCTTAGGAAAAATATTTGTCTTCTGCTGCCTCAGTCAGCAGCAACAGTCAAATCCTTCCCCTCCCCACATCCCACTCCAACAAGATGGTTTATATATTTAATCTCAGTGCTATTTTATCTCTCTCAGTCAAATGCACTGAATCTCTTGTATTTCTCATGCCAGCAAACACACTCACTGAAATGCAGCTTTATATTCCTGGCCACAGTCAGTCCAAGGACTGTGAAAAAGCCTGTCAGTACCTGTTAGCTTAGGCTTGAAGGGATTTTTTTATAGAAAAGCCACAATTGATTTTAGGAGAGAAGGAGGGTGTAATTGTATCGATCCTGTGTTTGCAGTTCTCCTCTTTATACATGCCAGGACCAGCAATGAAAAAACCCCAGGGCTGGGCACTTTGTGTGTGTCCCCAGCAGTGCCACTGTTCCCAGCAGAAAAGGCCACTCTTTTAGGCTATAAAAACATATTCTGGGGCTACACTCACTTTCCTGAAAGCTACTAATGAACTGGCGTGGCAAGAGACAATGACAGAATCGTTAAGGTTGGAAAAGATCTTGAAGATCATCATGTTCCACCATCAGCCCAGCACACCACCATGTTCACCACTAAACCCTGTCCTCAAGTGCCATATCCACATGTAGTCTGAACACTTCCAAGGATGGTGATTCCACCACTTCCCTGGGCAGATTTACAACCCTTTCTGTGAAAAACTTTTCCCGATGTCTAATCTAAACCTCCCCTGCTGTAACTCGAGGCCATTTCCTCTCATTCTGAACAATCAACAATTGCATCTTAGAGTAACTACACTTAATTTTAGAGCCAGAAATAAAAACTAGATCATTTTTTTATTGCTTTAGGCATACCATTTTCCCTCGCTCTGCTCAGAGCAGCTCTCTGGGTGCTCCATGCAGGGGCCTCTTCCCCTCTGAACATACATTTTTCACCGCAGCGAAGCCTTCAATTCAGTCAGAGCCCCACAGCTCCACAATAACCCTCCTGTTTCACACTTCCAGCTCACAGTCACTCCAAGAGCCTTTTTTAAACCTCCCTGGAGCCAGCACAGAAGGGCCATTGTGGAACCCCCGTGGTCCTGCAGTGATTGCTTACACAGAAACTTCACCTTAAGGCTGGAGAGGAGGGAGCTGGTGAACACACAGCTACTGTTCTCCTGCAAGCCCCCAAAAAATGCTGTTCACTTTGCTCTGCTGGCTTCTTTTAAATGAGAATTAATTAATTTAAATAAAAAGTTGCATTTAGTCAGAGGTGAGATTGCCAGGTGTGTTGCTGATCAGAAAGAAAAGTCACTGAGGAAACTGAAATTTAAGAAAAAAGAACCAAACCCAAAAAGTCTAATCAAGCATCTGAGGAAAAAAATACACAAATCAGCTCTCCTGTCTTCACAGGGAGTGAGGCTTTGGTGGAATCAGCATACAGAGCAGGCAAAAAATCCCAAACAACATCTATTTTGGCTAGGATGGGACCTGAAAGTCCTTTCTAAAAATAGTGGGAGTTCCTGAAGTGAAACAGAAACAAGGACAGGAATGGAAGAACCAGGATGCACAAATCCTGTTACCTGCCATAGGGTCCATCTTGGGCACAGAGAAGCCTCAGAGAAGGGACTGGGACACCAAATGCACAAACCTGGTTTTGTCTGCTTGGGTGACATCAGCTACACCAAATTTTGGGCTCCTGTCATGCTCTAATTTCACATCCCAAACAGGAATTAGTTCCAGATATCTTCTCCTTACCCTGTCGCCTGCCTCTCCACGGATTCCAGTCGGACCAGGAAGGCCAGGTTCACCACTGGCACCTTTGGGACCCTGTTAGGAAAACAACAAAAATCAAGCTACAGCTAACAGTGCCAGGAAACTCTGTGTGCTTCAACACCCCAAAAGTTCACCACTCCCCATAACCTGTTCAAAAAGGTTATTTGTCTTGGATGTTCTCTGTGCCTTTCCCCCAGGACCTGGGGACCACTTGTGTTGGTTGGTACTGCTCACTCCAGCTTCTCTCCCTGTCCACAGTCATGGCCCATCTGCCAAGGTGCTCCAGGCTTTGGTCTGGGTCTTTCACTGATAAATCACTCCTGTGATCCCACCAAGTGATGCTCCCTGAAGGCAACAGCACACACTGCTGCAGTGTCAGTGGGGAATGGAGAGTGGAGGTGCCCCTCCCTTGGAGAGAGAAGGGAGAAATATGGGAGTCCCCAGTGCAGAAGTCAGGAGGAGTTCACTGAAGAAATACAGGCTGAGAATGGTCCAGATCAAGGAGAAATTGAGGTGTCTTTATGTAGGTCAAACTCAAAAAATCATAAAACAATTGGGTTGGAAGGGACCTTAAAGCTCAGCTCATTCCACACCCCTGCCATGGGCAGGGACACCTCCCACCAGCCCAGGGTGCTCCAAGCCCCATCCAACCTGGCCTTGAACTCTGCCAGGGATGGGGCAGCCACAGCTTCTCTGCCCAACCTGTGCCAGAGAGCAGGCTCAGAACTCCAACCCTTCCTTTGCAAACAAATACTAAACATAAATTGTTCTGGCAGGCAGCTTATCTGGCCTTGTGTTCTTTCTAAAGGTGTCAGATGGGTTCTGGCAAATGGAAAGATGTTTCTTCCTATCTCTCATTTGCCATCACACAGTTGTCTGGCCAGAGGTTTGCAGAAAACTGTGATCTGCCAAAACATGATGCCCATTAAATTACCCCTGTCAGCACACTGACCTGGAAACCTCGGACACCACGAACTCCTGGGGGGCCTTGGAGACCAAGTGGTCCCTGAGAAGAGAAAAATCAACTTTGGTGAGGAGAAAATTCAGGGCCAGGTAAGTCACTTGTGTGATTACATTGGCAGAGAGAGAGTGTGCAGTTCTGTGCTGCAGCACTTTGCCCCATGGCATTGCTGATGAACCAGTGTGGGGTTTGGTGTTTACTGAGCTTTCTTAAATTCTTTTCATAATTATTAATAGAAATGCTTATTTGTATAATTAATGCTTAATAACCTACCATACTTATGAGTAGGAAAGATCAATGACAGCAAAAAGTGGCAGCATGGTAGAGCATAGACAATATCCATTAAAGGGGATCCACTATCCTAATACTATGCTTTTAATTGATTGCAAGAGAGTACTTCAAAACACGTGCTGCAGGCCCTTGGAAATAAAAAATGGCAATTCCACCCATTTCCTTGGACATCCTTGGTACCAGCAAAACAAAAAGAGGCTA
Source organism: Anabacerthia variegaticeps (assembly GCA_035583185.1). Lineage (NCBI taxonomy): Eukaryota > Metazoa > Chordata > Aves > Passeriformes > Furnariidae > Anabacerthia > Anabacerthia variegaticeps. Next base: position 9,348,580 of record JAWWEW010000051.1, read on the forward strand.
ATGCTGTTAGTGCAGAGGCTTTTAGGAGCTCACCAGGCAGAACATGAGTGTTACCATTAGGAGTCTCTATTGCTTTCTTCTGAGAAAAATCACATATCCAATAAAGATCTGGGCTGGAAAAAAAAGCCCTAAGTAATTTAGGCTTCTAAATCCCATTTTGTAAACTGTCTTCTTGAAATAGATGCCTTCAGCAAGCTTCTGTCACGAGGTGGGACTGCAGCTTTGCCTCCTTTCACAGCCATTGCTACTGGGTGAAGTGTTCAGGGACATAAACAAGCTTCAAACTGGCCACTGAAATAAAGCAACACCATCCTCAAAAGGCTAAAGAACCACTCAGGTATTTTTGTGGTTACTGTTTTCACTTCAGTTTTCTGCTTGTAATTTAGTAAGGAACTTTAATTTCAGTTAAGGAACTTTGTTATAAATACAGAGCTCTAGAAAAGTTAAATTGCTTCAAAAACAACTCTGCTGTGATGGTGCCTTTTAACCTGGTGGGACCTGACAGGCTCTGAATTGGAAGAAACCTTTGGTACACTGAGCTAAAGAAACCCAAATTGTTTTGAGTCAAACAGCCTTAACATCAGAAAAATCCTGCAAATTTATTAGAATAGCCCAGTCTTAACTAATAAATTATTATTCCAATAACACAAATCAGAAATTAGGAGCTCAGGTTGCACATAACCATGGGTTCAGCTGTTATTGCATCCCTGTCAGAACACTGCACCAACACAATTAGCTCAACTACTTTTGCTTTTTGGCTATAATAATGTGATACCTGTAGTGGGGCCAGCTATTTTGATGAAAAATTGCAGACATAAAAGCAAACATTATTAATATAGTTTGTTTCTAAGGCTGATTTTCCTCTCCTTGGAAGTTTCGGGAGCAGCTGCTCACAAACAATAAATCATACAGTTCAATTTCTTCCAAGTGGCACATACCAGAAATCATATTAGACTGGCTGTAGGCTCCTGGATTTCAAAATGAGATTCAGATGAGAAAAAAGAGAAAAGAAGAAAAGCCCAGCGAAACCACTGGAATGTCAGGTCCGACCACAACAGCAGCACCAGGTGGGGAGGACGAGATAAAAAAGGTACCCAAGCATTTTTAGTAGTGTGTCAGGATCAGTTTTACCATCCTGATCTTATTGATTATCATCTCTGCTCTGAGCAGGGACGTGGCAGGGTGACATGCTCTTATTTTCAGTTTTGCTGTGTGTATGGCTTCAGGTCTTGCAGTGAATCCCTCCAAGGACAGCGATACAGGAACAGGGAGGGGTTCAGTGTACACTCCTGCAGCTTCACAGCAGCTTCTCTTCACTAATGACTCACCTCGGCACAAGCAGAACTTATTATTGCTGTTTAATGAGTGGCTTGATGACTACCCAGTCTCTCCTGTCAGACTGTAGCAGCTCTCCAAACCTCCTGGACAACTGCAGCTTGCTTTGCCAAGTGGAATAGGAGAGATCACTTGGCATTTGCACGGAGCTGTCAGTGAGAACAGGATCTGACTCACTCATGGGGCACGAATTCCTCTGCTGCCAAAACTCCCCAGAGGGAGAGTGGCCTTTTACTGTAGCCAGAGAGTACCCCCATCCACAAACTCTGTCTTGGTGTCTATCTGATTTACAGGCAGTGCTGTACTCACAGTTGCTCCTCTGGGTCCCGGCAGCCCTCTCTCACCAGGAACACCAACATCACCCTGGCAAGAACACCAAAGTCAGCTGTGATATTTAGGAGCCACAAACCTACCCTGCCCTCCCCACTGCAGAGCCAGAAGGCATTCCTGGATCCCAAGCCGTTTCAGTCCCAAATTCCCTGCCCCACTGGCCCACCTACTAACCCACACCTGGTGGGCTTTGACCTCTGCAGCAGCACAACATCTGTGCACGGGGGTTTCTGCCTGTCCAGCTCACGTTGTGCTCCCTGGGGAGTTCCACACCACTGTGGAACTCAGTCCCACGGGATTGCACAAGTTGCAGGCAGCACAGCACCCCTGGCATCACTGAAAGCTTTGTTTGTGCAGGGAAGCAGCATGTGGGGTTCCAGCTTCACAGTTTGGTTTGAAACTCACTCAGCAGAGCTCATGCTAAGTGTGAATGATGGAATACTTACAGGGATGCCTGGCTCTCCTGAGGGACCTGCCTCTCCCATCTCTCCAGGACTGCCCTACAGAGGAGAAAGCAAACACTGAGTAAAGGGCATTACTTCATAGGGTCATTTCTGTCCTACTTGAAGCAACAAAAGGAGGAGGGAGTTAAAACCTGGATCAGGAAATAAACACAGCTTTTAACTTTCACAGTTTTGAGACAAAACTCTCAGCACCAGAGAAGTGAAGAACAGCTGAGCTGCACATCCTGTCCTGGGACCAGTGAGACAGGGATGCTGATTTGGGGGTGTGCTCAGGACACCCCATCACATTCACTCCTGCACCAACTTCATGCAAGGAGAAATGCCTTCCTGCAGCAAGCAATCCTGCAGGAGGATTAGCAGGAATAACGATGCAGGTGCAGAGGGGCAAATTCAGAAAGAAGGGGAGGGACAGGAAAAAAAGACACTATTCAGAACAGCTTTGTGCTGGACTGCTTTGGTCTGTCTGAGGGTTTCTTTTATCACACAGGAAGATAAAGCTCCATGGAAGCTTTTCTCCTGAGGTGGGGAGAAAGTCTCCAGAAGGCAAGACTAGGTAATCCTGTTCCTGCTTGCAGGTGCTCAGGCTTTTGATTCCCAAAGATGAAGCCTGCTCCTGGGACTCTGACAAAAGAGTGAGGTTTGCTGTACCACTGATGACTCTGCTGTGTACCTGCTATGAGACCTTCTCACTGAATGAGGAGCAAGAGCAAGGCCAGCTGACTTGTTTTACCTAATTCCTGCTCCTCACTGCCAGGGGACTTCAGGTGCAGCAGAAATGCTGACACCATCACTTTGGTGTAAGTCCTCCCCATCCCCTAAAGGTAAAGAGCCTTGCTGTGAGCAGCTTCCCCACCAGAACCCACCTTTAGAGAGATGCACTCACCGGTTCACCCTTTGAGCCTTTAATACCTGCTCTTCCAGGCAGCCCCTGAAAAAAATTATATTAAAGAAAAGTCAGAAGAAGTGAAGTTATTGAATTTGTTCTTCTGGTCTGATTTGACACACAAGGAGCAATACTTGAAACAATGGAGGATTTAGATTTCTGCAGCTTTCACGGTGAAAATTACGATTTCAATTTCTCTCCTGCTCACTGCCCTTGCAGCTCTACAAACGCTAATCCTCTGCATTAGAGCAAAGAGGAAGGATATACAAATAGACCAACAGCAGCAACATTTTGCACAGCAGAAACCTCTCGCCAGAGCTGTTCAAAATATTCTGTAATACAGGGAGAAAGGAAAACTTTACCTCTTTTAGTTGAAAGACTGGACAGATGGAACATTTTGTCAATAAACAGTAGTAAGCCAAGGACAGAGCTCAGGATATTATACCCCAGATCTTACCTCCCTGCTTAAGGGATGCACATCACTGGGATGTGAAAGAGAAAATCCCTCTCAAATTTAGATTTTAAACTGAGTCAGAGAGGCAAAGAGCCATGGAATTACTGTGTTAGTACATAGTACTACTCCAGGTCTTCTCCATTCTGTCCTGTATGCTGCTTCCCTGTTTGTATCGTGGGAAAAGAGCATTTCCTCTTGGCTTACCAGGGGCCTCTTGTGAAACAACACACAAAATGTCTCTCCCCTGTCCCCAGGGAGGGGCTCTGCAGGCAGACTGAGCTGCTGTAACCCCCCAAAGGTGGCAGGTCCTGCTCCATACTCACGGGAAGTCCGTTTGGCCCCTTCTCTCCAGGAGCACCCATAGGAGCTGCATCACCCTGTGGATAGTGAGAGGTTAGGAGGGATCCTCCAGCACTGGGAAATGGTCTGACACAAGTAGGGGACACATTCCCAAATGGGTATTCCTACTCTTCTCCCTGCCCATATGTGCAGGACCAAGAGCTGCAGTGCCTACAGCAGGTGAGCATCCACTGGACATGAGCTCCCAGGTTTCTCTACTCCCCTGCAACTCCCAGCCTTCCCTGGCAAGCACACACTCCGTGTTCCTGAGGGATCCCTGTTCACAAACCAGGCAACTAGTACCTGACAGACAATGAAAATAAACAGATGACTCTGTCAACAGCTCTGAAAAGGCATCTCTGAAGGCCTCGAGTCAGCCAGCAGGAATCACTAAGCACAGGGACACAGCTGAGCTCACATCATATGTGCATCTTCTTTACTTAGGGGACCTCCTTGGGATCAATTAACAGAAGCAACTTCACTCTCTGTAACTATTGACATTATTAGAAAAGTTTTTAGAAGCAAAAGCTTTCCAGCCATGCTCTTCTTGATCAGTGGCTTTGCAGCAGTCATGGGACAGTCACAGGAATCTTTCCTGCAGTGCTGAAGTAGGACTTTACAAACCTTCTCACCATCGAGTCCAGGAGCTCCATCCCGCCCATCCTTGCCAGGCATGCCCTGCAACCACACACAGCACGTGTTAAGGTCAGGAGGAGGCTCTGTGGTTTGCAAAATAGATTCACATCCAAGAACCTTTAGGCAATGGGTCCAGCTCTAGTTATACTGGGAGATTTCTGTTAACAGCAATACAACTGGGGTTTAGTCCAGCTGGGATTGCACTGAAGGTTACAGAGACACAGAGCACAAGTCTGAAAGCAAACAGAGCAAGAAGTAGTTTTTTCCTAATGTGTTTTATCTCCTGATCTGCAAGCAAGACAACAGTGAGGCTGCATCCTACTTAGTTGACTTACAGGTTCTCCTATGAGTCCACGAGCTCCTGGGTTTCCTTTTGGTCCAGCTTTACCCTAGAAATCAACAATAAACCCTGTGTTAGCCAGGACACAACCTTTAAAAACAACCTGTCAACAAAGATAATACTCAAACTCTGTAGGGACATTTCATTCAGTTTGGGCTGGTTCCTCTCCTGTTCACATAGGTATGGAGGTTCTTTTGGGACACACCAGGAAACTGTCCCAAAGCTGGCTGCAGCATCTGGGAAAATACTTGATTATTTCAAGTGATGGGGATGTAAGATCTGATCCCTGTGCTCCAGGCTGTAGCAGCAATTGGACACCTCATTACTCAGGCATCTTTAATGAGAGTTAAACATCTCATTTTTGAGAGGATACTTTTATCCCTTTGACCTCCCTTTTGAGCAAACCAAGGGGGCACAAACCATAATAAAACTATGAAACAGAGACTGAACTTACAGTATCTCCTTTGGGCCCTCGGAATCCCTGAGGTCCTTTGCTGCCTTGTTCTCCCTATGACAGAGGAAGAAAAGCCATTAAGCATCTTCCTCACTCAGTGACAAGACTGAGGCTTCGAGGGAGGGATGAGGAGGGTTCTGTGCTGTTTGTTGGTGTTAACAGAGGTGTGAGCACACACATTCCCCCGGGAGCTCGGCTGTACTTTCTCAGTTACACTCTGTAATTCCTGACACACTTTTTGCAGCAGGGACTTTGCCAACAATCCCTCAGGGCAGAGACCTTCTTCCCCTTCGTTTAATGGAGCAATTCCTTTAAGCAGAAACAGAGTGGGAGAAAAACTTTTATGTTTACTGTCTAGATACTGCTTGGCATAACGAAATGTTTGGTGAGAAAATCTCTCATGTTATTTTAGTTTGGATGAATTTCATCCATTATTGCAAGGACTAAGAAGGGGTAGTACTGCCTCGTGTGGTCTGTTTGCTGGTGTGGGCAGGTGAAGGTGCCTGCTATAAAGCAGATGCGATATTATCATAGAATCCCACAATGGTTTGGGTTGGAAAGGACCTTAAAGATCACCTTGTTCCAATCCCTTGCCATGGGCAGGGACATCTCCCACTAGACCAGGTTGCTCCAGCCCCATCCAGCCTGGACTTGAACACTTCCAGGGATGGGGCAGCCACAGCTTGCCCACAGCTGCTGATGCTCAGGGAAGGGCAGTGAAAGAGAGCAGTGGAAATATGGGGAACTTATTCTGACAAGGGGCATGACTGGGGGAAAGGTCTGGGTCAGGTGAAATAGGATTGCTCTAAATGGAGGGAAAAGGGCAAAGGAAATAAACTGAGGGAGGGGTCAGCACCCCCTCCTGTTCACTGGCAGCAGGGCTCAGTGCAGGAGGAATAAACTTTAGGCTGTGGTGGTGGAAGTCAGGGCCATAGAGAGCCTGGGAAGTGGGTACGTACAACTTTCCCTGGAGGTCCTGGGATTCCAGGTGGGCCTCTGAAACCAATGTCACCCTGCAAAGAACAGACATCACTGTGACACCGTGGCTGGCAGAGGATGCAGGAACAGGATCCCCACCTTGCACCTCGTCTGACAAAACACAAAGGCACCCTCTATTTCTTCCCAGTTTGCAGTACAGTCTTGCAAAAGATCCCCCTCTGAACAACACGTTTTAACTCTGGATCTCCCCACCTTTATCTCTCTGATACACTGATATCATTCATGGCCTTGCTATCTTGATAAGACACTTGTTCCTAAATAAATGCATGACTTCATCAAATTCAAAACCATTCAGCCTCTGGGCTGCTGGTCAGGAGACCATGGCAAGAGTCCAAAGCCACAATGAGCTGGAGATTGACTCTGTTCTCACTGAAGAGATTTCTCATGTCCTGAAAATCTTTGTCAACTGCTGTTTCTTTGCTTTTATTCTTGTAAAGAGCTGGAATAGAAAGTGAAATTAAAACTTTCCCTCACTCTTTTATTTTTTAGGATTTTTTAGCACTGTCAGTCTTGCAGGGACAGCACTTTGTCCTTCTGGTTGAAATATTTCAGCCTGGCTGGGCCTGACCCTGCCAGTCCCCTGGGTATGTGGCTTCTCCTGACTTTGGAAGGTTGTTCTGATGTGGGGGTGCACAGCCCACACTTTATACCTGTACAAGTTTCCCAGTGGAATTCAGTAAGGATAAGTGCCACTGGCACCTCTCCTGAAACAAACTGGAGGTGGAAGAGAAAGAATCAGAAGGTTTCTCTTACTCTGTCACCAGCTGGACCCATTGGACCAGGGAGGCCTCTTAGTCCCCTTGGGCCCTAATTAAGAAAATGAATTGGTTAAAACTCAACCACTGTTCAACACAAAACAGCAGAACAGCATGAGGTAAAAACCTGTCAACACAGAAAACATTCAGAAAGAGTGAGGAGCAGCAGAAAGCTCAACTTTCTGATGCACAAACAGGACATTTCCCCTTTGGTGATGAGCCCTGAGCAGTGACAGTGTGCTGACAGCCCACACAGGACATCCATCACCCCTGTGCTCTCCAACCCATCTCCCAGGTTGTCAAGCCAGCCCGGAGCTCAGGTCCACCCAAAAAGTGCCCAGGGCTCTATTGGGAACTCAGGTCTCATCCAAGGTGAGGTACCAAAAGCAGGACCTAAATTAAAGCTCAGTGAAACCAGCACGATTTGGGTTTCCACCAGCAATTTTTCACATCTGTAACTGCAAAGGGAAGAGCTGTTTGTGTAACCACGGTGATTGATGGCTCCACTGAGCTCCACAGAGAAAAGGTCATGGGAATTGGTCAGAAGAGGAGGTGTTACCTGCAGGCCAACACTGCCAGGAATGCCTGGAGGACCAGGAGGGCCAGGGTTACCCTGGGAGAGAAAAATCAATTGGACAAGAGGTGAGAGAGGCTCAACACACAGCCAAGAACCTCCCCACCTTATCCTCCTTGAGCTCCCTCCCAGATTTCTCTTCAGAATTTCCTTCTACGTTATAAGCAATTTCTTCTAAGTGCAAGAACATTTGCATCAGTCAGGAATTTGTTCAAGTGATTAATGTAGGGCTTTCCCTGAGCTGACATCCCTGCATGGGAAACGATAGGTGTTAACTCAAACTGATCTTAACGTGATGATCATTGGGAAGATGAATTTTCCTGGAGAGATAGCACATGGTCCTGCAGGCAGAGCAAAGGAAGGCAATGCACTTCAGTCATAGTAACTTCTTGTTCAGCCAATCGCCTCATTTCTCCCTGTCTTCTAGATGAAATCACTTATTATGGTGCTTTTAAGGAGAAAAATCCTCCCCCTCTCTTTTAAATTGAAGTTTACCTTCTCTCCTTGTTTTCCTATTTCACCAGGTTCTCCTTTGTGACCAGTGTGTCCCTAGAAAGTAAAGTTCAAATGATTCACATTTCAGTACAGTCCTGTTTTAAAATTTAAATTTTGGAAGGTAGCTTAATTTTGGGAGGTAACCCTAACCTAAACCCACACATCCCAAAAGACTTGCAGTGAAAAACAATCTATTGGTGTGCTGTAACTCTGTGAATGGAGATAATTTCTGGGGGTGGTTATCCATATACAATTCCTGTGTTAGGTACCAGTATCAGAAGTGATGTAGTTCCAGGAAATACCCAGATTTGGTTTACTAGAGTAGCTTGCATTGAACTGGACTATAAGTCTCTGGATGCAATTCTCAAATACAGATCAGGAACCAGAACTCAGTTCCCATCATCTCTGAAAATGGGGCTGAGTTGCTTCTAAAAACCCCATTCTGCATCTTTAACATCCTTTTTAAAGTAACCTTTGATATCTGCATCATCAAGCTTGCAAAGAAGTGCAAGTCTCACTGAAATCTTTTATATAAACTCAGATTCAATTTGCCTTGGCTTCCTTCCTATCATTGTGGGAGAGACCCAGACTAATTTCAGCCCTGGCAGATGTTATTCCTCACCACAAAAAAAGGTCCCCTGCATCATTTGCGTCATAACTGGAGAGCTTCTCATGCTTTTCCATTTCATGAGCCATGAATTTTGAGTATTTGTGCCCTAAACATCGTGTATTTAGAATGATATTTGTGACTCAGCACAGAGACCAAAGAGACCCAAGAAAGGTCAGTTCAAAAGGAATGGGGAGCATTTCCCAGGAGTTGTCCCATTCCTTGCCAACTCCTAAATCCTGCTAAAAGAACAAGAGCCGCTTACTACTTTGTCTCACTGCTGGAGTGTAACCCCACTGCACAGACTTCATGTGAAGAGGGGACAGAGGAGGAGATGTTTAACTGCTGAGGGAGATTTCCTGAGGGTTGAAACCTCGAGTTTATGTACCAGAACCCAACAACATAAACAGAAAGCAGCCTGGTGCTACACTGGCTATAAAAACAACAATTTAATCATATTTAATTAGATAAGTTATGTTTTGCTCCAGTAAAAGCTGTTCCTCTGTGAGCACAGTTTAAGAGTTGGTGAGATTTTTACAGCTCTCAGGTCTGGAAAGGCAGCCTGCGGTTCTTGAGGCAGCCCTGAACTGCTGTCTCTGCTTGCCCCTGTCCATCAGCTGTCCTCCCCAAATCTTGCAGGGTGTTTTAATCTGTTCTCACCCTATGCCAAGGGTTAAATTTCGTTTGCAGGAATAAATCAGGAAAATGCATGGCTGGTTTGGGAGGTGTGGAGCCTGCAGGAGAGAGGGACTGTATGTACAACAGTTTGATCCCAGGGGTCCATAGTGGTGTTTATTTTGGGAGACAGATCTTTGTGCAGGTGGCATTTCCTTACCTTGAACCCTGGCATTCCTGGGGGACCTGGGGGACCTGGTGGGCACAGAGCTGGGCACTGCAAGGAGCAGAAACACTTTGGTTTAGCAGACACACACAGCACATCCAGGGAGGCTGATTTCCTTCATTAGGTGAAAAGGTCATGTGGGGTTTGGCTCTAAATCCATTAAATCAAATGGAATCAGAGCATCACATATTGACCAGCATTTCCCTATGGAAAGGGGTCCTAGAGGTCCTCAGGCCCCCAGTAACCCACAAAACAACAATTTATGAACAGACTGATGCACTCTGAGCATGGACTGTGAGAAACTCTGAAGGTCCACAGTGCCCACAGTCCAAAATGCTGAAGAATCTGAGTTCCCCAGTGAATCTGGATTGGTATCTTGTAAATAATTAGGAACATATTTAATCCTCTGCATTTATTGACCTCTATTGATTTCCTCTAGCCAACTCCCTAAGTGAAACAAGGACAAGCATTAGAGTTTATTAGAAGGGGACAAATCCCCCCACCCCCAACATAATCAGAATACCTATAAGCTGGTATCTGGGAGCTCAAGTTTGACTGGGAAAAAAATCAGAGCATACATGGAAAGTTAATGGAAAAAAGACCAAACTCTACAAACTTCATAAATAGGGAACACAGTTTTCTTCCACAGCTTTTCTTTCATTTGTTTGTTGGTTTTGTTTTTATTCTTTTCTTTTATTAAAACCTCAGGCAACACCTCTGTAGCAGAAATTTAATTTTCTAGCAAATTCCACAGAGTAACTTAAATTAAACTTGCCGAAATAGCATCGTTTTCTATTAACTTCCACGTGATGTGCCATAAGGCAGTCTGAAATGACTCTGAGCTTTTTTGGGGCACATCAATTAGAAAACCAAAGAAGCTGTCACAACAACAGCTGTGAAATCTGCAAATGTCACTTCCATCGCTCATGGACTTAACACTCCTTTCATTCCCCTGAAAGGAAGGAATCAAGACTTTCTCCTAAGGAAGGAAGCCTAAACAAAGCATATGCCCATAGGAACCCAGTGCCACCATCCATGGAAATAAACAGTGCTACACACACAACCTTTTCTCTTGCAAAGCAAGATTGGAAACACGCATGAAAAGCTGTTGTCATTTACCAAATGCTTCAGTTGTGTTGTAAATGAAGGATGTATGCAAAGTGTGCATTTTGGAAAGCAAAGATCAAGGGAAAACGCAGCAGCAGAATCATGGAATGGTTTGGGTTGGAAGGGACCCTAAAGCTCAGCTTGTTCCAACCCCCTGCCATGGACAGGGTCACCTTCCACTATCCCAGGTGGCTCCAAGCCCCATCCAACCTGGCCTTGAACAATTCCAGGGATGGGACAACCACAGTTTCTTTGGGAAATGTATTCCAGTGCATATCTACCACCTTGAAAAAAACATTTAAATATTGTAAATACACACACCACTCTTGGACATTCTGGTGCACATTAAATGGTCTGAGACTCATCCAGCTACAACAACCAAAAATCACACCAAAACATATTTTCATGCTACATAAATAAAAACCTACCTGAAGGTCCCCACCACTGTCAGGAAGGGCACCTGGAAGACCCTGCAATTCAGGAAATGTGGGATTTTAAATACAAGACTAACATCAGGAGGAAACATAATTTCTAGGAAATGCACTTTACAGACCCAGCTCAGCTGGGTCAGCACAAGGCACATCCCCAGCCCCACAGCCTAAAGTGCAGCCCCTGAACCTGAAGCATTAATGAGCTGCACTAGCCCTCAAAACCAGAGACATCAGGGCTGTAACCACCCTGTGGAGATGCACAGCAGGGCTTAGGAAGAGTCTTGAGCCTTAGGTGATGAAGGCAGCAATTAAACAGCAGCACCTGGCTTCCTCCTGGCCTGGGGAAACCTCCTTGGGAAAGATCTCCCAGTCCCACTATCCAACCCCTCTGAGGGGCCACAGCAAAGCCAAAACTGGGACTTGCTGGTTGCAAGCCCCACTTGTGGTCCTACAGAAGATATCATGATCCAAGCAACCACATAAACTTTCCTTGAGAGAACAGCAAGCCCACCCTGCGCTCTGTGTGTGATAAAGCCCGGCTGTCCTTGGGTTCTTCCACCCACAGAACACCAATAATAAACAGGAGATCATCAACACATCCAAGTGCAGTCAGGGAAAAGTCACTGCTCTCCTCGGGGCACGGTGTTTATGGCCTGCTGAATGCTCATGGCAATGGCAGCAAATAAAAAGTGCATGGTCTGGCAGCAAGGAGAAAATTCTAGACTCCCCCTGGGAATTTCCTCACATTTATTTGCAAGTCTCAACTTACTGGAGGTCCAGGTGGTCCAGGAGGCCCTGGAAATCCTGGCAGACCAAAAGGTCCCTAAAAAGAGAGAAAAAAAACCAAGAATTCCTCTTCAATGGAAATGCAAAGGGATGTGAATGGTCACTACCAAATGCCAGTGCATATTTTTGGATGTGGGGCAAGATATCTCCACTGCTGAACTGCACTATTCCTTCTCCAGAGGCTTCTGTGACTTCAGAGAGAGCAGCAGATACATCTGAAAGAAAGGGGATTAGGACAGAAGAGCATTTCCCTGCACCTACATCCCTGCTCCCAGTGGCTCTGTACCTCTCCTGTGGAGCTGTGGGCACCCAAAAATGATGCTACACTTCTGCAGAATGGGGTCCCTCAGAGCAGCCCTGTTCTGTGCAGTGGCTTCCTTGAGGATGCTGAAAGCACACCCCAGCTGGTCACCACTCCCTCTTCTGGTGGCACTGCCTGCCCTTCTGTCCTTACTCACAGCTGGGGAAGGTAGAAATGGCTGCACATCCTTGGCATTGTGCTGGCTGGCAGGGGTGGCCCTGCTTAAGGTGACACAAGAACAGCAGCCCGTGGGTCTTGTGCACCACACATCAGAATGGGATAAGAGACCAGAAGTGAACCTCACTCCTCTGTGGTTGTGGCACATTCAGTAAATGAGGATTAAGTGGTAGGAGAAACTCACAGAAGGACCCCGAAATCCATTTCCACCTGGGAGCCCACTGGGTCCTGGAGGCCCCTGTAGAACAGAGAGAAGAGCTTTTACACCCACAGTGGCCTTGACACCCCAAAGCCCAGGGCCAGGCAAACAGCCTGGCTGCTCCCATTTGCCCAGTCCCCAAGGAGCTCCATGCTGTACCCAGACTATCAGCTTAGCAATGCAAACCTGGTTGTTGCTGCACCTCCCCATGGAACACACTCCTGGCATCACTGTGCACTGCCAGCCTGCATCCCTCAGACACAGGGCAGCTCTGGGAGGCCTCAGGAACCCACCAGACAAAAGCTACCCCAGACTTGGTCACTTCCAGTGATTACAAGGCTGCTGTGCCTTGAATTTACCAGTTTTCCCAGGGTAAGGGCAAGGATAGGAAAACCAGAATGCTGATGACCTGCAGAACTCCAAATCCCTCTGCCTGGCACAGGAGAGGGACCCAAGGCCTGGGGGGTGGGTTTGTAACACTCAGGATATCCAATAAAGCCAGAATAAAAATTTAAAACTCTGTTTTGAAAAAAACCATTCCTGTTACTTACTGGAGGTCCTGGGAGTCCTTTTCCCTGGAAAGAAAATTTAGAAGAACACTCAGAAACCGAACATACAGGAAGAAAATATCAAAAAATGCTGCTTAATGTTTTTTTCTTTAACGTTTTCTCAGCACTCCCCTGTCTCTAATTCTTACAATTTGCAATCAGAGCAGAGCTCATGTCTTGATGAATCCTTTTGTTTCCTCTAATAATTTGTATTCCCTTTACATTGCTATGACTTATGAGTTGTCTCTAAGAACAATAATACATAATGACATGATAGTGGGACAGAGAGAGTTAGGAAGACAACATTCTAGTTTACCTACTTCTCCTTTGTTTTCTTTTTAATTCTCATTAGACATTAAATAGTATCTAATAATTTTGATAGTATTTGATAGGTTAGTCTGCATGCCAAGCTGACTTGCTTTATAGTATCTCATGGATTAAAAACAGGTTCTGTGTTACCAGAACAGGTCATGCATACATATTTAACCACTTGAAACAATATATTCACACATTTAGGCTTTGATCCCTTAGTGTGGGATACAAAGCTTCCCATCTTCTCTTGCTGATGGTTTTGGTGCAATATTACACCCTTTCATTAAGTGTGCTGTTCTGGGAGGTACTTACAGCTGGTCCAGGGGGCCCAGCAGGTCCTAATGCACCCTATGGGAATAAAACAGGATACAAATGAGCAGGGATAAAAGAGAAACCTCCATGTGGGTAGTCACCAATGCCTGCTGTCCTTGACACCAGTCTTTGCCTGGAAACTGCAGCAGTGTCTTGCAGAAACAGGATGCAACTGGAGCTGCTCAGCTGAATTCACAAATATAAGGACAGAAACTTGTGGATAATGACTCTGCCATTCCTGATTAATTGCTTGATCAAAGAACGTTTTAAGATAGTGGGGATGAATGTTCAAAACTGGCCCCAGCAACTTTCTTCACCATTTGCTGGTCAAGACAGAGTAGAGACTAAAACACAAGCTGCTCCTAAAAGGCTAAACAGACACTTCTGGAAGTCCCAGCTGGACTCAGATTAGTCTCCATAAACATCTGAACCTTCATAAATTGAATCGTATCTATTTGAAATATTCTCATTCATAATATACTTATATTGTTGTTGATCCAATTACTAAACTATCTGAAACTATTAACACAAATTGGACTCATTCTAGTGAATTTTATTAATTCATACATTTTCCTTTCAAGCAAAGGCAAAGATTTGGCAGCTTCTGCTTCTTCGTGAGCTTCCTTGGCAAATCCCCAATCTCCTCTTCCCAAATTGCATTCCTACTCTTAGGCCTGATCAGAGCTTGGTGATCTTATGCCTTAGACTAGAACGAAGTCACTCTTGAAATTAAGTTCCTGTTTGACTAAAGACAAGAAGAGAGAGACCTCCTTAGCCCCTTTCTTGCACTGCAAAATTACCAGCTGGTTGGCAGACTGTAAAATTAATTATAGGTAGTAATTCTGAAACAGAATCCCAGAATGGTTTGGGTTGGAAGGGACCCTAAAGATCATCTTGTTCCACCCCCCTCACCATGGGCAGTGACACCTTCCATGAGACCAGGTTGCTCAGAGCTCCATCCAACCTGTCCCATCTTTTAATCCTGGCAAATAAGCTCTCAATCAGCTCCTCATCCATCACCAGTGGATGGCAATATAAAAATGAACAAAATTAACAAAAAAACCCCCTAAAGTCACAGTGTGGTGGGTTGGCCTGGCCAAGATTTACTGGGTGTGTGTTGCTGACTGATGCTCTTGGGTCTGAGAACCTCCTTGGAAAAGAGCTGTTGCTGTGACAGGGAAAGCAAAAGCCACAGCAGGCAGCTGGGGAGAGCAGAGCTATTTGGTCGCTCCTTAAAAAAGCTAAAAAAAAAGGAAAGAAATTAAAAAAAAGAAGCAGTGGAGGGGTGCAGGGACAAAGCAGGGACCTCTCCTTGTCCAAGGACAAAGCAATTACAACATGAGGCTTCCTCGGCCTCTTGCCAACCCAAACCTGATTTCCAAACATCCTCAAAATGCTGCACAGAAGCATCTTAAGAATAATGTCCTGAATTAAATGGTGTCTACCCCTAGGACCAGGAGCACAGGGTGGATGGGCAGACCTGCAAAATATCCCAGCACACACTGCTGCTTGTTGTGACCCCAGGAGTGACATCTGCCCTCTCCTAACGCTCTGCGTACCAGAGGAGATTAGAAATATTTTCCCTTGTTAAGATGAAGGAGAAAGAGGACCCAAGCCCTCATTAGGAGTGGTCTTGTGAGCAGAGAACTGTAATCCAATAAAAATCAACCTGGCTGTGAATGTCAGCTCATTCACTTCTCTTGCTGCAGGTTACTTTGCTTTTCCTCCAGTCATTTTTATCTTTAGGCTGAAAGTCCTTACGAGTACTGATGGTTGTCTGGGACAAGCTGGGATCTCCTCCTGCAAAGGAACATTGAATTCCTGACACCTCCTGCACCCTAACTCTGAATCCAGCTGCATCACCCCTTTCTGCTTTGGCCAGTGGGCCAAAAGGTTGGCAGAGCACCCAGAATGCCAAACCTTGGCACTTTACACCCCCTAATTTTGGTACCTTGGAGGGTGGAAAGGGCAGAATCCAGCAGTGAACATTCCCGGTACAATAAGAGATCATCAAGTCCCTGAACAAGCTCACACAACTGCATCAAGTTCAAAGGAGATATCCTAATTTACATCTCAATTTTAATAACATTGTCTGACTCAACTCACTCTCCTGGTAACAATGTTCTTTCTCTTTTGATTAGAAAACAACATCTCCATAATTTTTCACTTTATAGTAATATATTTTGTGAGTATGCAACTACGAAGCAGAGAAAATACTTATTATTACATTCATAAATAAAAATTAATAATTATGTTTTCCTTATTGCTTACAGTGCAAAGCAACAATCTTCAAAATGACCTTTGAAAACTTTTCAATGAAGGATACCAGTATTTAGCATGGAGGTCATAACCCAACTCATTCCTAGCTGAAAATAAAGGATTTTTGAAATTGGAAAAACAAATAGGCTTCATGCAATCAATCTGTAAGCAGAACCACAAGAAAAGCTAATGGATGCTGAGAGCAACAGGAGATATTTCAGATAAAACCCCTTTTGGTGTGCTACCTGTACTGCTCTGTGTGCCTGTCTGATGTGAATCACTGTTGGACTGATGGCATGTGACATGTTGAGGAAAAGAAATGTTTGGCAATAATGTGTTCCTGAAAACTGGCTTCCATGAGCCCACTTCCCTAAACAGCTTCACTCTCAGACACGCCAGTCCAGAAAAATAAGCTTATTTAGAAAAAAAATCACAGTGCTAAGCATGAATTCAAACCCCCAACAGTAAGCAGACACCTTATTTCAGTGAGTCTTGCAAGACTGAAATATGTTCTAAAAGACAGGCAGGAAAAAGAAAGTCAGGATAACAATGCTGTCCATTTAGAGGGCTAAAGCTTTTAGAGGTTTTTCTTTTTTCCAGGGCTTTGTTAGACCAATTAAAACAATTTTCCAGATGGACCACTGACCTCAAAAAGCTCCCATGAACGATGGCAGGTCCCAGGTTTGCCCCATGCTGACAGGCTGAGTTATGAGACATGGGAAACACATCAAACCAGAGCATGGAGCGAGGGCAGCTCTGAGTGCTCCTGCCAAACAGCTGAAGGGGAAGTTCTGGTGCCCAAAAATTACCTGCTCAATTACCCTGCAAGCCAGGAGCTGTGTGCTGGCATGGCCATGGGCAAACAGTGCCACCCAGCAGAACCACGGGCACAGAGCTGTTCACTGTGTGTGGTCCTGAGCCTTTCTGGTGTAGAAACCAGGCATCAGTTCCCCAAAGGTGCTGGACTTCTGCCACAGACTGTCTGAGAGCAGCCAGGATTTTGCAGCTCTGAGGAGGAAGATGGGCACATGGGACATCAAAGGAGTGGGATTTAGTACAGTAGTGATGGATGGAAGCTTGGAGATGTGACCAAGACACTGACAGCTGTGGCAAAGACATTGGGAGCTGTGACCAAGACACTGGGAGCCCTGTCCAAGACACTGGGAGCTGTGACCAAGGCATTGGAAGCTGTGACCAAGGCACTGGGAGCCCTGTCCAAGACACTGGGAGCTGTGACCAAGGCACTGGGAGCCCTGTCCAAGATGTTTGGGTCCTGCCACTCAACTTTCCCAGTGGTCACACAAACATTGCCTTCACACAGGAAAAGAAGAAGAACATATCAAATATATATGGCTGTGTCACTCATCCCTTTAACTAAATAAGAGAACCCACAGATTTCTGAGTTTTGAGTAACTCCTTGGGGCAACAAACAGATTATTGAGATATACACATTACAAAAATCTGCCTTCTTTAACCTCTGCGTCCAGCCCATCACTGCAGCCCTGAGTTCAAGAGGCCACTAAGCCAGATGTGGATACAGACCTGATCTTCCCAGCTGGGAGACAGGAGAACAGCCATGCTGGATCACAATCTGTGCAGAGTGGCTCATTAATGTTTAGTCCTTAATGTCACAAGGAGGCCTAAGTGCCTTTCTGGCCTCACTGTAGATGATCTGAAGGACATCTGTACCATCTCTGGCAGTCATTTCTCTATCCCTGTGGTGCCCCTTAGCAGAGCTGTAATATGCAGGAAGCAGAAAAAACTCATATTTCTTGCTAGGCTGACTGAGGAACACTATGGCATAGCAACTAATAATGCAACCATATGGACAGCCCCAGAAGTAATAAAAGGCAAAAGTTTAAATAATTAATACACAGTAACAGTAATTATAAACATAAAATTGCTGCTTACTCAGACTGCAAATGAAGGCCAGAATAGTTTCACTTCAATAAACTTCATAATTAAATCTGTCCACTGCTTCAAGAAACTTTTTGGATACTTTAAGTATCACCAGGGCTGTTCTGCACTGGTACTCCCACCACTGAAGTAACCTAAGCTTGTTCAAGGCCATGTGAAGGAAAGATGGATTTCATGCCCTGCCTAAAGCAAAGTCACCTGGAGCTTCATTCCAAGTATTCTGCTGCAAGGGTTTACATCAGAATCTACTCTTGAATGCCACCAATTTACAAAGGAATGAGAAAATCATCAATACAATCAGGGACAACGTTCATTTAAAGGACTTAGGATCTGGTGTGGTACTCACACGGTCTCCTGGAGGCCCATTTGGGCCAGGTGGGCCATCAGTTCCTGTTAAACCCTGTAAAACAAAAGAGATAAAACAGTGCCAGTTACCTGTCTCAAAATTGTTCTCACACTCTTTAATTCAATCAAGAGGTGCTTTCAACTCTTAACATTTCTCCTGATATGCAACACATATATGTAGATCCAGGACCAATTTCACTTCTCCAGTAGAAACAGAGAAGTTGATGAGACACTTCAGGAAAACAATTGTGTCCATGTGAAATATTTAAAGAGAAGATTACAAAATACTCACATCCACTCCAGGAAGCCCAGGCAATCCAGCTTCACCAGCTGCTCCAGGCTTCCCTGGTGCACCTTTTGGCCCCTACATCAGATAAACAGGCAATTATTTTCCACACAATAACAAGAGAAATGTGGCATGTACTGATAGAGGCTCCAAGAGGGAAGCTCATTTCTTGATGTGTTAATCTTACACCGTGCACCATGGAAGAATTCCACAAAGAGAGAAGAATCTTGCTATGAATCCATATCCAAATCCTAAATTCATTTCAGTGCTTTGGCTCAGTTCCACATCCTCATAAGCTCTTCTGGGGGTAGAAATGGATGTAATACACGGCCAAAGCAAAGAGCTGTGCCACCAGCTACAATTTTGAGCATCCCTTGGCAAAGGGGCTGAAGCAGGCTCAGACCACTGCCAAAAATAACCATGCATACCCTGCTTGGTGCCAGTTTCAATATACTGGTGCTGCACAAGCTTTACATCATCTATTTCATTAAATTATTTCATTTTCATTTTATTTTATTGGCATCCTCATCTAGCAATGAAGCAGGAGAGTGTGTTAGACCTCTGAACCAGTGCTGAGCATCCCCACTCCTGAGCACTCCTGGTAATTCTGCAGCAGATGAAGAGGAAAGTGAGGCAGGAAGTGTCAGCTCATGTCCAGTGTCCCTCTCAAAAGGATGAACAAATCAATATCAACCAGAAAATACTTACTGGTGGGCCGGGCAAACCGGGAGGGCCTGGCTCTCCCTAAATGAAATAGGAAAGATGTCAGTGTTAGTGCTGAACCTCTCTTTGGTGCATTTTTCTGACAATGTTCCTCCCAATTGCCACAGCGCTCACATCTCCCTTCATGCCCATTCCAAGATTTATTATGCTCAAACTTATGGAGCTGATGCTCTAAATCCTCCTACCCACTAGGCAGGATGAGCTTGGATATCCTTTTCCACACCCACAGTAGCAAATTTAGTGAAAGCTGCCTCTTCAGCCTTTCAGAGAGAACCAGTGCTCCAGGACAGTGCCAGCACCAGCAACCTTTTCCAGATACAGTCAGAAATTATTTGCACTTGGGGCTGTCTGCAAACAGGGCAGAGAGGAAGCTGGAAGCTATCCAGGCTTCCAAACATCTTCCTGATGAAACAGAGGGATACAGGGATAAGCTCCAGGTATCTCAGGCACAGTATGGAAAAGTGGTACTGCCAGGATCTCAGGGCTACCAGAAAGTGAAGAATGAACAAACTGTCTACAATGGTTTTTTTCATATGACTAAACTTGGACAGGAAAAGCGAATGAACAAAGCCCCCAACTGATTTCCACCTAATTCAATTGCACAATCTTGATTAAATATAGTTTTCATAAAATATTTCAAAAGCACTCTTCCGCCCCCCCATTATAATGCAAAGCTACTCTTAAGAACAGCATTAAAAGCGTTTGGGAGTCTTTAATCACTTCTAGCTCAGCCAGCTGTACCATCATTCATGGGCATGTGTTGAACCCAGATAACAAGATCTGGATTTTATTGTTAGCCCCTGCAAGAAGCATTTGTGAACAGCAGGAGATTCACTGGAGCTTGGTTTCCCAGCTCATCCTGCAAAAAATCACTTTGTGCCCCAGTGCAGATGGTACCCTGCCCTCCTGGCTTTAGGGTAAGTGCCCTGAGGATTGTGAGAGGATCAGGTACTGTGGGTGAGCAGAGGGGAAAGGGCATGTTGATACCTTGGAAGAAGAAAATCTATATGGAAAATGGGTGGTTATTAACAGAGCAAGGCTGGAAATAACACCATCCCACCGTGGGCCTGGTAATTAGGAGCCAGCAGGCGGGATGCAAAGTTGTGGAATTTATAGCATTTATAGTTTCTATATTTACTGTGAAGTCTGTGGGCAAATCTCTCCAGACTGGCTGCCTTGAGTTGCTCAGATGAGGATTTATGTTCTGCAGAGGGTGGCTGACCAGAGGGTCCCTGAACAGAGGGATCTTTATGCTCTGTCTTGCTGAAGCAACTCCTTCACTATCCTTTGCCCACAGCTTTTCCATAAATAGTTATCAGTATCATAGGTGGGGAAGTTCCCTTGCTGAGGAAATGAAAGGAACAATTCTTTTGAAATGAAAAGGCATCTGGAAATGGCAGTAGAGGTGGTTGCCATCCCCTTGCAATTTTTTCCTTGCCTGTGTGATGGCAAATCTGCACAGCAAGGTCACAGCACCAGCAAAGCCCCTTGGGGACCATCTTAAACCTTGATCCTGCCATGGTGGACCCCTGTGGGGACTCTGCAGGAGCCCCAAACTTCAGAGAGCTGAATCAAAAGCCTAATCAGTGTTTATACCCCTAAATGCCAGATCACTGGGAATTAGAAGCAAGGGCTGTCAGCAGAAGGAAATGCTCTCCTGGTGCTACGTGAGAGAGAAGGGAATTCACTGTTTCTCAGCAAGTCTAGCCAGGAGAAAGAAAGCAGGGGGAAAAAAAAAAGCAAAGCTTGATTTTTGAAAAGTGACAATTGCTTATTAGCAATTTGGGGAATTACATGCCCAGAAATAATTCACAGGAACTTGTCACTAGTTCTTTCGATCATAACATGCTGTTTCTAGTCTTGGGAGAGAAAGATTTTGCTTGTTACTGAGTCTGAAATGTGAAGCGTGTTAAAGGCTTCAATTATGAAATACTGCAGAGGGACTTAAGGTTGCAGCTCCCACTGAAGGGCAGGAATGAAAGCAGGACCTTATAGAAAATGTGCTGCTGGGGTTCATCCAAGGAAACATCCTGAATAATTCTGTATGTTTTGCATCTCTCACTGCTCACAGCTGATGGGAAGGGACAGCTGAACACCTCAGTAGCACTCATCCAGTTCAGAGACATCCAGCAACACTTCCCACACTGCATTCATCCAAAGGCATCTGCGAGGATGGCCTGGCTGGAGTGGATTATGGAGTTCAGGAAGTTTGCAGATACGGTCCAGAAAATTTCTGATTGCAATTTTTAAAAAGTCTTATCACCAAAAGAAAAGAAATAAAATAATGGCTTCACTCTGAAGGGCAGATTTGACACTTCCACTTGGGATCCACATGATCCTATCCACACAGCACCAGGAAAATACAGAGCAATGCTGGATTTTATATACCACAATTTTTTGGAGGGTACTGGCAAAAAAAAAATAGTGTAACCCTTAAATGGGGAGGTTGTATGACTGTGCTGAGCACCATCCAAAGCCCTGCATCTCTTCTCCTGTGCAATGCCTGAAAGGACTCAATGTCCTCTTGAATAAGAGGAATCATCCTGAAGTCTGTCCCTGGACAGCCAGACCATCCCACATGAAAGGGCCCCTGGCATCCTATATCCACAGGAGGGATGGAGTTCAAGTCTGTACAAATGAGAGGCTATTCCTCCTTAGCCAAAACTCCACACTGAAGCTGGGACTGCAGGACTTTGAACCTTAAATACTTTACTCAGCTGTTTGATTTAGTAGGACTAAGTTCTTCGTATTAATTAGATATTATGTGATTCTCTCCCACAGGGAGCCTTCCAAAGCTTTTAGTTGTGGATAAAAGGATGTAGGTTCACATGATGGACATTTCCCAGGGCTCCTGTTTCCAAGAGCTATCAGAGGCAATGCTGGTGCTGTTCCAGAGCTGAAGTGCAAAATATCCTGTAGAAAGCAGGAACTGAATGACTAGAGGTCTCCTTCCAATTGCCTCTCTGCAAAAGTTGAACCTTGAAGTCTGAAGGGCTTCATCCTTCCCAGACTCTTGTTTTTCCCTCTGTACAGAATCATAGCCAGCCTTTCCCAAAGCCCACTGGCCACATAAATGTCCTGCTGCAGGGATTCCACAGGCTCACTGTTGGAATGTGTGTCCTTTGTTCTCTTCCAGGGTGTCCCTTTAAGCCTTTTGTCACATCATGAAAAACTCTGGAAGCTGTCAAGGTACCAGCTCTGAACTTCTCACGCTACAAACCAGAGTGAGATTCCCAGTAAAACAGCCTCTGTCAGCCCAAAGAACACTTGGAGGGACCAGCTGGAAATCAATGGGGTTCTCTCTTCAGACCAGAGTGGCTCAAGGAGCTGCTGGGAAAGCTCACCACTGCAGACACAAACACTCCTTGTTCCCCATGTACCAGGGAACTCATACATATTTTTTTTTTAACCTCCTTATCCAAAGGAACATGAGCTGCGTGGAATGAATAGATTTTTCCAGGTTGCTTAAAGGCCCAATTTCAACACATGTACTTCAGACCAGCTTTAAAAAACCCTGAACTAATCCATAAGCAGCTCAGAGAGACAAGCACTACTCAAACTGGAAATCAAAGGAAGAAACCAGACTTTTGCATTTGATATGGTCTTGTTGAAGGTCCATCTGATGCTCATTTTATCCACTGCCAACTACAGGACACAATTCAGTCCTTATCCAACAGATGCATGAAAGCAGTATTTTTAATTTCTAGGGAAACATCAATTAAAAGTAACAGAACAAGATTTTCTCCTCCATTAAGCCCTGGGGTATGTGGTCTTCTACCTCTGCAGGAGCTGTATGTGTAAGGAGCTGCCTGTTGAAACAAAGGTTGTCCCTTTTATTTGCCTTGTGGGCCACTACAAACTTATGTCTGGCAAGACATGAGCCAGATCCTGACATCTCATATGCCAAAGTTAGGGATAACCATGCTGAAACTGTTGAAATAAAAGTAATAAAAGTAAGAGCAGTGTCCACTGCTGCATATTGGAGCTTTCTGTAGCCTCTGTAGAGATGTGGGTGCTCTGAAGCATCACATAAACCTCTCTCTGAGCTGCTGAACGTGCAATGACCCCGACACACATTGTACCCCTGCACTCAACCTTACACAGACGCCGGACACCAAGAGAAATATTCTACTTTGTGAGCAGGGCCACAAACCCGTGAGCTCTCCCCTGAGAGAGAAAGAATCTGAGGCCACTCAGCACCTCCACTTGCTGTTCTCGCTCTTGCAAAAGGTCTCTTGCAGGGAGGCTGGTTCTCCAGGTCTGTCCACCCCTGAAGGATGTCCAAAGACGGACAAGAGCAGCTTCTCTGCTCCCTTGGCTCTGCCTCTGCTCCACCCCTCACCCCGAGCCTGCCCCCACCGTGCGTCACTCACATCAATGCCATCCTTGCCAGATGGTCCAGGGGGTCCTCGTGGTCCAGGAGGGCCTTGTGGTCCTACTCTTTGAAGGGACTGGGGGAAGGTGAGAGACGAGAGTTTATTTTTGCATCAGAAGAAACACATGGGCTAGATCAGAAAGCAATGGCCAAGTCTTACAGCTTAACCCTAAATCTGCACTGACCCTCCCTCCCCCTCAGGGTCCCCCTGCCAGACTGGGTGGGCTCTGAGTTGTTCTGGACCAGTGTAAGACTCTTTGGGAAACCCTTTTGACTGGGCACATCCTCAGGGCTCCCTAGCTTGTTTAACTGGTGGCTTACACGGGGAATCGAAGCTGGTCGCTGGGCAGTGAAGGGGTTTGGTTGGGTAGGAAAGGGTTCTCACTGCCTACAGGCACGTTTTGGTTTGGACAGAGGAGGAAATGCAAAGCCCACGGAAAATAGATGCCAAATGCTTGTCAAGTAATAATTAATTTATAGTCCCAGTCTGATGGGGTGATGGAAAAGCCAGGCAGACACCAATGAAGACAGGAGGAGAAAGGGAAAGTCCCCTCTCTGAGCAGGATACCATTTGAAAATCTGGGATTTTGGAAAGGTCTGAGGTAAGGGGAAGGAAAAAAGTTCCAATAAATGACTTCTGTATGGAGAGGGCTCCAGAGAGCAACTTGCTGTAGCTTCAGGGAACAAAGGTTTCATTGTAGAAGCAGCACTGCTCACAGCAGATGAGGGCAGCTCCGAATTCCCAAACCAGGCTGCAAAAATTCCTCACTAACAATGAAAAATCTCACTGAGGAGTCACTTCCCCAGACAATAATATTAACACCAGACAGGAAAGTTTAATACAGCTTCACATCTGATGTGAACTGAGTTAAATTGCTATTTTATAAGTGTAAAATTTGAAAATTGATTGAAGGAGTGAATAAGAAATGCTGATTCAAATAAAGACCCAGATCAGATCAGTCCCACTGGTAACCTGTTGCTTCAGTGTGAAATAAAACTTTCTCTCACAACCACAGGTCTCCCCTCTGCCAAGGCTTTATCTCTCCTAAGTGCAGTCCTCCATGGCAAGACAACACTTTCACGAAAAATAAAGCAGCAGTTTTTACACCAAGCCACACAGGTACAAACCCAGATGCACATTTCTAATAAACTTTAGACTAATAACCTGCTTATTGCCACATATCATCCCACAGGTACAACGTACACAGATCAGTCTCTTTTACCCTTACAGGTTTTTTCTCAAGCATAAGACACAAATGAGGTTTCTCACCTGAGCTGATGCTGTGGCTAAAAACTGACACAGGGAGAGGAGCACAAGAGTGGAGAATCCAGCCATGGTGCCCAGGCTCTGCCTCTCTCTGTTCCTCCTGGGCTGCTAAACCCTTTCTGTTCCAGGGTCCAGCAGATCCCTGCTCCTCCTCCTGGGTCTCAGCTTACAGAGCAGACACTCTTCGTCTCCAGATAAACCTGTGGCTCCAGCTGGAGAAGCAGAGCTCAGGAGGAAGGCAAGAGGGGCTGAGCTTGGAGGAGAGGAGGTTTCAGGAGGCGGTGGGAGAAGGAGGGGGAGCAGCAGGCAGCCAGAGCAGCTCTCATTCATGCCCTGCTGGGCAGCCCCAGCCTCCAGCTAATGGAGAGGAGCCTGCAGAAGGGCTGCAGAAGCAAAATTGGGCTGCTCCAGCTGGAGATATAGAGTTGTTCCTTAGGACTCACCCAGGACAATTCCCAAAACCCATCACCACCTCTGTGCTGGACAGGTAAAAAGCAACACAGGGTGAGTGATTTAGTGCCCAAGCCCAGCTAACTTCAGCAGAGACATTAATATACCTGCAAGGAGTGCAAGATCACCACAGAGAAATGCACTTACTGCTTTGCAAGATGCTTTGTTAATTCTGGAAGCTCTGGAGGTTATTCACATCTGGTTTGGTTTTTTTAGGGTGATCTGAAGAACAACAAATGATTTTTTGTCGAAGTGATGAATTCTGATCAGAAAACAGATGATCACAGACAGAAGGAAGGAAGAACAAACATTCTCAAGGCCACAAAAAATATTTGAAATACTGCAAGGAAGGAACAGGACAGTTCCCAAAGAGGTGATCCCAAATGCCAATATATTCACAAAGATGAATATACAGATCTTCTGTAAATAGCTTCGTGCTTCCCTTTATTGATTGAAGACAATTTAATCCAAAGCAGGGCTTGGAAGTGGAGAGAAACAGTGGCAAGATTCATCAGGACTGAAACGACACAGCTCAGCTGGTTAGAAAAATGAGAGCAGAATGGAAAAGCAAAGCTTAAGATACACCAGGTTTCAGTTTGGCATCCCTTGGCAGGAGGTCTGTATGAGCACACAGTGTGTGTCTGTCCAGCTCCCCAGCACCAATATTCCACCAACCTTCAGAGGGGGATACAAACCACAAAGATTTACTAAGTTCCTACGAACAGGCAGCTGGGGACAGAAAGGGACCTTGCATCTGTGTGCCTTCTGATGGCTTCAGAGTAACTGGAATACTTTATTAGACACCACAAACCCCAAAGAGGGAGAGAAGTGCAGTCCCACAAACTGCTTTGCACAGCTTGTCCCTCTCCTTCACACCGAGGCCAACTGATGGCAGGAGAGAAGGCAAAGGAGATCCAAATTCCTTGGCCACACCTTGCTCAGAGCAAGTCTTGGGAGGCTGCTGCACATGGACCAGCTCCTGACCAGCATGGGAAGAGCCCTGGGAGTATTCACCTCCAAGCCCATCCCACGGGACAAAAGGACACTTCGTTATCCTCTCATTCCACATGCCCAGGCAGAGGCAGCACAGCTGAAGGGACACAGCGACTTACAGAAATCATTACCACAAAGAGACCCCTGTATTTGGGTCCTGAAAAGACCCACTGGATTGAATCCTCCGTGGCCAGGCTGGGCAGGTGCCCTCCTGCCTGGAGCTCCAAGGGATGACTGAACTGAAGCCCTTGTTTGCTCTGCAGAGCACCACGACACCCACGGGTGGATGGCAGCACAAAGGCATGTCAGGACATACAAATCACACTGAAACATGACATACCCCATCCCTGGAAGTGTCCAAGGCCAGGCTGGATGGGCTCTGAGCAGTCTGGTCTAGTGGAAAGTGTCCCTGCCCATGGCAGCAGGGTTGGACCAGGATGAGCTTTAAGGTCCCTTCCAACCCAAACTACTATTTCCAAGTACATTATTAAACAAGAAGCATTGGAGGGGAAGGATCTTTATCCCACAAACATTCATTGGGCACATTTTAGAGGTGGAGGAAGACTGGGCATGACCTCCACATGGAACAAGCAGCAGGAGTGCCTCATGGTGAGCCCAGCAGAGCTCTGCTTGGGAATGCTGGGCAGCCCCCTGTATCCATGTATTGAAGGGAACCAAGCAACAGCCAATGGCTACAGGAGGGATGGGGTGTGGGGGGTGAACACACAGTCCCATCCTGCCCTCAAAGATGAAAAAAAAAATAAGTGGAAACTGGTGTGCATTAAAGTCATGCTTTAATAGGGGAAAGTAACATAACAGACCCTGTGATACAGCTGTGAGTGCTGGGATACATCTTGTGAACTCACCATACACACCTACAGCTGAAACTGAACCTGGTACCACAGGGCAGGGTTTGGTTTGAGCACACACTCCAGGCTGGGGCTCACAGTGAAATCCCATTAAACACAAAACCAAAACCTCACCGTAACAAGATATATGATCTATGCCCCAACTGAGCACATATTCACAATGAAAACATTAAATAAGAAAATTACTATAAATCTGTACAAAAGCCACAATTAACAATTCTTAGGAACCTCTTAGGAAAGAATTTTCACTCAACATCTTCAAGTATTTGTATCTGTAGTTAAGAATATTCTTATTGGCTCTTTAACTCCACTTGTTCATAAGAAGAAAAAAAAGTAATTGAAAAACAATAAAGCCTTTTTTCAGCATATGTGTGACCATGAACATCAGGTGTTAAGCTGGCAGAGTTTTATTCCCACATACATGTATGTGGCATGCTGGATCAGGACCTATGCTCTGGGAAGGCAAGTCCCCATCAAATTCCTTGAAAGATGAAGTTTCTTAAGAGCTGTAGCAGAGAGAGAAAAAACATTTAACATTGCACAGGCTGCTGCATCTGCTCTCTGGCAAGGCAGGCCATCTCCTACACAAACCAAACAGCACCAAAGAACCCCAAAACCAAACCAAACAATCCGAGCAAACAGCAAGTCCAGATCTTCCAGCTGTTGGGAACAGTTTCCTTTGCTTTATGAAACAGGTCACTGTTGTCAATTTTTAGGAGTGAAGGTGCTAAATTGTTTAATTCTCTTTCAGACCTGGAATATTGTGTAAGTCAGGCAGAACAGCTGACAGGGAGGTCAGGAATACTAATGCAGGCAAATAGCTGGCAAGGTCTGAAAGTGAATTCTTGAGGGCTGTAAATAAATGAACCAGACAAGCGTACCCCCTCCAATTAAAGCTTCAATTAACTGCCCCACAAAGCCCAGTGGTTTCCAGACATGCTGCTCTCAAATGTGCCCTCACTGTCTGACACACTGACCACTAATGGCAAAGCAATCCTGCCCTAACTAGGAAATGGGTTGGATCTGACACATCCAACCTCACGCAATGGCCCTGCAGAAAAGAGCCCCACAGGCCACTGCAAATTGCCAGCAAAGGCTGAAAAAATGCAGTGGGAAATATCTGTGCTGTTTTGGCAACTGAGAAAAGGCAGCCTTTGAACCAGTCATGGACACGAATATCAGTGGAAGACAATAAAGGGTCCAGAAGTGGTGGGAAAACTTGGGGAAGAGCAGCTCTGTAGACAGTTTTATCCAAAATCTGAAGGCTTTTCTCTTAGAAACCAGTAGGCAAAATCATATCCTTCACTCTAACAGGAACTACAAAGCAATCTCTGTGGGGATAGAAAACAAATTACTCAGCACTTTGCACCTCAGAACAGTATCTACACAAAGGTTCATCCTGGTCAGAGATATGTTTGGTTATGCATTTTATCCCAGTCTAAAGTCAAGCCTGCTTTCTTTATAGGAAGAGAGGCAACTACACTCTGACATCATGTGAAATCCATATACTCCTATCTTTTAGGGAAACAGCATTTTTGCCAGGAAAAAACTCCTGGGAAGGTACAGCCTTTCAAAATAACAAACAGAAGTTACACGGTAATAGAAAGGCCTGGTAAACTAGGTCATGCTGTCTTCCATTAAAAATCATGTATTTAATAAATAATTCATTACTTCAAACAAGGAAAGAGATCATTTTTCCTCTTCTCTTTCAGAAGGGATATACCAGAATCAAAGCAAAGTGCAAAAATCCCCGTTGCTCCAAGATAGCCCTGAACATCAGATAAAAACCAGGAACAGGACAAGGTCTGTTCCGTGAAGATGACTCTAAATTGAAGTTTTCCTCTTTAGGATAACCAAGAGCTGGATCTCAGTGAAATTACTACCAATAATTAAAAAAGCACAAGAGAGTGAAAAGTGAGAGAGAGGCCAGCCTGAATCATCCCAAAGGAAGTTTATTTTTCCATGGACTGTTATCCAAGCTGGCTCCCAGCAGTTGGGGCAGTGTCATCTCTGCTCGCTCGAGGACTCGCCGTGCTGCTCTCACTCTGCTGCTCCCTGCTCTCCACCAGGCTCTGCTGCAGGCTCACAGCTTTCAGCTTTTTGTGTTGCAACCTCAGCACCTTCTTCTCCAGGACAAGTGGGTGTCATGCTCTGCTCGAGACTCTCTGGAGCTTGTTTTTTGTCTGTGAGTTCTGCTTGCCCTTTTTCACTGGCACTTTCTGCCTTTTTCTGCTGTTCTACTCCATCCACCTCACTTTTACCCCCCAGGAGTCTGCTGTTGCAGCGGTGCTGATCGCTCCTCTCTGAGCTTTGATCTCCACTCAGCTCACAGCCATCACTTAGTGGAGAAGTAGAGCCAGTCCTGGGGAGCCTGGCACGAGCTGAGGGTCTCACAGCCTCACCATCTGCATCACCACCACCCCCCTTCTCACTTGCCACTTCCACAGCTGCATTTGTCTCACTGACATTTTCTTTTTCAGCCTCACAGTTTGCAGCAGATGGATTTACCTTGGCACTACCAACTGAGGGCTCCACGTTCAGGTTTATGGCCAAGTTGACTGCTCTGTTTTTTGAGGTTCTTTTATCAACCTTCCTCCGTTTCACAGCTGCATCAGTGGTCTCTGGTGCTGCTGAGTCTTTGGTGTTTGCATCATCTTCTTTCAGTGCTTCCTGGTCCTCTTCTGCTCCTGAGAGTGGGCCTGAGGAGGGAATTTCTGCATCAATTGCACATTCTCCCAGATTATGGGAAATGTTTTCAATATCAGTACAGCTTTTCAATGGTCCAACCTTTTTAGCATCTGCTGTATTTGCATCCAGTTTCCTCTTCTTGCTCTCCTTTGTGCAGTCATTCTCTGCTGTACCCTGCTCTTCTTCAGCCTCGCTGTTTAAATCCTTCTCCTCCAGCTGGGCAAATGAAACTTCTTTCTCCTCTTCATCATTTCCTTCCTTTGAAACACATTTGCTCAACTTCTCTTTTGCACCTTCATCACTCACTTCAGGCTGCAAGTTTGCAGCATCTCCAGCTTTCTCTTCTGCCTCTGGAGACTGGTTCTCATCCTTCCCCACTGAATCCCCACAATTTTTACCAGGAGTTTCCTGCCTCTCTTCAGCCTTTTGGTGCAGCTGTGGCTTGGCAGAGCGGGGTCTGTACTTGAGGAGTTTGTCACGTGGCCCCCACACGAAGCTGTCCCGAGGTTTGAAGTGTTGCCAGGCGTAGTGGACGAGTTCCCTCCTCTTCCGCTTGCTTCTGACGGTGAACACGAAATAATCCAAGGCACTTCTCTTGACGTTTGGTAGTGTCTCCTCAACAAGAGTTTCTGTTAGGAAAAACTTCACCAAGTGCACTTGATAGTGTTCATATCCCATCTCCCCCAGGCACTTCAGGATGCGAGTAATCCGCAAATTGTTGTGGCTGAACCTGAATGAAACAGGTAAGAAAGATGTTAGGGGAAAGTCTCACAAGTCACTGTGACCCTCTGGGATACCTGCAAATGTTTTGTCATTTACTGACTCTGATCTATTAAAGACTATTTGACAATGCAAATGGGAGTATAGGTGAGCTTCATTTCAAAGTAGCTACAGCTGCTGTTGGTCTGCAGCAGCACCTTCCTAGCCCTTCTTGTGCTGCTAGAATTCATCATGTCAACAGCTTGGAAAGGTTTTGGCTTTCTGAATGACCCACCAGCAGATAACAGCCACCACTCTGGGTCAGACACACAAGTCCATGCAGCACATGCTGTCCCTGACCCTGCCTGTAGTGTTAAGAATCCAGGTATGCAGAGATGCTGCCAAAAACTCATGACTTAAGCTAGAACACAGCTTTTTTGCCTTTTTTATTTTAATACTTGACAGTCTTCAATGTGTTTTTTCTTTCGTGAATATGCCCAGTCCTTTTAAGAATCCTTTTAAGAGTCCTTATTAATACCAGGGGTACAAAAAGCAGATTAACTCTAAAAACCTGCAATATATAAAAATATCACCAACAATTTGTAGAGCACTTTTCAAACAAGGACTCAAAGCATTTTACACACATTAAGGCAGCTTTCTAAGCAATCAGGAAACCATATGCAAACATTTCTATTTTGTACCTTAACAAAATAAAAATTAAAAATACTTTTACCAGATAACATGTTTATCAACAGAAGTTTCCACTCCTCAAGGGCTGAGGATTTCCTTGACTTTGACTTATTTTGTCCCCTCAGAAAAGTGCCTGGCTGCAGTAAATCATCAACAGCCTAAACTGAGACTCACCTGTTCAAGTTGTCAAATCTTTCAGCCCAATTCTCTGCTCTCTTAAGTTCTCCAGTTTCTTTGTTGACCAGAATGATTCCATAAAATCTCAGCATGAGCTCATAAGCACGTACAAACCTTTCCATAACTTCCTTGGACCTCTTAAAGGCCTGAAAACAAGACAGAGCAATCAGTAAGAGGTGCAACTCCCTAATTACCTGCACCAGTTTAAGCAGCACCTGAATTATAAACAAGGCTTGATTGTATCACTGAGCATTTAATTTGCTGGTGGAACTACTGGCAGACACAAGACAGACAAATGCTTCACAGTGGGCTCTGTGCACACCAGGGACCCAAGGAAGCAAAAAACCCCACTAGCCTTCAAATATAAGGCATTGAGGGAAAATCATAACATCCTTCAGACCTTAAAAAAAAAAAAAAAGCCAAAAGCTTTCAATAAATACCTGGATTTCTTGAGAGGTGAGTGGCTTGGCACGCCAGTTCATCCCACGTTCACGTAAAGGGAACAGCCTGAAAGGAAAGCAATTTTCATCCCAGATGAGCAAAGATGACATCCAACCACACAGGCACTTCTTGGAGAACTCACACCCTTAGGATATACAAGTAGTTTACTATATGAGGTATAAATCCCTCCCATAAAGGCCTTGTCTACACCCATCATAACAACACATTTTGCTTATCTAAATCTCTCTCCTCATCCTAACTTTGTTCTGGGCCTTTTGTGAAGCTGCATTCAGGAACACACACCTGACACTTAAAAGAGGCACAAGTAAAGAGAGGCACTCTGTTCATGCAGACAGTTTACCATTGTATGTAAGAATGGTTTTCTTCCAGAATTTCATAGTTGTCCCACCAACATGAAAGCAGATCTTCAATAGGCAGACCTAAAAGGAAAAGGTCAGGGAAGAAACAAGACCAAATTGAAATTAAAGTTAGCCAATCACCTCAGGTGGCTCATTATCCAGACCCAAGTGTTTGCACACAGGCATTAACTTCTCTAGACAACCTGGTTAAGCCAGATAAATACCTTAGTTTTCTACCACTAAGGAGAAAATTCAGGGAAATACAGCAGGAACAAGGACATTTTACAATGGAATTCTTTTTTCAATTTGGTTTGTGTGGTGCTTTTGTTTAGGTCGTGTTTTGTTCAGTTGGTTTGGTTTTTATTAATTGTCCCACATGGATGAAGCTCCTCTTAGACCAGTTCAAGCAGCTGCAGCAGATTGCATCAAACAACCATAACACAAGGTACTCACCCTGGGGTATAAAAGAAATCTCATTTTTATAAAAGCTTAAGTTCCACATCTCTTCTTCCTCCTCATTTGCTGACTCTACTAAATCCTGGAGATGAGAACAAAAAAAAATCAACAAGCAGCAACATTTTAAAAGGCAATATTCACTCCAAGGCTTTTTGCTTTCCCTTGCATTTCCTAAACATTTTCAAGCCTAATCCTTGAAACGTGTTTTGGGAAGTAACAGCTTGTTTCTGATGCACCCACATGCACATTACCATTATCCCTTCCCCCTCATAAATAAATCCTTTAAAGGCTCTGTAGCCTGTCAATGTGAAGGCAAAGGGGTGTTCCCAAATGTAGAAGGGAAGGAGGGGATGAGGAGCT
This sequence comes from Anabacerthia variegaticeps, assembly GCA_035583185.1. NCBI lineage: Eukaryota > Metazoa > Chordata > Aves > Passeriformes > Furnariidae > Anabacerthia > Anabacerthia variegaticeps. Next base: position 9,381,613 of record JAWWEW010000051.1, read on the forward strand.
GGTGCACCATCCCTGAGCACGTACTGGGTAATGGTGTCTGTATCTCTGCAGGTCTTTGGCCGCAGTCCAGTTGCGCCTCCTGCCGAACTGGAGAAAAGAGACACATCAGAAATTCACAATAAAACCACCTCCTGCAAAAAAAGAATCACCCACTGACTGAATTCTGCATCTCTCACACATGTGCCCTGCACTCTGCTCTCCCTTTTTTTTCCCCTTAACTCAAAGGTTTTAAAACAAGACATGTCTCTGAATCGCTATAAACCCCAGTGAGGGGAGAGGCCAGACCTTGAAATTGTAGAATTTAAGATGCAGAAATATCCCATGAATTCAAGATTCTCATTCCCTATAGACATTACTGAATTAAAAGTTTTCTTCATCTTTGCTTTATGCTTGAGACCAGCCTTGCTGATTTAGCATCATGTTGGATCTATACAGTAAACAATAACAGAGCCAAATGGTCACATTATGTATGTATTTTATTGGGCTTCTGTTCCAATCATCATCTTAATTATTACTCATCTTTTCATGTAACCAAACTTTATGTCAAGCCTACCTGAAAACTGCTCCAAGACAGCCATGGTGAATTTGAGCTTTGCTCCTACGAATAAAAAGCATTTAGATGGAACATTTTGAAACCCAACTTCACTAATAAAATAAAAAATAGATACAAAATGAGAATACCCACAGCAGTGATTCACATGATCCCTATTAGTTGCCAAGTGACAGATTTACCTAGTTACAGCTGAACTCACTTTGTTTTATTCACAATTCAAACTGCTACAGAGGAAAACCTGTGGTGCCAGGTTCTCCTCACTATACAGATGTGCTAGGTTCATTTCAAATGTCACATTTAGACAGAAATCACAAAAGAACAGCTTCATTAGTTCCTCTGAAATTCGTGGAAATAAAAGTTGCAAAGTTTAAAATTCATTTTAACTGACTTAGGTACACAGAGATTTTTACTTATCTATTTTTGCAGTGGATTACTTCAATGATAAAAGATTTTGTTACACTTCACAAGCAACACAGGTTTAATCTTGCTGAGTGCTGAATCATCTTGTCCCAAACCATGAAAGAAAGCATTAACATTGTTCTGTCAATTTAGAACCACCAAGATGAACAAGACTGCTCATGAATAAAGGGACCCCCAAAGCAAAGCACAGCACAGTCAGGGAACAAGATTGCTGAGAAATGGGGATAAGATGTGCAAACTCTTGCAAAATAAGCATTGTGAGGAAATTAGAAGAAAGAAGCAGCAAAAACTCTCCCAAGTTACTTTGTAACCTCATTTGGTACTTCTTAACCTCACTTGTACAAAGAAAAATAAAACCACTTTCTAATGAACACTGATCACTGGTTCTTTAATTATTAAGGCTGGAACTGGACCACATTTTGTAACACCTTGTTGTCATGAAGTCACCCATTCACTTTCCCTCTTGACTCTTACGTGGAATTAATTCAAATGTTGTTCCCAATTACACAATAACCGATTTCCAGATATTCTTTACATTTAAGGTTCTAAAATAACATCCTTGAACACAGTCAGGTGGGACGAGGTAAGAGTAGTATGGTTCCCACTCTGAAAAATAACTGGTTTGCTGAAGAGCCAGCATAGCAAGAGAGAGAGATGCAGTGCCATGGTGCAAGGGGCTCTAAGGCTGGTCCATGAAGAAGCCAGATGTAGGAAAAGGCATTCTGGAGCCCAGAAATAAAGAGAACAAGATGAGGAAGCAAAGAGAGCAAAACTCAGCTTTGGTCCTCCAAGTAGGTGTTTTTACTGGGTCTCTGTAAACTTCTATTTAAACCACACAGAAACAGAACCTTTCCTTTCTTCCCAGGCTAGAAACAAACTAAACAGCAAGGCTGAAACTTGCACGTATAAATCAATTTCCTTTATGTCTCACAGCACTGCCAGGAAATCTAAGTGGGTTTCACCCTCCAAACCTGCATCACATCAGGCAGAACATGCATCGCTGTGCAAAGAGTGAGGGGTGCAGAGAACACAGCCAGGAGAGGGGAACACAAACAGGATTTGGCTGAGAAATCAGCTGGAACCAAAAAGGATGAAAGAACATGTGGATTGTGAACAAGGCACAGGAATGAGAGAGATGACAAAATCCCAGAAGAGGGATTGAAACCTTTTGTTGGAGGAGATTGGGAGAAAGCAAAACTACAGGGTTTGCTATTAAAACATGAACTCCAGGCATTACAGAAGCCTTAGAGAGAACATTTTAGAATGAACACAAACCCTCAGATTTTCAAAGCTCACTCACAGAAGTTGAAGGCACTGCAATGCAAAAGAGCTGGAAAGAAGCACCTGCAGGAACCTCAGGCCATGAGCATGAAGCACTTGCAAAGACAAGTGAAATGCAAAGACAAAAGCAGAATTTTAAGTTGGTTTTGAAAGTGCATAGTGCAAATAATAATAATAAAAAACTCTAACCTCAGTACCGAATAAAGACATTAGCAGGTTCAGACAGAAAGAATACCATTTACGCTGAGGGGAGAAGAATGAGAATTAGTGTAAAATAAGCAGAACTAGTTTTGGAAACTGATTCATGCCTTTGACAGGCTGTAAAGGCATAAATGGATAGCAGAAGATTTATTGTTTCTCTGAGCATTCATTCTCACTGCCCTTATAATTTTTCAGGCACTGTCAGACAGAGGTGACTACACATTCATCACTGAAGGAAGAGCTCCTCTTGAAAAATGCAGAATATTCCAGGGGCCATAAGTTTCAGGGACAACATCCTCCTCTGTAAGGCAAAGCTGGAAAAGTCCACTCACTGGAGTGAAAAAATGCTCCTTCCTTTTACAGGTGTCACAATCCAGAGCTGCTCTAAGAAGAAAAAAGTACCTGAAGAACAAAGACACGCAAACAGAATAATCTGAACGTTCTGGAGTTATTAAAACTTGTGAACTCCAACCACGCACAACAGAAAGTTGATAGCATGCCCTCAAATGGTGTAAAACACTTCAAAGGAAAACTCTGCCTCCTCCCTTCAGTATTGTAACTACTCCACCCAAAATACCTTTCCCTTTCTACGTGCACTGAGGATTTTTTTTCTTTAAGAGAGGCTGTTTTAATATCTTAATGCTTATTAAAAAAAATAAAGTCTAATATTAACTCCTTTAAAAGTGTATTAATTAGAAAGCTTTATCTGCCTGTTTATGTTCTAAAAATAGGGATAAGTTGCTGAAATGAAACTCAAGTGATGGGTTAGTTTCCTTTTCCCAGAAAGGGGAGGAGTTAAAGGACTGTAGTTTTGACTGACACAGGAGATACTGAAAAAGAAAGTTTTACATTTACCAAAGCAATGCTGGAGAAGAAACTCCTGACATTCAATGTCAAACTGAAAAACACTGACACTAAAGACAGGACCCTGAGATAAGACTAACAAGTTCCTTTTATTACAACTAAACATTATTTAAAGGCACCAGACACAAGTGTTCATGTTTTGCAGCACCTCACTCATAATTCACCTCTGGTTTTTAAAACAGTGTATTTTGCTGTTTTCAGAGTTCCCTAAACACGTTCCTTGGAAAATAAAACATGTCTAAAGGAAATCAAACATCACAGCTCATTTCTAAAACTAAGCAGGTATTATGTGATGGCTTTTCAGGAATGGCATCAAAGAGAAAAAGGAAGGCCACCACCCAAAGCCGAGGATACCAACCAGAAACTCACAAGCAAGAACATCAATGCCATGATGTCAAAGCCATGGGGTGAACACGCAGGGGATGTACAGAAAACAAAACTCACATCAATGGGATAAAATACCCAAATCACAGGGAATGGTGGGGAAAAACATATTAAGAGGGGGGTCGTGACAGTGCAATGGCTTTTAGGGAGTCGAGAAGTCACAGCATCCCCAACCCTCCCCATCCCCATCCCGTCTCCCGCAGGGTTTGCTTCCCCGAGACGAGCACAAATTCCGTGCATCGCTGCCAGGGCAAACCCCCTCTGCCTTTTCGCATCTCCCGGCGCTCCGTGTGCCCCGGGCAGGGCAGCCCGAAGGAGCAGCACCGCTCACACAGGTGAGCGCACCTGGGCGGGCCGGGGGATGCGATGGGTTGGGATGGGGATGGCATGGGAAGGGATGGGATGGGGAGGGATGGGGATGGGAAGGGATGGGGACGGGATGGGATGGCGAGGGATGGGGACGGGATGGGATGGGTGGGGGACGGGATGGAGATGGCATGGAAAGGGATGGGGAGGGATGGGAGGGTTGGGACGGGATGGGATGGGGAGGGATGGGAGGGTTGGGACGGGATGGGATGGGGAGGGATGGGATGGGTCATGATGGGTCGGGATGGGTCGCGTGGGAATGGAAGGGGTCGGGATGGGATGGGATGGGATGGGTCGGGGAGTGGGTCCCGCACCCCGCACCCACCTGGCCGTGCCGGGAGCCCCGCACCCTGCCCTGCTCCCCCGCAACCTGCGGCTCCTCCGCGGCTGCCGCCTCCGCTTCGCCTCCGCCGCCATCCTCGCCATCCTCGCCATCCTCATCCTCATCCTCCTCCTCCCCCTCCCAGGTGGAGTCGTAGCCCCAGAGGCGCTCCTCGTCCTCCGCCTCGTCCTCCTCCGCTCTGAAGAGAAAGGAGGCCGCCATGGGGCAGGGGAAGGGGCAGGGGAAGGGAACAGGGCAGGGAGGAGGAGCAGGGGCAGCGCAAGCACCGGGAAGGGGCGGCGGCGCCTCCTCCCCCGTCCCGCCCGCCCGCGCGCACAAAGCCCCGGCACGTGGGGGGGGCAAACGGGGGACGGAAGCGCGCGCAGGCCCCGCCCCCTTCCTGCGCCGCCGCCCCCCATTGGCCGCCGGCGGGCCCCCGGCGCGCGGTCCCTGCGCCCGCCCGCACCGATCCCGGCGGCGGCGCTGGAATGGGGGGCGAGATCCGTGGGGAGCGGGAATGGGCATCATCCTGGAATGGGCAATATCCTGGGGGAATGGGCATCATCCGGGAATGGGCATCATCCTGGGGAATGGGCATCATCCTGGAATGGGCAATATCCTGGGGGAATGGGCATCATCCGGGAATGGGCATCATCCGGGAATGGGCATCATCCTGGGGAATGGGCATCATCCTGGAATGGGCATCGTCCTGGGGAATGGGCATCACCCTGAGGGAATGGGCATCATCCCAGAATGGGCATCACCCTAGAATGGGCATCACCCTGAGGGAATGGGCATCATCCTGGGGAATGGGCATCATCCTGGAATAGGCATCGCCCGGGAATGGGCATCATCCTGGGGGAATGGGAATCTGCTGGAAAGTGAATGGGTATCCCGCTGGAATGGGAACCCTCCTGGAATGGCCATCCTGCGGGAATGGGCATCCTGTGGGAACAGGTATTCTGCTGGAAATGGGCATCCTGGGGAAATGGGCATCATCCTGGAATGGGCATCCTGCTGGAATGGCAAAGCACAGCAGTGCTGGGGTCGGGTAAGGCATTTGCCTTTGCCAATACCCAACTTCACATCCGAAAAATTCCTAAAAAACCTGTGCTGTGGGATTGACGCTGAAATCCCAAATGGACTTTCCCTGCTACGAGGCTGGTGCCGGGAGATTGCACCAGTACACATTATTGTTGACACGTTCCTACCTTGAGCTATAAAAACACTTCACTGGTAGAGTAAACATTTTGGAATAGAATCCCCGGGATGAGGATTTACCCAGAGGGCCGTGAGACTTGAGTTACAAAATCTGCACTTCATGACCAAAATCTATGTAGATCATGACAGAGTTCCTTAAGGAAACAGCAAAACTTATCAGCGGCATTCATTCACCCTTGGGTGCTCCACTGATGACAGATGTGACATGTGATTATAACCTCTAGAAACTTGATAGCACTAAAAAAATTGAGTTTTTCCCTAAATGTCAACACTAAAACCAGGAACTTCCTCACATAAAAGGTCAATTTCTACCTGCCCAGAAAATCTCTGAGGCTCCTGTAGCACCTCTTCCACAAACCAGAGCTTCACTGAGCTCTCCAGTTGGTGGCATCTCACGAAATATTCTCTGAGGCTTAAAGCACCAAATTCATGATAATTGCACCTTCTGGTAAATCCTCAAGAATGGAAGTTTACAGCAACCTATCTATTGTGTTCAGCACACCAGGACTTTTTATCAGATATAGAAATAACAGGGTAGTGGTTCATACCAGACAAAGTTTGTAAAAAAAGCCAAACCTAAACCCCCAGGCAGGCATTTTAGACCTATTGCACTAAATGCAGAAGATACCTAAATAACTTTCAAAATAAATAGGGCCAGATTTTAATCAAGTCACACAACAATTACCATTTAGTAAAATAAAAACAAGTGAAATTTATTCTTGGTATAAAACAAGAGAAGAAAATAAGGCAAACAAGAACTTGGCTACGTACCTAGAATAAAAACAAAAACTAGTTGACTCCTAGTGCCTCACCTTGAAGGCAACACTGACAGATTTAAGAAGTAATTCTTCTTTTTATTAACTGGTAGTTAATATAGTGAAACAAATTCAGTACCATTTCAACCTGCTGCATTCACCATTTAACAGGTGTTTGTTGACTGTGGTCCATCTTCTCACAAACACAAAAATAGTACTTTCATCAAATCTCAATATTCTAGCATATAAAAGATAAGCATTACAATGTCAGTAAGATTCTTCAGTTGTAGAACAAAATGAACATTTTGGAAAACCAATTCCATTCACATCTACTAAAACTGCTTTAAAAAAATAAATAATTAAGTATAAACCCCACTGTTTTATACTACTGTATTACAAATGGGTAAAGCAACACCTCCAGGTTCATGCACAGCTCAGCTGATCCCCTACAAAACCATATGACATCACCAAATATTTTATTTAGGACACTTATTAATTATTCTGGCTATGGGCATTTAATTTTCACTTCAGTTATGGCATATCAACTTAGAAAGATTAAAAAATGTTACATCTGTAAGGGTGAAATGATGCTCCTCCAGCAAACAGAGCAACAGAACACTTTCAACTCAGTAGTTATCTGCATTTAAAAGAATTTGTTTTACTGAACCAACAAATTGAGACATTTGATACAAATGCTATGTTTGCAGCAAGTGAAATGGCCAATGTATTACCCACAGATGGTCTGTGATAATCACAGACAGCAACAAAGGCAGAAAAAACAATCCCACATTTAAAGGGATCGCCTTTGCTTTAGATGATCCAAGGCCTTGTGTTCCACTGGGCCCTCATTTCCCGAGCTGTGCTGACACAGAGTGTGTTACTGGTTGGAAATGCAGCCACTTGCATTGTTCCTCCACTCCCCACACTCCCAGCTTTGTCCCCACGCCCCGAGAAGGCAGCCAGGAAACACACCAGGGAAGAGTCTTGCGTGTATAAAGCCGACGTGCAGATTCTTCAAACACCTGGCTCAGATACCTTTTCCTTCCTCAAAGAGATTATGTAGCAACTCTCCTGCTACTTGTTTTTGCTGTTTCCCCCCTCCCACCCCACAGTTTGTCATTCCTCTTTCACAGCTCTACGTCCTGCGGCGTTTGGCGGCGCTGGGACTGGAAGGGTTACTGTTTGCATTTAACACCTTCTCAGTGACTCTGTTGCGTTTCCTCTTATCAGATCCTTCTTTGGATCCAGAATCTGATGAAGTTTTCTCTTTCTCTTTGCTGCTTGGCTTTTCAGTTTTTCCTAAACTTCCAGAGGGTGCAAAAACTGAAATAGGATCAAAGTAATGATTCCAGATCAGAGTCACACACATAGGCAAACAAGAGTGATATCAAATTTCTTTATATTACATCAAACTTCTCAAAACAATCAACTCTCAGTGTATTTATCCATCATTAAGTATTACTTTCACTTTTAAAAGAAAAATCTTCTGTGAGAAAGGCACATCTTGCTTTTATTATTTGCTTTAAAGACAGGCATGTATTTTGACAGGCTAAAAATCAAATTCATTAAGTGGAATTAAACAGCACTTCATATTAAAATACTTAATAGGAACACTTACAGAACATAGGACCAATCTATGGAATTTATAATCAGCAATGGTCATTACATTTGGTATCATAGGTAGATATTAAAACTGAACACCCAAAATGTGAAATTTAATATATTTTAAATACATTTTTAGATCTTTTATTACAATCTTTAAACACCACTTATTCAGTGATATAAATATGATGAACTTATATAGTTAGCAGTTGGCTTGGTCTGTTAATGCAAATAGCAGGATTGCTACTGTTCACATTTGACCTGTTCTACAGCAAAGTGTTAGGAAAACAAGCCTTTTATTTAAAAGAAGCAAGATAATGAGAATAAAATAAAATAAACACTCTGCCCGCCGTTCCATTTAAGTACACAACTTTACAGTCTTTTTTTGATTTATATGCCCTATTTCCCCCATGACTACAAAGTTCCTTACAGAGTATTTAGGTTCAATAAAATTGGACACCACTTTCTTTCAGAGATCCTCCGATTCCTTCAGACTCCCTGGGCTTTGTCCAGTACATATTAAACCCAAAAATCTCCAAAGCTATACAACCTGCACAGATGAATTAGGAGCAAAGAAGAAATCTTTTTGATAAGCAACTGCTTGCTCTGTGCATTCCTAAATTATTCTAAGTCTTGGCATGAGCACATGCTGAGTCTGAGTACAAATCACAAAGTACACTGTATTTGGGATTTACATTTTAACATTAATTTCTCAGCGTTACAGTTGGTTTTTAATCTCGTATTACACAGTAGAGAGTTACAAAATTACCTTCTTCTGGACCTGCATGCGTTTCCATCTCTTCTTTTAAAATTTCCTCTTTCACTTCTTCTTCCATCATTACTTTTCCTACAGAAAGGATTGTTACCAATGGTTAGAGGGTTTTAAGGAACCACATATTCAGTGCAACATTCAGTAATAATTTGGAAAAGTTCCTCAGCACTGTGATACAGAATCACAGGAAATAGTCCAGGCATGCTACAAGCAGAATGCAAAGCACTGAGCAAGATGATGTCTCATGTCAAGAAGTTCCACTGAAATTCTTAATGGGAAGAAAGTGAAAAAAACCAGTAATGCTTTTAAAAACAAGACATAAGAACCATACGAATGATAATTGCCTAAAATGAGACAGTTATTTCTGCACAGAGTACAGTCCATGGCCAAAATTAAGTTTCTCCTGCTACTGAACCTGCAGCTTTTCAGTAAGAGTACTCCTGGTGTACATTTTAAAACATTTGCTGAATTGCTATTTAACTATCTTATCATTGGTAGAGAGAACCTTCTCACAGAAATATTATTATATACAAATTAAGTGCAGAAAATGTTACTTTTATCAGCTCTATAGCTCCGACTCCTTAAACGGTCTTGCCACAAAACAAAGCACATTAAAGTGTGCAGCTCATCTGTTTTACCAAAGTTATGGCCTGACATGACAATCATTTTAACAAGGTTGAAAAATCTCACAGTAAGCTACTAACCACTTTTCAAAGAACACTCTGAGATGAAATTAGAGCAAGCAACCAAGAGGCAGACACTGCTGTCATATCTTACCTTCTCTCACTTCTTGAATCATTTCATCAGGAAGAGCAAAATTCTTCTCTATATTAGGGAATGGAAGAATCTCAGATTCATGCTTAGAAAGAAAAGAAAGACTTCTGTGAATGACTGGTAAAAACTTTAATTTGAATTTAGAAATGCAATCTCAAGTTCTAGATTACATTCAATTAAATAATTCTTAAGACAGGTCAGATGTTAGAGAACCAGGCAGCTCCTGATGTCAAACTGATTATTAGGGCCAAGATACCTGAGATCATGAATTATGACCATTTGAGATCATTTCTGGAACCCAAACATGGCAAATTCTTATGTAAACACATGAACTTTTTCATTTGACCCAAATGTTGGCTGGATCAGCATTTAGGCAACTTTACTAAACAAAGTCAGAACATGACATCAAAACCAACCAAAAAGCCCTCACAAGTCACTGCAGGTTTTATTGTCTCCCACCTAATCTATTTTTATTCAAGGAAAACCCCATCAACCCTTGAATGACACATAATTCTCAGTACGATGAAAGGTATGACAGGCCCAGTGATTTTGCCCTATCCAAACTTCTGAAATCTAAAAAATAACAATGTGGCTGCATCAACCCTTTATACTCACAAGAGCTTGCATATCATACATGGTGCTCAGATGGTCCCAAATCACTTTGGATGAAATCTGCCGCCCGATATTCTGGCTGAATTTATCCCGGATGCAAATCATGTGGAAATGGCGATTCACACCTGGGGGAAGAAGGCAGTGAAATAAAGCAATTACCACTGCTAGCAATTTCATTTATGCCATTTAGATACATAAATTTATGACAATATAAAACATGTGCTGTTCCAAGGAATCCACGCATTACAGGAGAGACCACTGGGCAGGCAGACCCTTAGGGCTACTCTGCAGGTGCTATTCCAGAGGGGGCTGAGGGTGACACTGACACACAGCCTGAGCTTTTAGAGGGGCTGTGTGAGAAATACCTGCAGGAAAGTGCCTGGAATGTTGTGCCCAGTTCTGGGCTCCTTTGTACAAGAGAGACACAGCGCTCCTGGTCCAGTGGGGGTGAATTAAGGGACTGGGGCACCTCCCTTACAAGGAAAGTCTGAGAGAGCTGGGGCTGCTCAGCCTCCAGAAGCAACGACTGAGAGGGAACCTCATCAGGGAATAAATACCCAAAGAGGGGGCGCCCAGAACATGGAACCAGGCCCTGCTCGGGGCATGAACTGAAGCACAGCAGTCCCATGCGGGTACGAGGAAGAAGAACACTGTGAGCAGTGACCCGGAGCCTCCCTCGGCGCAGACATCCCCGCACCGTGGGGACACCACCCTGTTCCGTGTGACAGGGGACCCCTCGGTGCTCCCTCCCGGCCCGGTCTGTGACCGTGAAGGGCCCGATCTGTGACCGTGAAGGGCCCGGTGTGAGACCACAAAGGGCCCGGTCTGTGACCATGAATGAGCCGATCTGTGACCATGAAGGGGCAGGGCCCGGTCCGTGCCCGCGAAGGGCCCGGTCTGTACCCATGAAGGGCCCGGTCTGAGACCAGAAAGGGCCCGGTCTGTGCCCATGAATGAACCGATCTGTGACCGTGAAGAGGCCGATCTGTGATCATGAATGAGCCGATCTGTGCCCATGAAGGGCCCGATCTGTGCCCCCAAAGAACCCGGTCTGTGCCGCGGCCCGGCGGGCTCCGCAGGCCGGGAGGGCCCCGCTCTCCCCACTCCTTCCTCCCCTCCCTCCCTCCCCGCAGGCCCCGCCGCTCCCGCAGGCCGCGGCCCTCTCTCACCGACGGGCTTGTGTCCCAGCATGGCGTGGAACAGGCACACCTCCACCTCGGGGCTCCACACCACCGCCGCCTCCTCGGCCGGCCCGCCGGGCTCGGGCCCGCCCGCCGCGGCTCCCACAGCGGCAGCGCCGGGCCCGGCCGGGGGCAGCGCCGGCTTCTCCACGGCGGCCGCGGCCGGGCCGGCCTCCGCCTCGCTCATCGCCGCAGCGGCTCCGGCCGGCCGGCAGCGGGCCCGGGCCGCGGCACAGCCCCGGGAGCCGCCCCGGGCTCCGGGCGGGG
>JAWWEW010000051.1:9393287-9409839 GCA_035583185.1 Anabacerthia variegaticeps
CATCGCCGCAGCGGCTCCTGCCGGCCGGCAGCGGGCACGGGCCGCGGCACAGCCCGGGGAGCCGCCCCGGGCTCCGGGAGGGGGCCCGGCCCGGCCCCGGTCCCGCCCCCGCAGCGCCCGAGCCGGGAGCGGGGGGAGCGGGGCGGGAACACCGCGTGGGTCTGCCGGGGAAGAGCCCTGGGGATCCCCGGGGAAGGGTGATGGGCCTCTGGGAAGTTCTGGGGGGCTGGTGGGAAGTTCCTTGTGGGCCTGTGGGAAGGGCCTGATGGACCTCTGGGAGTAGCCTAATAGTCCTCTTGGAACAGTCTTATGGACCTGTGGGAATAGCCTTATGGACATTTAGGAAGGGCCTGATGGACCTTTGGCAATAGCCTAATAGTCCTTTTGGAATAGCCTTATGGACCTGTGGGAATAGCCTTATGGACGTGTGGGAATAGGCTTATGGACCTGTGGGAATAGCCTTATAGACATGTAGGAAGTTCCTTGTGGACCTCTGGGAATAACCCTATAGACCTCTTGGAATAGCCTTATGGACCTGTGGGAATAGCATTATGGACATGTGGGAAGTTCCTTGTGGACCTGTGGGAATAGCCTTATGGATATCTGGGAAATTCCTTGTGGACCTCTGGGAAGGGCCTTATGGACCTGTGAGAATAACCTTATGGACATCTGGGAGGTTCCCTGTGGACCTGTGGGAATAGCCTTATGGACATGTGGGAAGGACCTTCCGGTCCTCTTGAAATAACCTTATGAACCTCTGAAAAGTTCCTTATGAACTTTTGGGGATATAGTCTTATGGACCTGCGGGAATAGCCTTATGAACTTCTGGGAAGAGCATTTTGAACCTGTGGGAACAGCCTTATGAACCTGTGGGAACAGCCTTATGGACCTGTGGGAACAGCCTTATGTACTCTTGTCCTGTTTCAGGGTCTCCAGGAGCAGTCGTGGAGGCAGCACAAAGCTTCCATCCCAATGTGCTCCACAGGGATGTCCTGCTGATTTTGAGATCCCAAAGGGCTGGGGTGGTGGCACTGGGGGTCACAGCAGGGCTGAGGGTCAGCCCCAATGCCCAGGAAGCCTCAGCCACCCCAGTGTTCACCCTCCTGGCCTGGGAAGTCTTGGCCAGTCCAGCATTTGCCCCCCAGGTCCGTCCTTGTGTGGCCCGAGGAGCTGCCACTATGGAAGGCTGCACTGGGAAAAGGTCTCGAGCACTGCAAACCCCCCAGGCTGCTCCTCTGTGTCCCGACAGGATCATTTTATATGAAATACCAACCTGACATTGATGTTTGCCAAAAAACCACGCCTGGCTTGGTTACCCACCAGCTTTACCCATCATTTAAGGCATAAAAAGAATTTTGGGAAGAAAGAGTATGTATCATTCCCTCGGAGATAAGGGATTTTTGCCTTGTTAGGTATAATTAGACACACAGGCATGAAACAGGACTGCTGTTGCTTAGGTGATCAGGTTTTCCGATTGCTCACTCCTCACTTGAAGCTTTAATCCATTTTGTGACATTAAAAGTATTTCAGTAGCAAATAACAGTGGCATCATACGCAAAGATCAACTGTTCTGAGTGAATAATAAAGCAGTGGGAGCAAACACTCACAAGCAGAGACATTACTTTAATGCAAACTATCCAAATAATAAAAAGCAGAAAGAGGCAATTTTCTGAAACTGAACTTTGTGTACCTTTTAACACCCCAAAGAGTTAACTTGACTTGAGTCATTGTTTTGCACTTGATGTAATGCTTATACTCTGAACAGGTTAATCTAACATTAAATAAACATTTGAAATGAGTTAAACCCAAAGCCTCACTTGTGAAGCCTTGCAGAGTTTGGTACTGTGAATACTGTATATGGATGCCTGGATACAAATCTTCCTTTCCAGCAGGGTTCAGACTGTCCTCTTGGAATGGAAGGAAGTCTGTGACTCCAATCTGGCTTAGATGCTGTTAAAATTTTCCAGGAATAACTTTTTATGAGAGCTCCAGAGTGACAGATATCTTACTGGAATGACTTCTCTGGATCAAGACTACAGGAATCTCCAGAAATACTCCTCCTGCCTGCTGTCACCACTGTACCCATGTCCTGGTTGTGCTGAACCTGCTTTTGCACAGCCCAGGCTTCACACAGCTTTCCTCATTTTGAGCCAAAATTACCTATCAAGAGGATTTTGCCAATCTCAAATGCAAGTCTATGTGTTTTTACAGTTAAATCCAGCCCTGAACCTCAGACCTGGTTAATCTTTATTTGATCTATGCTGCTCCCTGCTCAGCTACTAGTGAGAGAAAAGGTTATGATTTCCTGTGATGGCTGCACAGCAGGAGGAAACGAGTTCCTGAATTACTAAATTCCTGTTTTCATACACGTTTCTAGGCATAGAAAAATGAAGGAAGAAAGAAAAGCAAATAAATTGCAGAGTATAAAAATTGTTCTCCCGTTGAACAGTTTTCAAAGTTTTGCAGGAATAATTTTTTGTTATTTTTTAAGTCTCTGTGAGACACTGAGCTTCAGCACTCTCATCTGTCACATTATGCTCCTACTTAACGACATCAAGAGGGAATAACTGTGTCAACTCAGATAGTAATTTTTATGTCACAAAGTTCTAGTGACTAATAGGATATGAAAAATGTGAAAAAACCTATGGCTAGCTCAGCAAGTACAATAGCATCTGAAAATAATTAAATTCAGTGGAATAATGTTAATTCAGCAGGAAGAGTATATGCATAAACTGGCTGCTATTTTGTTTCAATCACAAATAATTACATTTCCTTGTGTCTAATTCCCTTGTCTCTTTCAGTGCCTCTAGGAAACATATGGGAGCCTATAATAATACCACATACAGCCTCCACCTGGATTCGGACCAGAGTTTAATTTTTCCCTCATTAAATTTTTTTTTTTATCTTTCTTTTTTTTTTTCACTTACTGAACAGACTTTTCAGATTCAGAAAAATTTACTCTCCTCTCATTCGAGTTTAAATCTTACTTTTGGGGTTAAGCAGATACCAGCTAAGACATCCATAATTTTGTTCCTCTCTTCTCTCAACACTTTAGGCTGCTTTGTGCCTTAGAAACCTGGCTGTCTGTTGTATCACCTAAGGGTGCTCAGCCCTGTCCCCCCACCAGAAAATGATCTGATATTTCATAAGACATTGCAACAACTGAGAAATGCGCCTGGCATTTGGCATTCTCTCTGAAAGTGTTGGATTTCTGGGATAAGCAATATGGCTACAACTATTTCTGTCATTATTTTAGAACACCATGTGCTAGTACCCTTAACAAAATAGAAATTTCAGTCCAAATCCTGGATAACTTTTGGTATGCCTCAGGAATGTTTGTAAAAGAATATCTTCTGGTTACTTTTGCATTAAAGCCAGTCACTTAACCTTTCCTGGGAGGTTTTAGTATGTCTTTTATATAGAATCTAACAGGATTTTTTTTACACAGGTAAGAAGCACGTGCAGAATATATATCTGAGGCCTCTTCCTGCACCAAATTACTCTCAGGTCCATAAATCCTCCTACAAAATTAGTAATCTCAGTGCCTTGGCATATTTCAGTATTGCCAAACATAGTATCCTTTGTGACTCATGAGGATCTCCTGAAAAGAGGAGTTCTGATCTGCTTTGTGAGCTTTAACAGTACTTTTCAAAATCCCTTTTTTTTCAGTGTGAAATCTGTGGGAAGTTTTGCTTTAACAGAGTTGCACGAGGAATTGTCCGACAGTTGGAGCTCGATCATTTTGCATATCTTTCAATAAATCAATGGAGACAGTTTGCTATAGAGATGGTTTTCTCCCCATTAAACCTGTCAAGGAGGAATAACCAAAAAGATAAAAGATAAAGCTGTTTGTTTTTAGAGTCTTATCACACAGCCTCTTAGAGCAGTGTTGCCTCTTCCAGTGCCTGTAAAGGAGATACTTCCCAGCTTTCTTCCAATTACCTTTTTTCTCAGCAAAAAGGTGATTATATTAAACAAGATTATATTATTATACTAAACAAGAACATTGAATGGTCAATCCTCTCTCAGGATCTGCCTTGCATGGCTTCTTACAAGTGCAAAATATGAATTTAAATCAAAACAAGAGTGAAGCAGGAAGGCTGAGGGCAGCATCTGTGAGACAGGGGACCCATCCTGTCTGCTCAGACATATGTTCTCAAACTGAACTTCTCCCTTGTGATCAGTTGTGCTCATTCTCCCAGCGGAGAGAGGCTTCGTATTAGGAGGGCATCAGATGGCAAACCTTAGAAAAATAGATTGAAACAGTGCAAATAATTATCTCTAAGCATGCACAGAGGTTTGTTACTGCTGCTGTTATGCTTTAAAATATCCCAGTGCAGAGTGGGGATTGGAGAAAGAAAAGCCATCTTACTGAGTCTTCAGTTTAACAGATCCATCATATTCCAGGCTTACAGGGAAGCATAAAGAGCCGGTGGATTTAGAATGAACCAGTTCAAGGTGAGCACAAGAATCAGTTCCTGAGTCCCTGGCTATCCCAACGTCAGAGGACCAGAGCATGTTTTACTGAAGGTGATTTTTATTAATAGTGCCTGAGTGTCTGCCAATTTAAGCCATAGTAGCCCAGCATAAATCTAGAAGGAATTCCCTTCTTTGACAGTTTGAGCCTTGTGATTTGGATTGTTCAGACCATCTTTTACTTCTCTCGGGCATTTTTAAAAATTTATTATTTTTCAAGTTAAAAAACCTACTTTTTAAGATTAAAAAAAGAGCAATGTGAACAGAAATGATCTTCAGAAGGGAAGCAGAGAAGCACTAAACGTGCCCAGCTGCCATTTAAATGACAGTCACACTCAGGCTTTCGCTGTGGCAGAGGGTGGCAGCAGATTTTCATGAAGCACATGTGCTCCTTTAAACACACACAGACCTTGACAGAACCAGGCAAGTCAGAGGTTCGGGAGATCCTTTTTCTTCTGCATTTTAATTCTGACTACCTGAGGGTATTCACAAGCACCCTCCAGCAGCAGCAGCCTTTAGGCTACAACGTGTGGGTGATGTTATTTCCTAGGCTGGATCCTAAGCAGGGACAAATGATGTGTTAGGGACAAAGTGCAGCCCCAGCCAGGCAATGCTGCCGGCACAGAAAGCTGTGGAAAGAACAGGCTAATTTGAAATTTGGCCTGCAATAATGACAAGTCAGTAGCACCAGACAGGCCTAAGCCAAGTAATTTGTCAAGGAATGCCTGAATTTGTCCAATTTGTAGAAATATGTCTCTACATTCAGTTTGGCTCTGAACAAGAGTCCACAAAGTGCTACTAACAGGACATTTTTTCCTCCACAGTAATAGAAATCAGTCCTGTCCTGTTCCCTGTTTTGTTTTACAAATACTTCGGTTTTGATTCCAGAATTTCAAGCCTCCCTTCAGTTTACAGAACCAACTCAGAGCTGTGTAATTCTGTCTTTATCTTCATGAGAAAAGAATATAATTACTCACAGTAGGGAATGCTTGATAAACTAACGTATCTCATCATGGAGCTTTAGCTGTTGAACCAAACACCTCATTGTTCATCACATTGAGAAGAAATTGGATTCTCAGAAATCATCAGGATATTTGCACTGGCTCTGTTGGCAGATGTCCTTAATCTGGGTCAATTTGCCCTCAACCAGGCAGATGGTCCTGGACCAGGAGCGACGTTGATTGGTGTTGCCTCAAGTCTCTCAGTTTTGTCCTTCACCGTTTTCAATGACTCCACCACCATCTTTAGTAACACTAAACCAGGCTGACTGAATAAAAATAAGTAGTTGCTTTATGCCCAAGTGTTAACCAAAGGAGAAAAAAAATCCATTGGTCTCTGAAGGTGGAATTCCATATAGGCTGTATTCTTGTTTCTGTTTATTTGGCCATATAGGAGAGACAGTTGGTTACTGTATTTCAGGCCTAGGACTTACTTTTTTTTACTGTAATTTACAGCACATATTGCAAAGCCAGTTGTTCCTTCTAAAACAACACAGGGAAAAAAAAAAGCCAAAATAACTATATCAGTAATTTAAAGTATTTGGGTTAGATCTGAAGCATGGAAGTGTTTCTATCTTCATAGCCAACAAAATGTCAGTTTTCACCATGTGCATGCCTAGGGCATCTCAGGAGAGAAAAAAACCCCTCAAGTAAATAAACAGGTTTAAAGAAAGGCTGTAGACAACACTGTCATGACTGACATCACTATGCAAAAATATATATTAAAAATATGTGTATATTTCAATCTGTTCCCGTAAAAAGGAACAAACACAGCTCACAATAGCACCAAGGTGAAATGTGCAATTGTTTTTGTTATGGACAGATACACTTGGCCACTTTCTGCTCTCTGATTCAGCAGGCAGTACTTTATTTCAGTGCATTGCTGCTTGCATGTCAAAACTCAGGGATTTTATAAACCACAGTGAGATGATATAATTTGATGTAAAAGTCAAGGATGCCAATGAGCAACTGCTCAAGATGTTTAGCAAATTATGTATGTTATCTTCATGAGAGATTTAATTGCATAAACCTGCCCACTGGATCAGCAGTTCTCTACTGCACTCCAGAATTCTAATTACTGCCTTCTGCACTCTTTCCTGCTTGGAGCATCACACCATTAAAGTCTGGTGTTGAAGGCATTTATAGTGGATTGATCCAGGCTGACTTGGCCAATGTGCTGTCCTACTTTGCTAAGATCACTATCCATCTCTAAATTACCAGGCCTGCTTTGTCCCTTATTTATTTTGCTCAGCAGCTTCTACCTCAGAGTTGCTATTTCAAGGTAGCAGGAGTGAGTGTTCACTCCAAACTCCAACTCAGAT
This sequence comes from Anabacerthia variegaticeps, assembly GCA_035583185.1. Lineage (NCBI taxonomy): Eukaryota > Metazoa > Chordata > Aves > Passeriformes > Furnariidae > Anabacerthia > Anabacerthia variegaticeps. The sequence goes on from JAWWEW010000051.1 coordinate 9,400,084, forward strand.
TCCTATGGAATGCATCCTTGGCTGGGTCAGGTCTGTAAGCAGTGTTACATATACATCATAATTCCCACCTGAACACGTATGTTCGAGTAGTCTGAGGACAGCAGTGATGCACTAACCTCTTATTTAAAATAGCCTCTGTTCCTTTTTTTTTCTGGAATGGAAGTAACTGAAAACTTGCACATTTAAATAGATTTTATCTCTTTGCAGTTTTGAAATAATTTTCTCCCCTTGGCATAATGAATAGCAGCCTTAACACTTCCTATTTCTTCAACTGCATCAGTTGCTTAGAATAAGGGTCTAATTTTCACATGAATCCTGTGGCAGGGCAACCTGATGGACCTAAATTTAATGAAAATTACATAAAATTGAAAGAGAGCAGATGCACTGTAAGTGATGGCAAGGCAGCACTATTACTATCATTTGCTTTGCATAATCATGTTAGGGACAGAGCCCGGGAGCACATTTCACAGCTTTCCCCAGCAATCTGTGGCTGTAAGCTTTTTGCAAAGAGACAGAGCTTCTCCTCCTATTCAGGATTTCTCAATTGCCTCAGCCATTTGTGCTGGTTTTATGCTCTTTGAGACAGTATCAGGAGTAAAGTATCAAATCTAAGCAATCATCTAAATGATAGGAAGGCCCCGATTTCTTTCACAGTAGATAAACTTCACCACTTAACTATGTGAGAAACTTAAAAATATCTATTTGATTTTACCATGTGTGTTGGGGATCATACTTTTAAAAGCTCCCAAACTACCTCTTACTAGATGGGAACAGGAAGGGGAGGCGTGAGAGACTGATTCTCAGGTGCACACAATGCTCTGGATCCCACCTACACATTCTGGTGCTTCTGAATCACCCTCCAGTGCCTGTGAGAGTAATAAAGTGTCTCTTGCTCTTACCACATTCATATTCTTTTCATACCTGTCCTTTAGAACGCTGGAGATGCTGCTGTGTGGTCCAAAGAATTAGGATAAAAATCCTCTTTTTTTCTTTTTTCTTTTTTTTTTTTTGAGAATTCTTCTTTCACTAACCAATTTTCCCAAGGAGTCTTGTTCTGGCTGGATGGGGCAGAGGCAAAGCTGACCCTTCCTTCACACAAAATCAGGGCATTTAACTACTGATGCCATCCTCACGGAGGGAGGTTTTGTGAACTCACATGTCTCTAATCAGGTATTTTAGGGACTGCATGCATGTGATAACTTGATGTGTTTAATTTGTATTCGCCAGGCTTACTATGCCTCAGAGCTAACTCCAAGTATTTCAGAACACAGCTCTTTTTCCAGCTTTCTTCACTGCTATGAGATACCAAACACCTTAAAAATTAGAAAGTTCTTTTTGCAGCAGCTTCAGAGAGACTAAATTAGGCCCAAAGTTCTCTAGCAGACTCAGGATAGGAATTATTCAATCACATTATATTTCTGGCTCTCCAAAGTTTTCCTTTTTGTATCCACCCTTAGAAGCAGATGAAAGGTTTTTGAAATACAGACATATCTTACCATATAATAGAGTTCAATGTGCTTTAAGAAAATAATAAGAATAAAATTAATAAATCTCTTTTGCCTTAATAGTAGGAAATTTGGGGCTCAGGTGAACTATAATAGGTCCTATTAACATCGCACACCAGAATTTTCAGTTGCTCAGGCAATGATAATAAATATGTACAAGATTTAGAGCAGGGTTTTATTCCCAGTGTTTTATTTCCCTTCCCTGGAAGCTATTACCTGAAGTGCTTTCTGCTTTTGGTGATGTTAAGCATAATCACCACAATTTTTCATTTGAATGACTAAGTCTCCACTAGAAAATATTTACAGCTGGGGTGAGTTTGGTCCAGGGTCAAAATCCTCCAGCTCTGTTGAGTGCAAGAACCTCCAACCAAATCTGCTTTGATAAAGTTGAGTTTCTCAGAAATTCCCTTTTATGCTGGCCTGTCTCATGGTGTCTTTCCATCTCAATATCTGGTTCTGCTCTCCTCCCTTTTACTTTTTAATCTGAAGACCAAATGCTTAATAACCCAAGTGTAGGATGACCTAAAATAAGAGGTGGGGAAAGTAATGTTTATGGCAAATTTAATGTACTGGGTCATTCACTGCCTCTGTTAAATGATGCCTTTTAAACAAGTCTCATAATTCCAGTGTTTTGTTGGTTTTATTTTGTATTTTTTATGAGAAGGATTTTCATCAGTGAAAGTGATAGAAACCCAGATACAGAGTCAGCCCTGGGTCTCACATGGCTGCTGTCCTTGTGCAGCTGCCAAAAATTCATCCTCAGAGCTGATTTTGGTGGTATTCTCATTCCAGAAGCTCTGGTCTTGCACAGGACAACATTTCACGTGCCATTGCCTTTTGAATGTCCAGCTGTGACAATCTGTAGTTGATTTCATCCCTGGGCACAGCAAGGAAAGGGGCAGTTCCTCCTCATTTTGTTTAGAGCAGTTTATGAAGTTGTTTTAAAGGGTCTGGCTATTACATCCATTTAATTTGATTTCATTTCTCTCTGTCAAAGAGGAGTCTGGTTGACTCCGTTTGAATAATTTGCTTGAACAAAGGTGGGATTAAATAGGAATATTTCCACCCCTAGGAAATGACTTAACATATAAGGTGTGAGCTGTTTGTGTACACATGTACAGAAGTGTATTTTATCTTCAAGGGAATTAGGGAGAGCTGATGAATTTTCCTCCACAGTATGAACTGGAAGAGGAACCCAAGACCACAGCAATCTGCATTCACCCCTTTGAATTTTTTCAGTTTTTCTTCTTGGATCAATTTAGTCGAGTTGTTAAGAAAAATAATCTGATCTCATTTCCCACTTTCCCTTTTATTGCTGCAGTTCATATCTGTATATTACCTTTCCTCTGTGCCCTGATGGGCTTGTTGCTAATTTGTTCACTATGATCAAGGTGGGCTTATGCAAAACTGTGCTCTTATAATCAGTTTTATTGGATAGGATTGTCTTTATACTTGTCTTCCAGACCAATTTTTAAAATGAATTCTGACAACAGCTCTTTGAGGCTCCTGTTTCTAGTACAGGTAGTAATCAGGTTCATAATAGGAAACTCATTGACAAACATATTTCTAGAATATGAAAATCACAAATTTACTGGGACACTGAATATGCCATTTGTGCTGCTCCCTTTACTCTTTAGTTATGAACAGACAGTGCTTGAAACAAAGACATTTAACATGATGAGGTTTTATGGCACTGGAGCTACTCCTGATGCTTTAATATGTCTTTAATGTAAGAAAATTCTTATGTCACCAAACCCTACATGTTAATTTTCAGTTTGAAACAACAATTTCCACTTACACTGCAAAAAAATGACTGATCACTGAAGTTAATGAAATTTTACAACTTTGTAACCTATTACAATGAGAGGGCAGCTGAGGAAAAAAACCTTTTTGTTTTGGCTATTAACTGCATTGTGAGTCCAATTTTTTTCCTGAATTTGCTGTTCAATTGGGTCTTCTGCCAAGGGATATTATATTAAAATTGTTTTTCTCTTCATCCAGTTAATGAAAGGTTACAATTAATATAAGTGGGATCAAGCATCAGATCTCAAATTGATGTTGTTTGGTGGAAGCAGCTGCCTTTTCCCTGCTTTATAAGCCTTTTTGGTGTCAACAACTGGAAACCTGAATGTTCTTCAGAATCATCATTAGGTTTTTGTGCCTTTGCATTCAGCCTCAGAATGAAAACTCTTTGTAATCCTCGGGGCTTGACTCGTGGTTACACAGACTTCAGAGCTCACATAATTTTACAAATCCAGGTCATCTTAGGGAATGGAGGCAACCAAAGATTAATGCAGGCCAATTACTTGGCTTCTTGGTACGCTCTGCCTGCTTCTCCCTTTCGAAATTCAGTGTAGCTTTACAAGCAATTAAACTCAGCTCTGACTTCATCCTGCAAAATGGTTTTGTTTTCAGAGCGATCAAGCAGTGAAATGCAGCCCTGCTGATGGTACTGGTGTCCCTTCTGTGGTATTATTGCAAAGGCAGAGTAGAGAAGTTGCACTTTCCAGCCTGATTGTTTTATTTCTCTAATCTTTTCACAGGTTCCCACTCCCCACCCTGAGGACCATGGACTGTTCATCCAGACTGAACAGTTTTTTTAATACACCTTGTTACATGTGTTCTGTTTCCATCCACTCGGACTGCCTTATATTCAGCAAGTATGATTGTTTAGGGATTTTGAGGGATGAAACTGAACCACAAAAGGTAATCTAGGAGACAAATCCAAATGCCTGGCTCACTGATTTGTAATCTGGAATTGTACTCTGGTTTGTGTTCTTGCTGAAATAGATTTTAGTCAGTCTGATGTTAGTCCTGTTGCTTAAATCTACCTCTGGAAAAAAATCCTGGCACAGAGAAAACGCTTACATAGCTTGAAATGTTTGTAATAAAACTGTTTTAAGGAACAAACAGCATGTTTAAAATGTTTCTTCTATACAAATAAGCAATTTCAAAGGGAAACTTGCATTAGAATCTTAGGCTCTGTACAGCTTTTTCTAAAGCTTCTCATAGAGCAAAACATCACCTATATCAGAAAAGAAGCATTTTTGTTGGAGGTTTAGAAATAGCAGCACTAATGCTGCTTTTTTTGTTTTTCCAGTTGAAGTGAGAGGGGTGAATTTGCCCAACAGCCCCATGAGATGTGCAGGGTTATGTCTTGAAGCTGCAGGAGAGGTGCTGGTGTCAACCTTTCTGGTACATGCTGTGCTTCTCCACTGGAATGAAAACAAGTTTTCTGATTTTCTGTGGTTTTCTTCTCTCCATAACACCCCAGACTTCTGCTCCCTGATGTGTACAATATCCTGTTCAGCCCCACACATCCTTAAATGTAAGTCTGTGACCAAGTTTGTCAGCATGTTTTTCCTGAATACCTTTGTATTTCTCTGAGCTACTCGTGCAAGGGCACATCGAGATGAGGAGAAGTGGCCAAGTCCTGCTGGAGGTGAGGTGGACTCCTGCCTGGTTTCTGCAGAAGGAGAACAGACTGTTCAGAGAACCATTTAGCAGCTGTTTGTTAGAGGCATAAATGTGTGATTTTGGGGGTAGTAAAACTTGGCAAGAACTTTAATTTCAAAACGAAAAGAAAATCAAGAAAAAACCAGCCAGTCACTGATCCCCTCGTTCTTCTATAGTGAATCTAATCTTCTGTTTCATTAAATATTCACCTGGGCACTCCAGTAGTTGTGTGGAGCTCCTCAATAGCAACCTAATCACACTGCCAATTAATTTGCAAAGAAACCTATTGAAAAATGCTGCTAAGTGTAAGAAGTTTTAAAAATGTAATAGAGACGCTCAGCAGGTGCCCCTTTTTTAAGTCTGAAGGACTCTAATGTAATCTTACAAATTAATTCTGGGATGGAGTGGCTGTGCTGAATTTCAAGGCCCTCAGCAATGAGGGAAGTGATAAACTTTGCTTTCATTAGACCACTGAGGTAGGATAGAGTTGCAAAAGAGAATTAAACGGACTAAAATGCTCTAGTCCAATGCTTTTGCAGGAAGCAGAAAATTGGGTATTAGGGTACATCTGTATGGAACTGTAGCTTTCCTCCTTGCTCCTTGTCCTGTGTCCTTCTACCCACGCTCAGCTACCTCACAAACTGGGGCTCTGGGACTCTGCTCTGGATTACCAGCAACTTTTTCCCACTTTTGTATTATTATAAAGCTGGAAATATCCTTGCCCTGACTGCTGGTGATTTATCCTGCCCTGAGTCCCACAATCAGCTTCAGGAAACAACATTTCTATTTAGTGAATCAATTTTAATCGAGCAATATTGCATTATGAATTAATTACAGCATCTAAAATGAAGAATAAATCTGCCACCAAAGCTGAAGATTTACCTCAATGTTCAAGAATTACCAACAATTAGCTGAAGTTTATATTCCCTCTCAGTTTGTATGTGGGAAGTGTTCAGAGACTGTGCTGATGAGGGGTGATATAAAATGGTTGCATAATAGCAGAGAGTTTAAATAAAGGGGTGTATAAAGGCAGTACAAGATGCCTGGTTTCTGAGGAAATTTAGGGTTATAATTTATCTGGAAAATGCTGCAGAAGGATCTTGTATGATGAAGTCCACTCACCAGGAATTGAGGCTCAGCAAAATTTTCCTTCCTTTTCAGAAAACACCTTTGAGCAGACCGTGATCTTAAACACTGTGAGCATCCACACAGTTAATTTTTTGCAAGGAGGAAATTTTTTACTTAGGAGGAAGAGAATTAAAAAATTCCTTTAATTTCATTTGCTGTTCAGCTGCAGTAGTTTGTTAGGATGGACAGATGAACATTTCTGTGTTTCAGGGCAGACAACAAGCCTTTGCCATTGTCCTTTCTGTTCCTGGGAGAGCTGCTAAATGTATATTTAAGTAGGAAGTTGTGAGAGACAAGAAATGAGATGTATCTGAGTGAGAACAAGCTGATAAAACAGATCTGAAGTTGCCGCTCAGTGGAAAACTCAGGAACCCTATTATTTTGCTTAAGTGAAATAGTTACTGGAAAAGCTGTCTCACAGTCATGGAAAACACAAACATTTATATGAGACAGACAGAAAACAAGCTGGAAGGAGAGGAAAATGCAGATGATAAGGAAGATGGGGGCCTTGCCCAGGTCTCTCAGCTTTGAGGGCATTGCCAGAGGGCACGACCAACACAACTGCATATGGTGTGTGGTGTGAACTCCATGGAAACTCCTCATCCTTGGCAGAAACATACAGCTGCATCCCCTCTCTCACCATCATTCCAGCTTCTGAGGCTTTACACTACATCCTTCTACTTCCCCTTCTCTGCAGGGCACAGAAAAGATGCTGCTTCTGCATTTATTGCTCAGTGTGCCAAGATTCTAAAGCGTCTGGTGTGCTGCAAACACTGAATAGTGCCGAGCAGAGCCGGCTGCTTTCCATTCTCCCAACGTGCTGACAGCTCACTTCTGGAAATCTTAACTCTAGAGAGGCAGCAATTTGTCTGTAATTTCTGAGTTTTAGCCCTTTTATTCAGCCTGAGAGCGGGACTCACAGTCCAGAGTGGGCAGAGCATCATTGCAAGGAGAGGCTCGCGGGTTCCCTGTGCTGTATCTGAGACACCCAAGATGCTCTTGGCACCCGGCAACGTCTTCTCTGTCTCGGAAGCTGCATCTCCTTGTTTTAACCTGAGATTCCAGCAGCACATTTAAATTTGAATTTGTAAAAAGCACGTGCTGATGGGTACACAGCCCTTGAAATGGGGAACCTGCAAAATGTCAGGATTAGCACAGGTGGCCAAACCTGTGGCTTTGAACCATGACTTGAGTCAAGGGCTCAGGGCAATCCTGGTTTCCCACCTCCTTCTTCAGTGTCTGGACCCTCTTTTCCATGCTTCAATCTACTATAAACTAGGGGTTTTGTGGTTTTATGTTCCTGAGGAACAGTGCAGTGTCTGATCCTTGGGCTTGTGAGAACCTTTTCTATTTCATGAGAAACCGTTTCTATTGTGTGACAAATTTGATCAATTTGAAGCTCCTTCCACTTGCTGCATTTTTTGGTTTGCATTTTTGTCTCTGCTCTAGTGCCATTGGTACTTGGGGCAGATTTTGTAGAGAGCTGAAAATTCCCTCTTCCCCATATATTTTTTATCCTTTTGCTTTCCTCAGCCCCACAAAATACTCTGGTGATGTTTCTGCATTCTCTTTTTCCATTAACAACGATGTTTTGTGACAAGAGCTATAGTTGCAGTCAGCATGGAAAATTTGCTGTTATTTTAAATAACCATCTGCTCTCCCCACAGTCTGCTACCTCATCCTTAATTTCTTTATTTTTTGGATGTTTATTTTGATTAGCTTTGTCACATGGTGCTATAAGGAAATCTTGCTTCACTTCACACGCTACTGCCATGTTGATAGAGAAAACTGGCTTACAACCAAAAAGATGTTATTTTTTCCATTGCCCTCTCTATTTTTTTTTTCCTTTTTTTCCAGAAAAAAATTTTATGTAACAAAGTGTTGTGTAAGAAAGTGAACAGCAGGGAGTGCATCAGAAGTCATGGATTTTCTTTCCATCTCTGCCACAAATCCACTATGCCACATTGGGCAAGTCAATACAATCCAGATTGTCTTACTGGGATGAGCTGTGATAGCTGCTGAAGTCTTTTTAGTAGGTCCATAGTCACACCTAGATAATGAGGATTAAACTCTAACCCAGAACAAAAAAGAAGTCTGGGAAGAACCACCTACATGAGAGAAGAGTTGATCTGCTAAAATAACCTTTGTTTATTTTTATATATGGGTCCTGTATTTTAGACTAACTTTCATTTTTGGGTGTTTGATATCTATGCTAGATATGCTGTTCAGCCATTAGATGGGCACTGGCCTCTGTGCACAAGGTTGTGGTAACTAAGCAGCCAAATTCTGGGTGAGGAATCTGCACATGTAATGGAAATGGCACAAACCACAAGAAATCTCTCTTTGAGGAGCAAGAAATCACAGAGAAATTGATATGCCTTTTGCAAATGCAAATTTAACTGGCGTGGTTGAATAAAGAAATGTAATTTGGCTTCCTGTGAGAAACATTTTTGGAGGAAATATGGTCCCACTGAGTGCTTTGGATACATTGCAGTTCTTGCAGATCCACGGAGTGAAGTGTGGTAGTGCTGGCAGTGCTGCTGTGCTGCATTTCATTCCACTCTGCTCTTCCACAGGATTTATCCCAGTGTTGGCTTTGGGTGTGCAAAACAAACTCTGCTGTCCCTGGCTGTGCTGGCTTAGAGACCAGGAGGTGAGACTGGAATCGAGCCACGAGTAGCTTAATGAGCCTTTGGAGAATGTTAGTGCAGAGCCTGGGTTTGTTTATTCTCATGGATCGGTATAAACTGTGAGTGATCCTTATAGTAAAAATGAACAGAGAATTTGATTCTCTCAGAGATTTCAGGTGGTCACTAAAGCTGCAAATATTATGCTACAAACCACAAGGGAATCCTCCAAAAGCTTAAAAAAAAGACATCTCTGGCTGTTCTAGCAGCACATGTGGCTTCCAGTGGTGTGTCAAGAGCAGCTCTTCTGAAAACAAAACAGTTCTTCAGTTTTTCCCTGAATTAATGCTGTACAGATCCCATTAGGTAGTAATGTTTTGATAAATATGTATACATTTTTCTTGCTTTTTCTGATGTTAGACTAACTCATATTATACTATACTATTTGCAAACTGAATGCCAGCATGGGTAGTTAGCAAGTCTACTCTGTCTGTGCCCAAAATGGCCTTTTCAGTGAAAACAGGAGCAGGAATGTCATCCTCAGGCTGGATTTTCAAACTAGACTTGAAGATCTTCCCATAGGTCCCTCTCCTGAAGCGCTTTGGCAGCATATTAAAAGTTGCATCCTGCAGTCCTCTGAAGAATCCTTAGGGTTCTCCTTCAAGAAAAACAAAGACTGGTTTGATGAGAACAATCAAGAAATCCAGGAATTGTGGACGAAGAAGAGAACTGCTCACCAAGCACACCTCGCTCAGCCATCTTGCCATGAAGAAAAGCAGCCTTTTGTCTTGCATGAAGCTCCAACAGAGACTTTGAGACATCCAGAGCAAGTGGTGGATCAACTTAGCAGAAAAGACTCAACTATGCACAGACTTGGGTGACCACAGAGGATTTTGTGAGGCTCTGAAAGCAGTGTACAGACCCACACACCAGGGCCAAAGCCCCCTACTCAGTGCAGATGGACAAATGCTTCTCACAGATAAAACCTCCATCCTGAATTGATGGTCTGAACATTTTCAGACTCTCTTCAATGCCTGCCA
>JAWWEW010000051.1:9409939-9469539 GCA_035583185.1 Anabacerthia variegaticeps
CTCTTAAGGCCATACAGCAGGTAAAAACTGGCAAGGCAGCTGGGGTTGATGGAATCCCACCCAAAGTTTGGAAGCATGGAGGCCAAACACAATAACAAAACCCCCAGAAACCACAAAAATAACCCAAAACAACCCTCTCCTGAAAAAAAAACCCAACAATGAAACCCCCACAAAAACCCCAGAATGAAATCCACAAACCTCCCTCGCCCCCAAAAAAAAAAAACCCCACCATAAAACCCCTCCTAATCAGGACCAAAAAACAAACCAGGAAAAAAGCTCTGTAAATCAGAGTTGCTGCATTAATGTGTTAATACTAATATTGGCCTGCAGAAAAGAAAATTTTCATTACTGTTGACAGCTTAATAAGCAATATTTATCTTATCCACAGAGTGCATCCATGGATTCACACAGAAAGTGCCCTCTTCCATACCAGAGCTGCTGTTGGCTACACTTCAGTCCCTCTGGGAATTCACTGAATTTATCTGGTGAATTAACACCAAGAAGGACTAGAAAGTGCATATTTTCCAGTGCACAGGATACCCACTGCTGCTGCCAGTGTTACTGAGGGAAAAGCAGTGATGGATGAGCAGAGGAGGTTCCCCTGTCCAAGGCAAGAAAAAGCCTCATCAATCTTGTTAATGCAGAGCCACAGACAGGGAAGTTGAAAACACTGATTCAAGGGATGGATTGAGATGTCCTGGGGAAAGTTTCCCGAGCTCATTTGCAGAATGCTCTGTCCTGATTATTGTTAACCTGAGGCAATACCAGGCAACTCTCAAAGAATCAGCAAAAAAGAATCTTTCCAAAATCTTTAGTGATTTTACTTTTTTAAAGGGGAAGAGCAGCAAAGAAAGTGTTTATTAATTTTAAAAATAAAAAGCTCATAAGTACTAAATCTGTTTTGCTCCAGCTACACTCCAAATGATCTTTTGCCTTATCCAGTCCCATGGATCTTTGTTCAACGTCCAGATGTATTTCTTCTTCCTATGACTCTGCTGCTACCCACGCAATCCCATAAGGATCCCTTTGCATCAGGCATTTGTAGATATGTCTTACAGAAACAGACTGTCCCAAGTGCTTACAGTCTGTAGCTACTGAAAGAAAAAGGGTGGTAAGGCCAGGTATTACAACAAGCCACGGCTCCCCTGACAGACTGCAGAGCCTTAGGTCAGATGTTCCAAAAAATATGAAAGAAAGGCTGTCTTTCAGTGGGTCAGAGATATTTCACCAATTTCAGCTTGTAACTAGTTTTCCAGAGGAATTCTTGTGTGAACAAACTCTGTCCCAAGTGGTTGGTTTTTGTTTTATTTAATTTCATATGACAGGAAGAGTTCCTGAAGTAATTGGTGTCTAGCAAACCTATTGGCAGAAGGAGGCCTGGCAAAGGGGTGGACTTTGTTACTGATCTTCATAGAGGCACAGAGTGATTTGGGTTGGAAGGGACCTTAAATATCATGTCATTCCAACCCCCTGTCATGGGCAGGGACACCTTCCACTAGACCAGGTTGCTCAGAGCCCCATCCAGCTTGTTGGGAAATGGTTGAAGAAAGACTGCAGCCCTCAGTAGACATCTGAGAAGACAGGCAAGGAGTCATTATGATTATTGCAATCTTTGGGGAAGGCTTCAGACAAAAAAATATGCCTTAATAAACATTAGACACCAGTTTGTGGGGTACCAAACTTCCTTGCTCCCAGAACAATGTGCTTATGAATATCCTGGGAGCATCCAGTTCTTTTTTCCCAGTTGTTATCCCATGCCTTGTCCTGTAAGCACTGATTTTGCAAGGGAGCTCCTTGTGACAGAGACATTTGATAGTGAAAGCAGAAAGCAGGCCCAGCTAGACAAGTTTCTGGTCTAAGTACAGGTTTCTCAGCTGGAAGGCACAGTGTCCTTTTGCTTCTTTATAGACTGCTGTAAAATCCACTGTGCAGTATTTCCTCCTGTGAATCTTTAATTATGAAGCAGGTATCTTACTGAACATGGGAACACGGCACATCTTTTTCACCTGTGTCTTGCTTGCTGTGATTATTCTGCTTCATGAACAGTACAAGAAACTCTCCTTTTCTCCCTGCTCCTCCAAGGTTTGCCACAGGACTCTCCACACTTCCCCCCAGCCATAATCCATGGCCCTGGTTTGAAATCTTTTCCCAGGATGGGCATTTTTCAGGCTTGGGGCGGCTGGGCAGAACCATAGTACCAACCTCTCAGCATCAGTCCTGAGTCAGCCAAGGGGAAGGCTGTTCAATGATGTGTATTAACCCCTTCAGTCCCTTTGGTTAGGGCTGTGTTCATGAATTTTCTGCCCACAGAGCAGAGCCAGGAACAATCAATCACAGCAAAGTCACTCCCAGAGCAGCACTGGCAACTCCCCACAGACAGTGGAGGCTGCAGCAAACTGAAAAGTTGGGGCGATGCAATTTAGTTCAGTGCTTCATCTCCTTTCCTATCCTGAGGTGGCACCTACTAACCAGGATTCATCTCTGGAATAGGAGTGTATTAAGGATGGCCCCTGGAACCCGTGAGTTTAGTTATCTACAGTAGAATTGGCAAAACTTGAAAGGTAAATGCTGGGTGAACTGGAGTATGAAATTCCAGCACAGTGCAGAGATGAATACATGGCAGAGAGCAAAAAGCCAGTAGGAGGGAGAGATTAAAACACTGACTGACATGAACTGCCTTCTTCTTACACAGGAGAGGCTTAACAGATACCTGTTTAAATCATACCTACCACGTGGCTTCTTTTCCTAATTAAGCATAATTATATTTTAACTTTTAAAATTGTCAGGTCACACAGTTCTACAGAGATTACTTTTAAAGTAGCTAAATCAGGAGTAATTTGAGGCATTGCCCCACTATGTAATTTACTTTACAGCTGCAATATGTCCTTAATTTCTACAGGGGGTTTCCCAGCTCCCATTGAGTTCTGCAGTGCTCATGGTACTGGAGTGCTTTACAGCCACAAATGGCACCTACCCTCAGTGGCAGTCCAGCTCAGCTCCATCCATCCATCCATCCATCCATCCATCCATCCATCCCTCCCTCCCTCCTTCCCTCCATCCATCCATCCATCCACCCACCAATCCATCCATCCATCCATCCATCCATCCATCCATCCATCCATCCATCCATCCACCCTTCCATCTGTCTGCAGAGCACAGATCACCATGTAGAGAACAAGGAATTCTCCTAGTGATTGAGGAATTCTGTAGTTCTGATTAACCAGAATACCTGACTGAGTGCTACCTGGAGCTACAGCTGCAGGGAGATGAAAAAATTAAAGGAGACTCAGAGTTCTTGTCCTATGTTATCTACTAGTTAACTATTTTGTTGTTACCTCATTTGTTTTGTGCTGTTCAGTGGGATGCTGACCAAGCTGCACAGAGAAACTGTCATTAATTATTAAGAAATTGTCTAATCCATCAGGGCATCTGTACTGCTATAATGTTTCCCCTGAGGAGACCAAAAGAGCTCTGAGTAAGGAGTTGGAGATGTTCCAGTGAGAACATGCAGCCCCAAAAACCAGCCTACCTTCTTAAGTTTGTTAAATGAAATTTCCAGATGTTTCCTTCCTTCTTTTTCTGCATTGCACAACAAAAAGGTACAGCAATTAGTTTTCAGAAAATGAAATTTGTTTTTTGAAAAAGAAATATTGCTGAAGGGATGAAGAGGTGGGATCCTGAGGGACTGAAGTCTCTCAAATCCCCCAAGTCCTTTGAGCACTGCTATGGCATTACATGAAATTATATAAAAGCTCTGACCAAGGACTATTTCATAGTCATGGTAACATGATACATCCCTATTGATCTTAAAGCCAGAAGGTAATCAAATCCTCTTGTTTTACTTTCAGGTGCATCACAGACATGAAATTTCACCCATTTTCCTTGCTTTTGGCCTATTTTTGTCTGACAGATACACACCTAGGAAGACACCCACTACCAATCCAAAGATGACAAGGTTTTATTTGCTCTGTTGCAAAGTCTGGCTGCAGCTTTTCGGTGCTGAGTCTTGTTGTGCCTCTGGGACAGCAACCCAAATCCAAGTAGGCATAAGGTGTCAGAGATGGCCCACCATGGTCACCCTCAAAGAGGACTTTGGGCAATTCCACTATTCTTCTGCCAGTAATTCCCTACTCTGTAGCAAAAGAAGAGAAAAAAGATCAGCACAGGACATTCTGTAGCTGGGTATGAACAAGCACTAAATCTGTGTCTTTCAATCCTTACACTCTGGGAGAAAACATCTGATACTTCTCACTGGCATTTTGCTTGACACGTGGAAGCAGGAAAAACCTCACTAAAGTATTATCAATGGATCACTTGAATTTAAGAAGGGATTTTCATTAAATCTCCTGTTTCCAACCTTTCTTCTCCCCTCTGCTTTTAAAGTCACGAATTAGGAGTGAAAGGCTCATGAGCTGCTGCCTGGAGTGATAAGGCTGCCTTCCATCAGCTTATTAAAAGGCTTCTTTCCTAACCATGAGAGCACGGCTGTAAAGGGCTCTTCATCCTTAAATCTGATAGTTTCACTCTCTCTCTTTCCAGTTCCAGGTGGCTGAGGTTCATCTTTATAGTCTTGATAGCCAGGGCATTTCAGGATGCTCTGCATCCGGCCAACAGACAGAGCTGCAGATGGCTTTTCCTCTTGAGGCCAATACTGTGCATGCCCTCTCTTCTTTGAATATGTTTGGGACATGATTGTGAGCAGGCTGGTCAAAAATAACTTTAGTGGAAAAAGCTGGTCCTTTGGAACCTTCACAGGAGCAGAAAAAGCCCAGTTTGTATACAGCTTTTGTCAGAGATCAGTTCTAATGGTCTGTAAAATTAAATCTCTGATTGAAATGAAAAAGCATCTATGTAAGCCTCACTGTCCCTTCGTGATCTTCAGAACTGCCTGGGATGATTTTAGTCGCCCTTGGGGTTTAATTTATACCCCAGACTTTGAGGAAAATAATGCTTGTGTCATGGCATCAGCATTTGGTGAATAAGTTTGCAAATAATACAGTAATCCTTGTCTATGTTAAAGACTCTACTAATCCTGGATGAGTAGTTTGGACATGGCAAATATTATCCTAACACGGGAAAGCAGTTTTCCAATGAAAAAACCATTTCTGAAGGAGTTTTGGCTGCTCTGTGCTTACAGTTCCTTTTAAGTTTACCAATAATTAGTTACACTGCAATTTAACTAATTGTTTGATTAGGGGCAATTCTCTAGACATTGTAATGTGCCTGGTTTGCAGTGACAGAGCTGACAGATTACTCTTATATTTTCCTTTTGCTGTAAATCATGGAGTGCTACTTGGTAGGAAACTTGAAGCATGGAAGTGACATCCAATGAAATGCAGAACCACACAGGGACTGGAGTGTTTACAATTCATTCTGAGTAATAATGCAAAGGAAAATAGTTAAGGGAGGGAGTCTTTGTGTGCAAATTGATCCCTTATAAGCAAAATCAAGCCTTGCACAATTAAGTTGAGGCACGGTTTTTATTTGGAACACAGAAATTTACATTTTTTATAAAAAAACCGAGCTTGCTTCATGAAGGATTCATAACAAGGAAGCAACAGCAAAAGGACTGAAAGTAAAAGAAGTTACATGTGAGAATGAAGGAAATGGATGTGAACACACCAGCTGTAATATACCAGAGGAAATGGGCCTGAATTTCACCTATTTCTAGCATGAAGATGTCCTCAAGGATTTCTCATGCAGAGGAGAGGTTCATGCAAACAGAGATGGCCACTACTACCCCGGGATCAGGGTAAGGGGGATCTCTCCTTTGCCCGTGGATATCAAGGACATGATGGGGTTCTCCGTTAGGAGACAGGGAAGAAGAGATGTGTCTTGCAGTCCCTTTGACAGGACATCACCTCGTGGTTGGGGTTTGGGTCTCCTGTTTAGGCAGATCCTTATCTCTGCCTTTGTGAGCTCTGCTGGTTTAACAAAACTCAAAGGTCTTTGTTAGTAAAAAAAACTTTCAAAAGCTGTTCTCATTCTCTACAGGAAATCTGACACTGTCCTTGCCTAAGACCCTGGCCTTTTTTGTGTTTCCATCAATCAGCCCCCTTTCCTCACGAAAACCTGCCCTGTAGCTCCAGGTCCATTTCTTTTCATGAACCTCAATGCATTGCCAGAAAGCCTTGATGTCTTTCATTTCTTGGAATTTCACTGTTTCCTTTGTCCTGGCATCTGTAACATTTTACATGCAGATCTGCTCTTTAAAGAGAACTGGAGCACCAGTCAAGTGGATTACAGGAAGCTGGCAGGTTCCAAAGACTTTATGAAAAATACTCCTTTTTGGCAGACAAATTGTCCCTTGACAAGGGGATTCCATCAAAGCTGAACTTCTCTGCATCTGAGAGTTTCAGATCATTTGTGAAATACATACGTGCTTCATTTTTGCCCACAACATGGATAACTGATGAAATTATTTCTCTTAATGTCACCTAAATTAGGAAAGAGCACCAAATAAAACAAGACTCCATTATCACTTATTATTCCATAACCTTTCCATTCAGACACAGTCTCAAAAACTAATTAAGGCACTAGTGGTGGCTAATGCATGCACTCAAAATAATGCACATTCAGGCTCTATTTTGAGCAGGAGCAGCCGAGGTTCATTAACATTACACGCTAGCAAATGAATTCAGTCTGGGATAATGCCATCCCTTTAAACTTTCCACAGCCCACTTAACTGGAGCTTTGGTGTGTATTTGACAGACACTTTAAACTCCCTCAAGACCCTCTGCTTCCCTCTTTTCATTCCAGCCCCTTCTAAAGGCCACATTCTGGCTGCTCTTGGCCTGATTAGTGACTTGCTCTTTCCAGAGCTTAAGTGAGATGAACCACAGAGCTAAATGTTATCCTGCCTGGGGAAAGATAACAGAATGTGATCCAAAATGATGACGACAACAAACAACAAAGGGGTAGTTTTTCAGTTATTCAGTTGTCCTTTCAAAGCCACAGCTCAGAAATGGGTTTCAGGTAAGACCCTGGGCTGGGATTCAAGAAATGGGTAAGCCTTAAGCTTAAATATTGAACTATCATGTAGCCATAGGGCAAGGGGGAATGGCTTTAAACTGAAAGAGAGGAGGTTTAGATTAGATATTAGGAAGAAATGCTTCCCTGTGAGGGTGGTGAGACAGGGGCACAGGTTGCCCAGAGAAGCTGTGGCTGCCCCATCCCTGGAAGTGTCCAAGGCCAGGTTCGACGGGGCTTGGAGCAACCTGGAATAGTGGACGGTGTCCCTGCCCGTGGCAGGGGGTGGAGTGAGATGAACTTTAAGTTCCATTCCAATCCAAACCATTCTTTGATTCTATGATTGTTTGAAACTTAAGGGAGATTGTAGACCCTGTTTCCCAACCTCAGTTGTCTATTCACAAAATGACTGTAATGACTCCTTAGGAAGAGTCATTAGACATCTGCCTTCAGCTTGCAACGTGTTTTCAGCAGGTCCTGCCTCTCAGCAAGAGTTTGTGCAGTGACTGTCACTAAGGGACTCACATGGGGAATGCAGGAAAGGTGCAAATTGACCGAGTGACGCAAATTTGTGCTGCGAGAAGCAGAAGAACGGACAACAGAGCCTTGGAGCCTCTGACAGATGGGGGTGGCAGGTTGGACCATTCTCATCTCACCCGGATGACAAGCTGTAAAAACCCAGTGAAGCAGTCAGCCAAGAATCCTGCCGATGAAGCTGTTGGAACCACCAGCAGGTGTTTGGAAGTGGAACCAACTAAAGTGGCTGCCAGACACCCACATTCAGCAGGATGGGAATCCCTCTGCACATCGCGTGGGTTTGATTGAGATGAGATTCAAATAGGGCTTTATTTCTTACAGGTGGCAGCTTTATGCAAATTAGAAAGTGAATGTTGATAAATACACACTGAGGGATTGCTTTTATCATCCATTTTGATTTTTATGTTAGTGTTTTATGGGTTTCCTCAGAAAAGTGAAGAAACAAATACTGTGTTAATAATTAATGGACTGGCTAATTGAATTGCTGCCCTTTTCACTTGTGTGATCAACCAGTATTCACAGCTTTTTTAGAGTTTTTTTCCATTAGGATGAGAAGTGGTTGGTATCTGCCTTGCATCTTCTTTCACGTTAATTTATGAAGAATATACACAAAATGTCAGTGAATATTGCAGAGGCACAGCAGGCAGTTCCCTTGATGAGCAAATCCTTGTCTGGACCTCCTGCTTGTGCTCTGTGGAGAGATCTGCCTTTCTGCAGGCTCTTGAGGAATCACCGAAACCCAGGGAGTCTGAGAGAGCCCTGCTTCATCCAGTGACCCTGTGCAACATGAAAATGAGGTGAGAAGTGGCAGTAGCAAGAGGGTTTTTGAGACAGAGTTTGTTAAACTGCTTTATAGCAAGCACACAGTGCTACTTCTGGCAAAGCATGATCATGACTAAAGGCAGAGAAGCTCCTCCAGCCCCTCAGACTCTGAATTGCCGTGTACCCCAGGGAACTGGTGTGTTACCTGCAGCCAGCTGAGCTGTCTGAAAGGTCTTGGTGGTACCATTCATGAACCTCCACAGTACAGGAGCACAGAGTCCATCTGTAGCCTTCATGCTCCTGAAATCATCAACAGCTCCAAATATAGTATGAAAGAGTCCATTGAGTAATGGGAAAGGCATTTAGGGAGGCTGAATCAGTAGAAAAAATGCTTTCTAGTACTCTTTTTCTTTCAAATGTGCACAGTATTTCCTTATAATCCCATCAACTTTAATGTAGTGCTGTTTTCTGCTTAGGTCGTTGGGATGAATGGACTCCAACACACACACAAACACATATCTGCATGTTTTCGGTGCCCACAGCTGGACAGGACTGGACGCACACTTTGATTTTGGCAGTGTCATAGGGTTACCTGTGCCTGGGATGTCCTATTTTACCTGTCAGTGAGCATGTGCTCCCTGGCACCAAGGTAACGTGCCCTTTGTCCTGAGCTGGGAGCACATGGAAGTGGCAGTGAATTAGTTTGGCCTCAGATAGCTCGGATGGCAAAAATCCTTGACTTATATGCCAAGAAAACTGAAAATGTGCTTCAGCTGAGTCTGTCAACGTGAGAGGAGCAGAGGGTTGCCCAGTCAGCCAGAAGATGAATTTGTGCTTGTTCTGTCAACTGCTGGAGATTGGAATGTCAATATTGAGTCTAATAAACTTCTAGTTTCTAAAACATTAGCTGCTCTCAGATCATGTTTAATAACAATCTCATCTACCTCCAGTCATGCAACTATGTGCAGGATTGTCTCTGGGCTGCTGGTGTTGCCAACACTCTGCTTTCTCAGGTCTACTTTGATGCCTGATCCACCCACATTAAATTGTGGCCCCTGGCTAAAACCTTCCATGTGCAAAACAAAGGAGAAAATTAAAAATAAAAGCTGGGAACTACAGACTGAGAGATTAATATATTTTATTGGATTGCTTCAGAGAAACTGAAGCAGAGGGCAGGTATTGAATGCACACAAGCAAATATAAGGAGGGTGTGACATCCCAGATTTGATGGTCAGCCCTTACCAAAGGGCTCATAAAATCTTTGTGACTAATCAGGCTTTTAAAAACCTGGAATCTGAAAGTCTGAGATCCCTCTGTGGTGCAGGCAACGTTTCCCATCTCAGCATGACTTGCAAGGCAGCTGGAAGTGCAGAGAGCACTGATGGATGTCTGGGTATTGAAATGCCTTAATTACACTGCCTTCCGCAGAGTTCATGTTTGTGACGTGTACAAAGTGCAAGGAAAATATTGAATGTGGAGATTTCTTCCCTTTGTTTTTGTCTTGGCTGGATTAATTAAAGATGTCACTGATCCTGACAGGACTGCCTTGGGGTGCTATTGCTGATGCTGTGCTTGCTGCAAATAGCTGGTGATGAGGGTACACGCAGTGATCTTTTTGTGCTGTATTATGCCATTCGAGTCCACTTGAGTTCCTTTGGAACAACATTTCTCACTAGAATTATTACACCGTCCCTCTAGTTATTGGTAACGTGTGGCAACTTATTCCCTGACACTGGAAATGAAATTGATTGTTGGTGACTGCAGGGTTTTCGTTTGAATACCCTTTAAATCATAGAATCAAAGAATGGTTTGGTTTGCGAAGGACCTTAAAGATCATCTGTTTCCACTCTCCTGCCACAGCCAGGGACACCTTCCACTAAACCAGGTTGCTCAGAGCCCCATCCAATCTGGCTTTGAACACTGCTGGGGATGGAGTGTCAAAAATGCAAAGCAATAATTTAGAGTTAGAAGAAGGGAGACACTTCCCACCTTGTGCATGGATACCTGAGCACTGTTGAATTAGAATCATGCTCATCTTTCAGCCATCACGGAGCAGTTCCTAAATATTTTGTGTCAAACCCAAGAGTCAGTTGTCAAATGTGAGCAGGTTGGAGCTTGCAAAAATGGGGAGGGACGGAATAAATGGATTTGTGGGCAGAAGGCAAGTGATGGGGTCAGAAGCACACAACAGATGCATTTCTCCCACTGCAGTGTGACTGTCACTTCCATTTAGAGGGTATGGATTGACTTGGTGACCCACAGGTGAGTGATGGGCACGAGGCATCTGTCTTGGTTCTAATAATGCTGTAGTCGTGGCACTGCTTGGGTGCCTTAGAGGCACAAATGTTCTTATCACTTTATACCTTTTGGTTGGGCAACAATATTAAGATTTGTCTTATTTTATTTGTTTTGGAGACAGCAGGAGAATAAATGAGATGTTAAAGGTCACAGGGAGCAATTCTCTCAGAACTAGGAACTAAAGCATGTTCTTCTAACTCCTAGTCTAATATCTTGATCTCAAGGCTCCCTTGTCAGGTGGCATCCTAAACCCCTGTTCTATTTAATCCATTCCTCCAGGGACTTCTGACTATATACATGTTGAAAATATATCTGCAGAAGATAGAGTTTAACAAGTTTTTCACTACTTCTCCAGGAGCGAGATCACTTTTAAATCAGCTGTGCCCTGTCTCCTGTATTATAAATTATTGTCTTTGATAGAAAAAATCTCAGTTCTACGTTGTCTTTTACTCCATGTCCATTTACACTTGATATCTCTCTAAATCAGTGATGGCTAAATTACAGGTGACTCATGGGCAGCAGTATGATGCTAAATCAAGTCTGATTCCCTTGATGAGAAGCCTGGAAGATATAAATAAAGTGGCTGAAACTTTAGACCTTTCCCAAGAAACACCTTGTTCTTCCTAAAAACCCAGCAAATGTTTGTCTGTTCTTAGGGGCAGAGCTTCTAAATAAGGCTGTTTCTAAAGAGATCTTCATGAATAGTTACTTAATTGGTGGTGTATAGTTTCAGGATAAAAAGAAAAGAAAATAATTCTGATCCTTCCTAATTTAAAAAGCAGAAAAGCTGTCTACCTTGTCTTAACTTCTGTGGCAATATTTCTTTTCCCCCCACTTCTGAATTCCCTTAATTGTTTCTTCATTGCCATGTTCTGTTCAGGCTGTGCACTCCACTCCCTGAGCCCCACTACACCTCTAACAAGAACTAGGAAATGTAATTATTCCCACTCTCTCTGTTTTCATTATGTCTGTATTAATAGTCTTCCTTTTCCCAACAACCTCTGCTGACAGCAAACCATTATCATATGATGCACATACTCTGAGTACAAATTCAGGTTAAACCCCCATGATGCTGTGTAATGCACTGTCCTGCTGCTGAGCTTAATCTAATCCAACGTGATGGAGGAGGCACCGCGGCACAGCTCAGTGTTTCATACCAGGATGCATTATCTTGCCAAATTCTGCAGAGGGCTGACTTAAAGCTCTCACTCTCCCCCAGAATCCCCCAGCCCAATGTATAGGGACTGTTTGCTGCCTGCAGGCTGGGTGGCCTCAGTGCCACCCTGTCCTCTCTTGACCATCTACAAGACGAGCGGCAAAGATAGAAGGGTGGCCAGAGGGGAATTCTCAAAATTCCACCAATCCAATCCCCTGTTAGAGAGCTCAATAAGATTTTCTCTTGGCAGCTTTTATATGAAAATGGGCTGACTGGGTCAAAGGGAGAGAAGGGCATAGAGGATGCCAGCAGAGGATAAAGAGAAAGGGAGACCCTGTGGCCGTATGCAACCACCCAAAAAAGATTAAATTAGAGGTGTGAACAGAGTTCCTTCCTGGATCCTGCCAAGAAGTTTAATTAAAGTCACTTGCTGTAGCTCAGTGACCCACTTTCACTCACAGCTATCACATTAGATGTGATGTTTTAGGAGATGAGCTACAAGAGCAGAACAGCATTTCCATCTTTCTATCTTTTGTTTTTGTTTTTTTAATTTCCTAAGCCAAGGAAATGACAAACTCACTTTGCAGGCAGGAGAGGATGATGAACTTTTTATGTTGTGGTTGTGGTAAAAAACCACTGACACATCACATGGCTCGTGTAGATCCCAGGTCTGTCAATTGTTCTTTCCATCCCATAATCCCGTTTTCTCTAAAGTTTAGGTGGAGACACTGGAGAATTTGAGTGTTTTAACTTTATTTCTGTCTTCTATCCCCACATCTCCCAATGAATTTAGAATCACAGCATCTGATTGTTCATCAGGTGCACGGTCCCCAGAGCATATCTCTGTCTGGGGCAGACTTTGCATTACCCTGGACTCCCCAGAGTGCTCAGAAAACATTCCCAGGTTTTGGCAATTTTCTGATCCCTATTTTACAGGTCACTGCAAGTCATTACTGCTATGGCACCAGTAAATTCCTCAATAATATGGGATTTCCCCATCTGCCTTGTATCTGCTGAAAGATAAACCTATGCAAAATGATGCACAAAGTCCTGGAAATTGTTCCAAGAGTCATACAGACTGTTGGTTTTGATCCTGCTATTTGCCTAAGAATAATATGATCAGAGAAAAAAAGCAAGGCAGAAATAAATTGGCTTTTTTTAATTGTAATCGAGGATTTTTATTCTCTCCCAGTGCAGTTAGAGATGTTTAATTAATTGGACCTTGATGTAGCTTCCTTTGGCAAGCTGTACGCTGATCTGAGACCCAGACCTACCACCTGCACATCAGCAGCAAGCTCCACTTTCCTTTCCACAAATAGGCAGATTTATGACAGCTGCTGCCATCCCTTCATTTCTACAGCAGAGTTAATTTAGACTTTTCATTCAATTCAAATCCAGAGGAAGTTCCAGTCTCCAGCAGCCCTCGCAACCATTTGTTTTCTAGCAACAATAACTCTGACTAAACAATAGAATCTTTTGGGTGAAGACTCAATAAAAGTTATGCTGATACTTGAGAAAAAAAGTAAAATTACTTGTACTCAACCCATGAAAGGAGAAAACTCACCCACCTATCACAGTGATGAGCCCAAAATGACACTTTTGTTCTGATGCTCCCGGATCTCTAGACCTTTGAAATAGTGGAAATTAAACTTAAGCAAGGAGCTGTCCAAGTTAGAGCAGCATCAAACCCAGAGGCATTTTGGCTTTCCTGTTGTCTCTAGGTGCTGTAGGAAACGAAATAATACTAAATAATACTTGTGAGGAAGAGCTTCTACCAGCAGGTAAATGTACATCCAACTTTTCTTATTAATGGGATGTGCCAGGATGGAGACATCACATGCCCATGGCTTGGATGCATTGCACATCCCTTCTTCCCAAAGGCACCTGAAGTGCTTCCACCTCTGAGGCAAACACCAGTTTCACACGGAAAAGAGCCAATCCAAACCCCAGAAAACTGCCCACTACTAGAAAAAAACACCTTCTCCACGAGTGGGGAGGAGAAACAGCACCAGGAAACCTGGCCATTTAGCCAAAAGATTCAAGAAAAGAAAGATGCTGAGAAAAGATATGACAACTCTGAGAGATTTATTTTCTTCCAAAGAACACTTTGGCTTGACCTCTTCTGTTAATATAATTTCTGACTTTGATGTATGTCATACATCCCATTATTTTTAAAAAGAGAGGCTGAAGAGACTGGGAAAAAAAAAAATCACAGATATATCCCAAATCATCATTACCCTCCTGTCGAAAAAGAGCAGTAAGAGGGATCCTCATCCAAGAAAACCTCCTTCCAGCTGCCTCCACAGCTGCTGGGAGTGAGTGGTTTCAATCTTTGCAGCGGGTGGATTGCTAATTGCTTCCCTGCCCTCTGCCCTCCCCCGGGGATTGCCCAGTGCATCCAATTCACATCAGGAGCAGCAAACGAATGGCACAGAGCTCAAGGGTTCAGCAGCTCCTGCTGTGGATGTCACTGCAAATCTGGGAGAGGCAGGAACAGGGAGACAAGCCTGGGAGAGGATAGAAACTGCAAAGGGCAGCCCATTGCCCTGATGTAGCCTGGGCACTGTGGGCCACCCTGCATCTTTACAGGGGTATTCTTGAGATGAAGGAAGAGCCTTTTACTGCTCTCAGCAGTCAATTTTGCTTTGTGCCTGTGTTGTTTAATCAATACAATTACAGCTGAAGTAGTTATGGGTGCCTTTGATACAGTAATCGCAGCCCTAACATGAGTATCTATCTATCTATCTATCTATCTAAATATTTGCAGTAAGTCCCTGTGAATGTGAACTTAAACTTGACATATTCTTCTCATGTTTGAAAACTGATCTGTGGGACTGGATATAGACTCATTGATGTTGGAAAATACCTCTAAGATCAAGTCCAAATACCTCTAAAAGCATCGAGTCCAGCTGTCTGCAATGGGAGAATTGCTTTCAAAGGCTCTTGAAACAGGCTCTAGAGAGTCTGAGGGCTCTGCTCACATGGTTCCACATGAGAGATTAATAACACTAAAAGAGGTTTCATCACAGTCAGATTATCAGCAAGACATGACAGAAACTATTTGGGGGATTGGGAATGAAGATACTGTGAAAGCCAAAGATATATGAGAAAAACAGTAAATATTAGGGACTGCCTTTTCTAATTAGTATCCAGAGAATGTAAAAAATGACATTTCTTGCACAATATTCATGGTCAAAACCAGATCCTCTAGGCACTGAATGCCAGGGGGTTTTTGCATACATTTATTTCTGTGCATGGTCATCCTGGCCCGAAAAAGGGTATATGCAGGTTAGTGATACACAAACTGAGATGAGTCTCTTGGCAGTGAAGAACCTGATCCCTCACGTACCAAAGCTGTGCCATTTTGCTCCTAATAAAACAGCAGCAGCTGAGGGACTGTTTGAATGTGCAACGTGTGGAAGATCTGAAATGACCAAGCCCAGAGTCTGTCAGAACATGATGGAAGAGCAGTGTCAGGAGGGGTTGTCCAGACTCTTCCAACATGTAGAGTCTCTGATTATCAAGTCGACCAAGGCCATGTATACTGTGGCACTTGACAACCTTCTGCATGGCCAAAATGACCGTGCCATCTGTGCCCATCAGGTCATGCAAATGTTTGGTCAGGTTTTCCAGGGCTGAGCAGAAACCAGATTTCAACTGAACAAACAAATAAACAAATCTCTGACAGGACATTTCTGTAGATAAAACAAAGGCTAATTTCATGCTGGGGTGGGTGATCTGTTTCTCTCTACCTGAGCTTTCTTTGGAACAGGTTTTATCTCTTCTTTCAGAAGATAATTACCTTCACATGCTACAGTTATGTAATTTTCTGTTATTTCCTGTTTCTTTTTCCTCAAAAAAAAAAAAAAAAAGGCAAACTTATTTTGTCCTTTTTCTTTAACCATATGGCTCCTGACATATATAAATCAATATATTTAATACAAAATATGCCTCCGGAAGGAATTTATAGAAGTAGAAAGACCCACCATGAAACATGCACAGAGCATCTATAATAGAATTATATAATGTGAGTCTATTTGGAAACAATTTGTCATCTTGGGACAAAGCTATAGCCAGGAGTATTGCAGGAGAGCTTTCTCTTTGTACAACATATTGCTGCTAGCCTGACTAGAAACCCACAAACTAAGAAACCTCTTAGTTTATTTAAGTGCCAGATGCCTGATTTAAGGCAAATTGGGCCTGATCCCAAAGCCTATCAGAGATGATAGGAAATCATCCTTTGAATTCAGCTGGCTCTAACCCAGAATTACAAGCTGGTCTCTTACAGACACATTTGTACCACAGTCAGTGCCACTGACCAAGACTATTTATGTATTCCAAATGCTTTCCTTACTCTCTGGATTTGAAGTTGAGGCTGACTGGAACTCACAAGTAAAGGCCTCTTGAGTATTTGACCTCTGTTTTCAGTATGAACTTGTGGCAGTGGTACTGTTTTGAGGCTTCCACTTCTGAATTCATGTGCTAGGAATGGTGTGGGAGAAGGGGCTCATTATGAAATGGCCTGTTACAAAATATCACCGTCACTATCATTTGGTCCCAGCCTGTGATGGGGACTTCAGGTGATAAGGGCACAGTGAAAGAAAACCCCAGAACAACTGGGTGGTGTGTAGGCAGCAGAATGAATCATAAAATCATAAAACAATTTGGGTTGGAAGGGACCTTAAAGATCATCTTGTTCCAACTCCCCTGCCATGGGCAGAGACACCTTCCACTAGGGCAGACTGCTCAGGACCCCATCCCACCTGGCCTTGAACACTTCCAGGGATGTGGTAGGAAGTACATAATGGAGCAGAGTAATAAATAAGCAGTGAAAAAGCAGCTCTGTAGGTAAAACTGGGTAAAGAGATGAGATGTTTCAGGAACAGATCTTTTCCTCATGTTTTTTAATTCTCTTCTACACCCTGATGTTAGACTTGTTCTTCTTCCAGCCACATCAACATTTATTTATGTGGCTATCATGTGGCAGGTTTTTAACTGGCAAGATGTTTTTGCCCAGCTTCATTTAAGCTGCCCTCTGGCATCCCAGGAGCCACTGATGGTGCCCTGTAAACTGGTGTGTTGGTGTTTCAGAGACAGCTGGAATAGCAGGGGGAGGAAATTGTGTGTCCTAACATGTGTGGCTGGAGTCTGACAAAGAGAATGAACAGAGCTGATAATGGATGTTCACAATTAAATCCAGGCCACATAATAAAATCAGGTGAAGAATAGACCTTTGGCCCGAAGCTTTAATTCTTGTTGGCAAAGTAAAGAGAGCATTAATGCAATTTCATGTACTGCTACCTCGACTCACTTCTCCACCTGTAAATACACTCAGTATTTGTGCACATCAGAGTTAAGATTATGGCAAAAAAATACCTCCAAATACCTGTTCTCCTTGTGCATAGGTTCCAACTTTGGAAGCCTGGCTTTACACCTGAACTCACTGAGGGGTGCTTTGGACAGTTGCTGTGGCAGTATCTACATCTCAAAGACATACTAGAAAACTGAGAGGGGACAAATAGGCAAGGTCCCATCAAATTAACTTTTCAAAGAGTGTGAACTCAGAGGGGAATAGACCTCTGCATTGCTGTGGAGGAAAAACAAAGCTGCATTGGTTTCCTTGCCATCAGTTTATGAGACAATCTGCTACTATTTTCAATGTCACCATCATCCAATGGGGTCTACAGGGAGAGGCAGAAAGAGTCTGTGTCTGTGACTGCCACTAGAAATGCATATTGTAGGACAGAAGGGCTTTTTTTTTCCTGCACAAATGGCCTCAGTTCCACTTTTCTAAGTAAACAACCAGCTACAGAATTAGCTACACCACTACATGAAAACACGAGTCGAAGGAGAGTAAAGCAGAGTAATTGAATGGGAAGAAAGGAAATATGTGTGTAGCAGACCTGAAAGAGAGACAGAGAGCTAATTTAATGTAGTACCATTAATTTCACACTATGTCCTTCACATGCAGCATCAGAAAATGTTTTGCTGGATGAGTGCACCTGGAATCAGCTGCGAGTTTGAAATTTTCCCAGTATCAGAAACATTTTACATCTCTTTTGATCCGCCTTATTGTTGTCAGGCTGGTGCAGGGAGCTGTTATGAGGAAAAGGCATCATAGCTCTCCAGTCCTTCCCAAGATCAAGATGAAATTCCACCATATCAAGCCAAGAATGGGAAAAGAGCAAAGAGGCCAAATGTCTGACATGGGCAACGAGTCAGAAAGCCAATCTGCTGTGTGCCTTTGCAAGAACCCATGTGTCTTTTTTGAAGTATTCATGTAACTCTTACCATGATCTCCTGAAATCCATGCCTGTGCCTCTACAGCATTAGTGCTGTAGGTTGTAGGAGTGACATCCATTGTTCCCTCTTTCAAATGTAATTCTTCCATTGTCACATTCTGGCTGTGTTAAGCCAAGGACTAGACCTGAAGGATGGCTGATGGCCCCTTAATCAGTTCTTGCTTCCAAATGACAGCAGCACATTCCCTGTGTCTGCTTTCCAAGAGTGCTACTTAGCATGTGCAGCAAATGGAAGGATAATGAAAATAGCATAGATTGCATTATTGTTGGAGGAAAAATATTACAAGTGGAGCAAACTGAGAGTCACTGGAGAATGATGGGGAAGAATGAAAGGAAGAAATTAAGTATGTGAGCATTCCTTTAGGACACTGATATCTCTGCACCAGTGGTTTTATGCAAAAAGCAGAAGTCAGAGTGATATTGCTTCATGCTCTGTCTCTAATCTTAACCAAAATGTCTGATTTCCTTCTAGCAAAATGTGCAGCCAGTTTTTCCTGTGCTTGCAGCATGAATTGTAGTCACTGCTGGGAGCCACTCTGCAGCCAAGAGCTTGACATGTACCCACACAGCTTGAGCACATGTAGATCCAGTTCCTCTGTTCCCAAGACTTCCAAGTTCCAACCTGCTACATCTCCTGTCCTTTTGAAACGTGGTGATGATGCCCATCTGAGAGACAGATGTTGCAGGAAGTCTTCCCTTTGACTCTGGATAACTTTCCTCAACTGATTCCTTTGAGTGTCACAAGTGAAGGCAGGCTTTTTTGTGCCCATGGAAGAAGATTCCCTTGCTGGCATTACTCAATATTTAACTGCCTGTCTCCAGGAATAAATTAGAATAACAAAGTAGGGTAAGCTATTTTATTCATTCCATATCTTAGCAGGATGTCCCTCAGAAAGGGAGGTGCACTCCAGTGTGTTTCTGCTCCTATCCTAATTTCTTCTTTGTTGCCCATAAGGGGACTAATTGAATCATAAGATGCTTTGGCTGTCAGCATTAACCTCCTGGGTCATCCTCTTTGCGTGGGATGGAATGAGGGCAAGAAGAGCTCTGCTGCTTACGTTCCAACCTGTGACTGAGGAAGGTATCCCTTTGCTCATCAGTGAGCTGGAAGTTGCTGCATTATATAGTTTTCACTGTGGAAAAAAAGCACAATTATTATAAGGCACTGTTATCTCCTGTCACATTCAATGAAATCAGTCTGGCTTTTGGGAAGTCCTATGAGGAAGGTGTCGGGATGAAAATTCATGAGTGCAGGCTGAGAGACATTGGCAAATAAGACCTTCTGTCAGTCATTACCCCACAGATACATTTTTAGGGAAGAAATGGGTAAGCTGGGGTTAGAGGACCTCGCTGTGTGATTTGCTGAGCATTCCCAAATGCCAGCCCTCATGTAATGACCAGTGATGAAGGCAAGTTGTATTCATGATCTTTGCACTGAGTGAGAGGGGTTATACAACCGTGCAGCTCTGTCTGATGGTGGATGCTGACTTTGATCACTGGGCAACAGTGGCCCCTTGCAGAGAAGTGACTCTCATGAAGAGGGAAACATTTTGAAAAGCTCCATAGCATGAGATCTGTCATGGATTCAGAGGAGTGGGCAGCATCCTGAGGGGTGAGTATCCCTGAGCAAACACTTGTAAAGAAGAGCTCATGACAAGAGTATTGAAGGGGGAGAAAGGGCCTTCTCTGCTTGATTTTGAGACTATGTCACCCAGGTGAGACCTCTGCCATCAGCCCAGGGAAGCCAGTGGCCCCTTGCTGTGGTTGCTGTTAGCAGGGTCTCCACAGCTAACTTAACACTTTCCCAAAAAGGAGCAACTCACAGTGTTGTTGATGCTGTCACACTTGCAAGTCCTTCCTGTCCTAAAGACAGGAGAAATTAAAATGCTGGCTTGATTTCTCCTGACATTTAAAGTTTTGAGTCCATCATGTTGAGAACTGAAAAACCAAACCCTTTGCACTGCCTTGGCCAGTTGACCATTTTTACTCAGGTTGTCCAGATGTTTCTTGTCAATATTTACCCTGTTTGTGAGGAGACTCCATTGGAAAGGAGAGGATGGTTTTTGCATTTCAGTTTGCAGTCTGGCTTGGGGATGTAGCACAACCAGAGAGCCCGTGGTGACACGTTTCCCAAAGCTGCAGAGCTGAAGAGCAGCTGATACTCCTGGTGCCTGCTCTGTTCTTGGAACATTAAACCCACTCTGCCTGTGTCTGGGCCTGCACATCTCCTGGGGGCTTTCTGGAGTGCAAGTGACAAAAAGCAAGTTGCTTTTCTGCAAAAGCTTTTCTCAGAAAAGCTTTATTCTACAAACTGTTGGCAGCTCTATACCCTCACTGACTTCAGGGTACAGGGGGAAACTTGTTTAGTAGCTTGCAGAGCAAAGCTCATGAGGGAATTTTAAAACACTGAGGTGCCTGCAATCCATAGATGCTGCAGCAGTAACTGAACACACGTTTATTTTACACAGAGATTTTGTAAATTTAGCTGAATAACACTGTTAGTCCATTTTGCTCTTTCTGCTTTGAGCTGTTTAGTGTCTCTGCAGAGTTCCAGGAATATACATGTTAAAATTCAAACTTTTCAACTGGGAGGCGAAGAACCTGCTTTTGTGTCAAGCCTGGGTGATGATGAATTGGCAGGACCTGCCTTTCTGATGTAGATATTTTGATTTAGATCCTTTTTAGTATGTGATAGAAAATGGAACATGGAAGACTAATCCTTGTCATTGCTTTGGCAAGCATCAAACTGAAATAGCTTATGTCTTCCCGAGACACTTTGTTAGCATCACATGGGAAAAGGGGAGCAAAAGGCTGCAGCCTTTCTGCAGCATTGTTCCAAACAGGGCGGCTGATGTGTGATCCCACAAAGTGTGCCGATGAGGGACTGGGACTGTGACACCCCATTTTCTGTCAAAAACCTCCGCCCAGGCCCTATTTAAGCAAGCTGGCAGTGACACCAGGGAGGCAAGGCTTGCCCTGTGCCAGCACCCAGCAATTACTACAAAGGAGTGGGGAAAACTGAGGAACTTCTTCAAAGAAGCCAGGCACTTGCGAATAGGATTTTTTTTTTTAATTGGTTTCCACCTGTCAGACTTGTCAGTGGTGAAACTGGATGTTTTCACAGAGAAAAAAAATCCTTCCCCCTCATCCACCTCCACATGTCCTCCCTTCCCACTGGCCCCTCTCCAGGCTCCAATGTGACAGCTGAGCAGGTTTATTTCAGCATCCGCTGTCAGCAGGAGTGGAGGAGTTTGTGAGAAGAGGCATCCCACAGCTTTGGTTCCTAGCTGGTATTTTGTGTTTGATCTTTGTTCAGGAATCATATCCTTTGGATGCTGGTGAGAATCTGCTGTGATCCATATCCCAGCCTTCAGGCTGAAGTTGTTTCTGAGATGTGCTGGTGCTCTAACAACAGCTTTGCAGCTCTGCACAGCTTTGAGATGATTTATCCATCCCCAGAAAGTCCCAGGAACCACAACACTGGAAGACAAAGGCAGAGGAGTGAACAACCCAGCCAGAGCCATGTTGTCTATCTGAACTCCAAAGCCCACTTTGCAGGCGACTTGCCTGCTCACATCACTTCCCTTACTGGAGCTATAATATAGGAAAGACATAGGTGGTGAAACCAAAGTGAAAGAAGACCACAACTTTTAGTTATGGGGAAAGTGGTTCTATTAAAAAAAAAAAAAGAGAAAAAGGAAAGAAATTCCCCTTGTACACAGCTGTCACTGGAGAGATCCCTGCTTACACAAAATTCCCAAAATTTCCTGGGCCTGTGAGACAGGAAATCAGTTCAGCTTTGTGCCAACAGACAACTGAGACGACCACATTATTAGTGTTCTCAGGTCAAGCCTGTCGTGTTGAATTAACAGTTCATAAGGCACAAGAAATGCTGTTCCCCCATGTGAATCAGAACTGAGACATCACCTGCAGAAATAATTGTATTAGTTTTGAATCAACAATGAAAACAAAGGATAAACAATTATCTACTTAAGTTCCTCATCCTTTTTGGTAACCTCATTGTGCAGAGTAATTGAATTACCTTTGTCTTCCCATTTGTCATGGGGTTTATGAGACACCCTTTCTTCCTCTCCCCCTCCCTGTGCCATTGTGCACATGAACAGTCTTAGCAAACAGCCTAATATTCCTCTGGCTCTGCATCTAAGGGTGGGAGGATTGGTCTAAGGTGTCCTGGCATCCTGGGGATGTCAAACTGCAAGCTCCTGCTGTGGTTTAGAAGGAAGGGTGAGCTGCCAGCCAAGGGGATGGGAGCAGACAGGGAAAAAAGTAAGGTTCATGCACCTGATGCTGGGTCACCTCTTGAAGTGTTACAGGGCTGAGACACAGAACTAGAATTGGCCTTTTCCAGTTATTTTTCCATCCCTTGGACTCACACAGCCAGGGTTGGCAGTCCTGATTGGCACCACACCTCGCCACTGTCACAGGGCATTAAACAAGCCAGCAGGGATGGCTCAGGGAAGGGGAGCTTGTGCTGCCCTTGGATGCAGGCACTGAACACAGGCAGTAACACCTCCTGGTTCCCAGTGCTGCAGGTCTGCTCCAGCCACGGGTACACCAGCCAAAAACCTGGCTCTTGGCAGCTTGGTCCCCTTGTTGCTGGTGGTAAATTAGTGTTTGCAAGGCTGGTCCTTGTTTATTGGCAGTGGGGAAGATCTTTTGGCACAGCAGGTCTGGAGTGCTCACATACAGGTGTGGGAACATTAACTGTCAACCTCTCTTTTGCTAATTACAAAGCACTGATGCATCTTCCCTGCTTCCTCTGACTGTTTTATTCTCTATTGCAGGTACTTTGGAGGAGGAGGTTGTGACACTTCTGAAACTCAGTGGGGTCTGCCAGTCAGGTTTAGAATGGGGAACAAGGATTTGAGGCTGTTGGAGTTGCAGAGATAGCAACCTTTTCACTCAGAAATTGAGTTCCTCTTTCAAAATGATCCTTAAAAAGGAGCTGACATCTGCTTACCTGTGTGCTGTCCTTCAGATGAGCAGCAAGAATGTCATCCCTGCGTGGTTGCTCCATCTCCGTGATGGGGCTACACTTATCTGTCTGTGATATCCCAGTATTTTCACCTAATTCTGGTTGTGCAATCCCAGTTTTGCCCGTCTCAGATTTGCTTTCTCTGTGTCTATGCAAATGTCATGCATCAGTACATAGCATTGCTCTCACCACAGTTCGTGATTTATTTGAAATTAAATCCACGTTTCTGCATCGCAGTTTTTCTGGGTACATCTGGCTATGATGAGGTCACAGACTTTGACTTTTGAAACATTACATTTTCTAGTAGCACGGAACAGTTTAAGGGAAAATAAGGACTTTTAGCTATGAATATTTATGGCTAGAGTGGAATTGTGTTTCAGATTGCAATTCATTATTGCTGGAAGAATAGTAGACAGAAAGTAACATTCAATTTATTTAAAAATCTTCTCTTTCGTGCCTTGACCAGTGAACAAATTTACCTGAAATTTCTATCATGTAGGTCTCAGTATTAAAATCTTATTAAGGTTAAGGACCTTATTAAAGAGAACAAAGCTAGGAACAAAGCTGTCCACAATGCAAATAAGCCAGAAATATTTCTGCTCACAAACAGTGAAAATATAGAGTTGACCCAAGATACTTTATAGACCAGGTATTTTGATATGAACATAAACAGAAATTCTCAATTTAAACATTCATGAGGTGTAACCATAGCTGCTCAAGTGAAACTTCTACTTGTTAATCCTAAATAAAAGGAGCTGAAAGATGTAAATATTTGCACCAGAGGTGAAATAAACCAAACATGCACTCATTTTAAGGGTTTGTGA
Source organism: Anabacerthia variegaticeps (assembly GCA_035583185.1). Classification (NCBI taxonomy): domain Eukaryota; kingdom Metazoa; phylum Chordata; class Aves; order Passeriformes; family Furnariidae; genus Anabacerthia; species Anabacerthia variegaticeps. The sequence goes on from JAWWEW010000051.1 coordinate 9,433,784, forward strand.
GTGACCATTTTTTTCAAATTTAATATTTGGAGAATAGGGATGACTGTGAAAAGATTTGTGATTGATAATATGGATGTAGGAAGTAGGGTGCTGGTAAAGATAGAGCTTGACATGCTCTGGAGCTGTATCTGGCAGTAGGAAATCCCAAAAATCTTCCCAAATTTTGAATGTTAGCTCTTTCCTTGTTATGCCACTTCTCTCTTTCTCCTGTAAACCAGGTGAGTGTCCCATTCCTCAGTCTCAGCAGCACCAGCTTCAATCCTCTTTCTCCCTGTCTGCCCTCTTCTCCCACTGACTTCCCAAGTGTCTTGGCAGCTCCCCATAGCTGGGTAGGTACAGGTAAGACTCTAAAGACAGGAGACTTCTGTAGGTGCAACCAGGAGCTGCTACCAAACTGAATAGAAGTGAATTTCGTTTGAGCAGAAGGGAAAATGTCCTCAGTTGCACTTTGGAATAATTGCTCTACAAGAGAGTTGAGAACAGCTAAAAAACACAGAACTCTGGCCAAAAAGAGACAGTGATTGTGGGAACAGGCATTTGCTGGGAGACATGAGCAACTTAACTCTATTTCTCTGCTTTACTCTGATGCTTGGCAGGGGGATGCTTTACTGAGCAGGTTGACAGGGTTGTACCCATGCCCTTGCTTCATTCCACTGCAGTGGGTGCATCACCTGACTCTCCCTTTCCCCTACTTTTAACCTTTTCTGACTTTTTTGACCTATTCTGTATTGCTCTGTGCATGGTTAAACAGCTTCCTGTGCATCACAAGACACAGGCTCAATTTCAAATAAATATGCGATATGCTCAGCTTTATCAGTTGTCACCCCAACAAAACCTCTTTGCCATCCTATCATCTGATTCACTGTTTTGTTTCAGTCCCACAGCTCCTAATTCTCCAGTACTCTGGTGCCAACCTCTAAAGAAGTCTATTTGGCTCATCAAAGTTTTGCTGTGACTCACGGCCCCTTCTTACAGAAAACAGCCTTTTTCTGTAGCTGGAGACAAGCAATCTTCAAACCCCATGGTGCCTTCTGGAGAGATGGATATAAAAGATAGGCAGACCCTGAGGCCTGGAGCCAATCTCCAAAGAAAATGAATAACACAGGGGGATGAATTGTTGTAAACAAGTGGAAGTGAGGTTTTGGTTGAAGTGAAAAGCTTCTGACTGATCTGTGAAGATGCGAAAATCAGACAGGAGCAAAAGGTTACTTTTTTTTTCCTTTTCCGTTTTCCAGTGTTTTTTTGTTACACACTGATGTTGCTAATACAACTGTCTTCTCTCTGGAAAAAGTCTGCAAATCCTTTTGATGACATGATGTATATAGAAACACATAAAGCAAATAGAATTATCATTGTGTTCTTATTTCGCCCACACTTTCCGAAGACATTTAGAATCCTTTGTACCTTTTATCCTACATCGTAAGCTGATACGGCACAATCTTCCTCAAAGCTGAGAGCATTGAAAAGTCAGAGCTTTTGGGTTGGCACAAATTTCAACAGGGGGAAAAACAAAGTGAGAGCCACTCTCTGCAGAAACCTTTTCTGTCTCTATCTCCCTGAACATTAATTTTCATTAATATTTCATTGCCTTCCAGACTGTGGAGTGGAGCAGAGATAGCTCTCCCCAGTTTCCATTTTAGCGTTCAGCTATGGGACCTTTGACTTTCCCATTCAGCACAAGTATAAAGCTGCCACTCACACTTATTCTTCATTAAGCTTAGCACTGAAATGTTTTCCCAGTGGAACACAGCATTTCTTCCCCAGGGATCAGATTATAACAGCGTGGCTGGTCTCACAGAGATTCTATCACCCTAGGGCGAGGAGAGAGGAATTTTTACCAGTTAACCATTCTAAGACAAGGACATTGCTCTTTGAGGCTCTTCATGGCCACATTGGTTAGAGCTTTGAGCAACCTGGTCTAGTGGAAGGTGTCCCCACCCGTGGAGGGGAATTGAAATGGGATGATCTTTAAGGGCCTGTCCAACCCAAACCATTCTGGGATTCTACGATTCAATCACAAGGAGCTGATTTAATGGTGCATCAATGGAGTGAGACTGGCAGCGTGAGAGCATGGGTTATTCTCTGTCTTCCAAAGCCCATGAAAACTTATTAAGATACAAAGTGAAATCTGCAAGGGTGTTCTGTGAATGCCAGTGAGCTCCATTTGAGGAACAGTATATTAAGAAGCACTGAGGCATCCTGAGATAAACACTCTGCACCCTTGCCATTGTAATATATACAATAAGCAGGATATTGTCCTGTATTCAATCAAATCAGGACCAGAGTCTTTATTCCTGCCAGACACAAGCTATAAACTCTGATTTCTGTTTTAATCTGATCAGCACCTCTGGCATTTAAGACTGGAGCTGTGAACATAATGAACTGCTTCATTTTCCCCTGCTAAATGATATTTAAAAAAAATAAAAGCCTTGAAAAGAGAAACAAACAAAGCTAGATTTGGTTGCTCACAAACACAAACTGAGTTTCTTTACAGATGCCAACTGATTCATATCAGTTGTGCAGGTGGGCCTTCACTGATGCTCACAATGCTCCACAAAATTGTATTTTCTTTCATCTCAGAAGTCTATAGGCTTGTGTTTACATGGTTTGCTAGATCAGCCTCCTTGGGAAGGGTGCTCACTTCTCTGGGCAAGAGAATGAACCAGTCTGGCTGCCTTGCTGTGGTATCATTGGTGACCAGCTTCAAAATCCCTGTATAATTTGGTTTCCCCAGTCCAGCTCAAGCCCAGAGGAAGGAGAGGTGTAAGTCTCAGGTTCTGAGTCAGAAAACACCAACAGTGACATAAGGTGTTTTTCTGGACCAGTCACAAAATTGGTAATTTCTTGCCTGTGTTGATAGTAAAGAGAAATTAATCTTATTCCAATTGCCAGTCTGAAGGAAGACAAAAAAAATGATTTATTACAGTAATGTGAAACTTTGTAAGAATTTATGCTCTGTGTGGGAGCTATACTAATAATGGTGCTGGCAGTCATAGCTGCTTTTCACTTGGACAGGAGAAGCAGAACATTGAAAATGTCAGGTGTCACAGATTTCGTTATAGTTCTCCGTGGCACCGCTAAGGTCATTCCCATTTAATGGAGTTTGTTGCTGTTTGGGTATTTTTAAAATTCAACACACAATGCTTCACCTTCTCCTGCAATCTGCACGGAGCAGACACCAAGGATAACAGCACCGTCAGGAACACTTTGAAAGCTGCCAAGTGCTGTGACAAGGTTGTTGCTGTTGCTGACAACCAGTGAGAAGTTGCTTTTTAATGGTTGAATGTTGGCATGTTTTGCTAATATGTGTCTTGGAATGAAGGCTCAGTATAGCTCATGGCCTACCTGCTTATGCTGAATGAAGGGAAAGATGAGACTGCTGGAAACACTGGTGTTTGAGCCTCTGTCTACAAGATTTCACTGCGGTCCTTGGGTGAATCTCTGAAGTTCTCTGTGCCTGCAATCTATCCTTCAAACAAGAGCATCCTTGCCTTGACAAAGGTATGGAGTGTGCTAATGGTTGTTAGCAGTGTGCTAATGCTATTTGATCTTGATAACAGTGGCTGCTACATCTGGATTATGATCGTGTAATGTTGGGCTGCTCGTGAGATCTAAATCTGCCCTCCTTCAGTTTAAAGCCATTCCCTCTTGCCCTGTCGCTCCATGTCCTTGTAAAAAGTCCCTCTCCAGCTCTCTTGGAACCCCTTTAGGCACTGAAACGAGCTCCAAGGTCTCTCTGGAGCCTTCTCTTCCCCAGGCTGAACAACTCCAACTCTCTTAGCCTGTCAAAGGATGGTTATAGAGAATTTAGGACAGGTCAGCTGAGCCCACCAGGGACTGCAGCTACTAAAGAGAAAGAGACACAATTATTAATTCTTGAAGACAGACTTAATGCAAGGAAAATAAGTGAGAAGACTCAAAAAATTAAATGAAACTTAAACATTTGTGATGATGGGTAAAACATCACAGGTGTGGATACAGCACCCACACGTGTGCATACACTCACTGCAAGTGTTTGGTCTTTCTCTTCCTCTGTCTTGAAAGTCCTGGCTGGCTTGGCTGGTTTGTATCACCAGTGACATGATGTTTAACTACACTTGGCTGCTTCTCTGTTTAGATGAGATATTAGGAAGAAATTCTTTTCTGTGGGGAAGGTGAGGCCCTGCAACAGGTTGCCCAGAGAAGCTGTGGCTGCTCCATCCCTGGAAGTGTTGGACAGGGCTTGGAGCAACCTGGTCTAGTGGAAGGTGTCCCTGGCCACGGCAGGGGTCATGGAATGAGATGTTCTTTGAGGTTCCCTCCAACCCAAACCATTCTGTGATTCTGTGATGCTACAATCCTTTCCCACTGGCATTTGGCTGAGCGAGCCACAGCTGGGCTGGCTGCTCTGTGCTCCCCTGGCATGGTTTTGCTCCCTGAAAACAACCCCAGCAGGTTGGTTTGGCCACCCCACAGCACTCGGGGCCGTGCCTGTGTGCTTCTGGAGGGATTTTGCACTTGAGTGACCCAAATCACTTGTTCTGCTTTGTACTTCCCAGCCCACAGGAGATCTGGAATAATAACCGTGATGTGCTGCCTTATTGCTTAACTACCCTCATGAATATACTCCAGCCTGATCTACAGTTCAAACAAATGCAATAAGGCAGAGCAGGATTTAAAGACTTTTTAAATAAATTAACTTCTGGATGGATGTTTATTAAGTTTTATGAAGCCATTTGCTAAAACGTAACATTTGTTTCGAAAGGTGCCTGAAATTTTCCCCTTGTGAACTATGGAAATTACTTTTATAATTGAAATGAGAAATAAGGGCCAAACGGAGAGCAATCCTCATTGCTGGAGGCTCAGTCCTTGTGCCTTTCTCAAAGAAAAAAAAGAATTATCTGACTCTCCACAGCTTTTGCTTTCTTTGGCATGATGTGGTGCCGTGATACCGGGTGGGAGGAACAAGGAGTTCTGCTCCCCAGGAATTTGGCTTTTTCAAGGGGTCAGCCCTGAGCTAGAGAAGTCATGAGCAGAGTTTTACTCCAGCTGGAACATGGAATTCTGCATAAGCCATGGAGGCTTCACTGGGAGTACTGTGGCCAGCACAGAAATCTCCTGCAGTCAGAAAATAAGGGTGCTGGGGATTTTACAGCTGGAGACACGAGCTGCAGCTCCTTAGGCAGCAGACTGAAAAATAAAGCTTTTAGCGTAGTAGACTTGAATACCAAATAAAAGGATCCATAAAATAAATTACTTGATGCTTGATCATGTGGGGACAAGAGAGGCTCCTGCTCTTCTCATCTGCATGCAGCACCTAAAAGCCTTCAGAGGGTTTGAGCTAGGTATTAGAGGATGAATTTTCCAGGCATGAATGATTCCAAATATTTAAATTTTATTTTGTTGCTGCTTTCCAAGCAAACTTTGCCTCTACTGGAAATAAAAAGAAAAGGGTTGAAAGGGCTAGAAACTATGAAGATTTTACAGCTCAGCTGAGGTATTTCTCAACAGAACATTAACCAGGAGCTGCAGGGACGATGAAGGTGACTGATTTTTGCTCATTTAGTGTAAGGACACTTTAATATCATGGGCAATACCCAAGTATCCCGTTCCCATAAAAGTACATCTGTGTTAGGAAAGTAAGTGCCGGGGAAGAAGTGGATCATGCTGAAGGTGGGAAGGTAGGAAGGGAAATCTCACTGTTAAGACACAATAAACCAGCTTCTTTTTCAGCAGCATATTCTCTGGGGTGAGGGCCGGCTCCTTCCCTGTGTCCCTACAGCTCCTTGTGCAACAAAGCCCCAGTCTGCTCAGTTTTATGGGGAAAGCTGCTGCAGAAATAATGGCCAAGTTACAACATCTGTGACATTTGCCCTGCAACAGGGAAAAGCAAGCAGGGAAGACAAGCAAGGCGGGAGCTCAGGCACCAGTAGCTCCTACAGTGCCACTGAGATCTCAGCACAGTGTTTTTATCAGGTCTCAGGAAGCATTTTTTCAGGGCAAACATCACTGATGGGAGTCTCCTTCAAACCTAGCTCGTATTTCCCCCCATTTGTTTATGCAGACACAAGCAGCAGCTGAAGTCTGGATCCTGTTTGTGCTGGATAGTCGGTGTGTGCAGAGAGAGGGGCATTCAGGGTCCTTCTGCAGTGGAGATGCAAAGTCCAATTCAAGGCCACTGGGATTTCACCAGTTTAAACCCCAGCCAGGGTGCCTGTACTGGCAAGCAGGATGTATGATAAAGGCACACCTGCCACTTCAACCATAACGAGTCCAAGCCTTAAATCTGGATATTTATTTAATAGGATCAATGAATAACAAAATAAAATGAAATACCATACAGTACAAAGGCTATATCAGGAATTAACCATTTCATTACACTTTGATCAGTATCAATACAGTATCAATAATAGCATGTTACACTGAAAGAGTGTTTCCCATTGCTACACAAAAGGATTTCACACCCTCTTCTTTCCCTTTGTCACAGAAAATATTACAAAGGAGACACTGACACACTTTTAACATTCATTTTTTTTCCCATTGAGCAACAGGCCACAGAAAATAAAGCACATCAACATTTTGTACCTCAGAAAAAAAAAAAAAAGGTGCACTTAAAAAAATATTTGCCATAAATACAATATGTGCAGGACTATCAGGTGGCACGGTTGGGGCAGGACTCTGGATCACAAAGCCAGGACAAAGCATCGTGAAATTTTGGATTAGCCATTTCTGTTTTCATTCTAAATGAATCCAGGCTGAGAACAGAAGAACTGGTTGAGCTGGAATGTGAAGAACCAGACAGAGCTCTAGCAGCTACAGCTTTGGTTAAACAGCTACCAAACAACACAGCCAGGAGGACATCAGACTGACACTCATGGCATTGCACAGGGAAGCTCCAGTGCTCCCATGCCCTGTGGCTGTCTGTCCCTCCCTGAGGGCAGGAGCGATGCAGCCACACAGAGGATGGGTTCAAATCTGCCACAGGAGCTGTCTGCAGCAGCAGCACACCTTATTCTACCCAAGGTTGGATGCTATAAATGCAAAGATCCTGCTCTTGTCATGTTTACTGACACCCTCCTCACCGAATTTCCATTCAGGTTTCTCGTGAAAACTCTCTGAAGTGAGTCCTCGTGCACTTTACAAAAAGGACAAGCTCAGAAGAGCATTCCAACCCTGATGTACTGGGCCTGTTGTGAGAAAATCCTGTCTGGGGGAAATTTCTGAATAGGAAAACGACTTTATAAACCTGATTTCACACTCTGCTGAATAGATGGCCATGGCTAGAGCACTGTGAAGAGAAATAAAACCTCAAAATAACATTTGAAGAGGTCACTTGATAGACTCTCTTCAGAGGGGGATTTCTGAGAATCCATCTGGCTGCACTTCACATCTGTGGGTTCAACAGATTTTATTCCTTTTTTAGCCAAAACAAACAGTTGAAAACCCTTTTAGGAAATTTGCATAGATGAACAGCGTGCCACCCCAGTGCTCTCCTCTCTGCCTGGGTGAAAAGCTCAGCCCAGACAAGAACACAGGGGGGGGGAGTTTGTGTTCACACTAATGGCAAAAGCCACTCACACCCCATTAGGTTTAAAGCTAAACCTTGTTGGGTTAGTAATTCAATAATTGTTAAAAGGCATGTAAAGAACCATTTTTCTGGTATACATTTGGTAGTTTGTACCTTCTTCTTCTCTGCAGAATCATGTTTTACTTCACAAGGAAATGGATGGGGCTCTGAGCAACCTGGCCTAGTGGAAGGAATTCCTGCTCATGGCAGGGAGTTGGAACTGGGTGGTCTTTAAGGTCCCTTCCAACCCAAACAGTTCTGTGATTCTGTGAAAACTGAGGGGTTTTGCAGTGAGTTGTCCTCACTTCTTTGAGTTCAAGGGAACCACATCTCTAGGTTGAATATAGCAAAACTAGATGAGGAGGGGAGAGAGGATGAAATCAGCTGTAATTTACACTTCTCAGCTCAAGGTAGTCAGATTTGGCCAGTGGAAGAGGTAGCTTTGAGCTGCAATCTCAGATTAAGGCCTTGGACCCAGGTCTGCTTTCCTGTAAAACTGCAGGATCAGAGCTGTCAGTGAACCACTTGAACAAATCCCCCAAATTTCCCCACATCTTCAGCACTCAAGTGGCCCAACAGACACTGTGGAGAGAGTTTAAGAGTGTATGACAAATGCATTTTTACTCCAGCTTTTTCCCATTGCCATGTCAAACCAAAAATAAACCTACCAGTTTCTCTGAGTTGTGATCAAATATTCTGTAAGCTGCCAGTGTATCCCAGTAATTAAAAACTAAGCCAAGCATCATACGTGAAACAACAACTTTTGTACAGTGTTTTCTATGATAATCAAGCACATTTCAGTGGGTGGGTGTTGAACAAGTCTAGTAATAATGTTTAATATTTCAAAAGCAACTGAGACATGCAGGGTGTTAAATTGTAATGAAAGTCAAAGTAACACACAGTTAGAGCTTCCGTGGGAGGTTTCAGAAACCACCTCCCAGCTGTTGACTCTATTTAGAGGTGAAGTTAAAGTATTTGGATTCTGTCCAGAAACATTTGAAGTGTCTTGCCTGGAAGGCCAACATTAAGTGTGTGGCATTGACTCTTCTTCCTCTCAAGGAAGACTCTTCCCCTCTCCTGGTCATCCCACCTGGACTCACAAGGCTGTATGAACAGGTCTAAAGATTCTTCTTCCAACCTGCCCAGGCCGTTTCTAACACACACAGAGATAATACTTCCTGGTTTACCCCACAATTCCTTCTGGAGAGATGAGTCTCCTTTTTGCATCATTTCCCCCCCAAATTTATTTATTTATGCCCCACTACCTGTTTTTCTTGTCAAAGAGGAGTTAACAGTGCCTGAGCAACAGAAGTGCTTTGTCAAATATAATCTCTGCCCTCTGTTTGGTACAAGCAGGGCAAGAAATCAAAAACAAGGCATGACAGATCAGAGCTTGTAGTTTGACTGAATCAGAAGAAACTAAAGCCCCACTGATTTCTATTTTGAGCCCTTTCTTTTGGAGTGGTTCTGTACTAGGCATTAAAATCATCTCCCATCCCTGGTAGGTGTGGCAGGAGGTCAGCTGATGATCTACCATGATAGCTCTGTACCACTGCCAGGTTATAAATGCCTCAGACGCAGTCAGTCATCAACCAACAACTCACAGCAAATGCCCCATGGGTGTTTTCTCTGTGTCCTGAGCCCAGTGGGACCTAAACCACAACTCCAGGGAGCTGGACTCGATGATCCTTGTGAGTCCTTTCCCACCTGACATGTTCTGTGATTCTATGATACGACATCTGTAGCAGAAGTCACAAGCATGCAGTGGTTCAGTAACTGGTCTCCACCACTGTGTGACAGTTCACTGGTGCCAGATCCACATCTACAGCACTGAGATTGCTTTTAGGTACCAGGGGTGATTGTTAGTTTAGGAGCGACACTGGAAGGGCAAAGCCTAGCAAGCAGCACTGAGCCAAGTGACTCTTCTAGTTTGTCATCACAAAGAGACAAGCTCTGCCCTCCTAATGAAGTGTGATGTGAAAGGGGACACACAGTCACTGACAACAAAGGCTGCACAGGATGATTGGTTGGTTCCAGCTTCGTGCACATCTGGTAATGTGACAGCAGGGAAAGCCATTTAGCTTGTCCCAGAGCCCTATGATCTCTAGTGCTAAAGACACTGGAGCAATTTGCTGTATCACATTGTTAGAGGGCTGTTGGAGGTGGAACCATATGGGAGAAAAGCTCATGCCACCTATTCTGAACTGGGACCTTTCAAGGAGAATTTTCAGGTCTTCGTCCTCAGGCTCGTTAAGAGAAAGTTGTTTTAGAGCTAAGACTCCCCAGTTTAGACCTTTTTTGTGTTCTCCATTTGTACTACCTGAAGATTTTGGGTAGAGATCAGTGTGCCAACAGGTCTGATAGTAAAAAAAAAAAAGGATAGAACCAGAAGCCCTGCTGCCTACAACTGATATAACCTATGAGACATCAGTCTTGTGAAAATGGTGGGGAAACAAGTAAAACTGGAATAAGAATGGGAAAAATCTGAAGGTCCCACAGAATTGGAGCAGGTTGCTCTTACCTCAGCAGCCTGGAGCCCTCATGAACTTGAAGTGTTCTCACCTCTTAATGCAGGCCAGCAAACCATTGTCCATAGTAAAAAATAGGATTTGGCCATATGGCAAGAGTAAGATTTTTCCATTTCTATTCATTTTCACCACCCCAGCTGGGCACAGGCTCTGCATTCTTGACTTTGACAGAGACTCTGCTATTTATTGGTGTTGTGGGACCAAAACCAGCGAGAAAGGGGGTTTGCTGTGCCAGTCAAAGGTGCCTCCCACTCCCCCAGGCCACAGCCACCCCAGCCTAGGTAAGGCATCGTCTGTTCTTATTTAATTTCAAGGAGCCAGAGTGGCTCTCTTGAGCACCTTGGTCATATTACTCATAATGTAGATTTTTTTCTAAAATAACCACCCAGCTCCCTGAGCTTTCACTCCTCATCCATTGAACATCCCATAGATGAGCATGTCCATTCTCCAAAAACATCCCTTTCTCTTCAAAACTGCTTTCTCCTCGTCAGATTCTCTGCTCGGTGCCACCAAGAGATGTGATCTCAAACCCTTGGATGTGAACATGGCATCTCTGCATTGAGAAAAGGATGAAATGCAGTACAGTTTTGCCTAAGTGTAACATATTTTGGCTTCCCAGTTAACACCACATCTGGATTTATGCCAGACTGAAGTTACAATATGTGTATACATTACTCACAAGAGGCAAGGCCAATGCTTTAAAATAACCTCAAAGTTACTGGCAGAACAAAGCCTATTTTTTCAACAAAAATGACTTTGCTAAACACATTTGTGTTACGTGAATTTGGAGACCATGCATGAAAGTCACAGAGGCCTCTCTGAAGTTTTGACTCCATGATGAACTGCATTTCCCTTCCTCCTTTGGCTTCAGTATGTAGTTTCCCTTGTGACCTGGCTGGAAAATGTGTGATTGCTGGAGATACTGTTGGATTTCCTGGTGAAGGCCAGTCGTTTCTTCTTCTTCCTCCATGGCAGGCACAGGATTGTGAGCGTAGAGAGGAAGATCTGACGGAAGTTTGCCGACACCAGGTTGTAGAGGATGGGGTTGATTGCTGAGCTGACGTAGAAGAGGACGTTTGTCAGCATGTAGAAGTAGTGGTAGAAGTTGTAAAGGAAACTGGAAGAACAGATGAAAGATAAAAATCTGAGGGTGGAGAACTGAAATAATTCAAAGACACAAGGGTGAGAAAAACATGAGCTGCTTTTCAGCTAGCCTTTCTAGGCTGGGGGCATGAGCTTATCAGTGGTGCAACTGGAACTGGTCAAATATAGATCAAATGCCCCTATGAAAGTATTACCCCAATCTCTAGCAGTTAGAAACTCACTTATGCCCTGGGGACAGAGATGATATTTACCTCATGCATTCATTTTGTCCTTGAAAACAGACATTTTGGAAACTGAGAAGCCAGATGGAAATTTGTTTCTGTGTCATACATATACATTAGCTTGACTTTTTTGGCTGCAGTTCTGGTCTGCAGAGCTTGTAGAAAAGCCAAACTCCAGTGACAGATGCAGCTCTCTCCTCCCCCCAGCAGTGAGAGTGACATCAGCTCATTCGGTGGGTCCCTGGGTTGGGATTGGTCTGTAATCTGGGATAGCATTCCCTGTTCTGGGGGCAAGCTGTTGATAGCATGCTTTTGAAACACATCCTGACCATCACAGTACAATGTTTTCAACCAGAACTGGTTGAAAATGCTTTATTACCTTTCTTACTTTTAAAAATATCTTTCCTTGGTACAACTGGGATCAACAGCCCTGAGCTGGGAAAGCATTTATAAATAGCATGGATCTCATTTTCAGGAAGACATTCCTCAGAATCATTTATCTTGGTGGAAATAGCAGACCTTTGTGCTAGTCTGAGCAATGTATAACAAAAGAGAAATAGATGTGTGCTGGACTTCATCATCCATCCCTCCACACCTCCTCAGCACTGTCAAGGACCACATGGCCCATCCAGCTCTTATAAGCAGAGTTTCTCTATGTAGTAGTGAAGAATTAATATTGGAAAAATTTCTTTTCTTCAGGGGCAAGGCACATGCATTTATAAATGAACACGTCAAGCTGCTGCAAATTCTCAGATAGCCACCAGACTGAGAGTTCACCATTTGTAACCTGCCTGTAAATTCAGCCTTTTCCTAAAATCATTCATGGCTTTTAAAAGAAGAAAAAAATAATATGGGAATGCAACCACGATGCATAAATTCATACTAACTGCAGACAGACTTCTCTACCCCTCTTGCTTGAAGCAAATGCAATCATTACATAATTGAACACTGCTTTAAGTGTTTGTCATATAGGAGAAACAGCAGTTTGTCCCAGTGCATGCCTAGAGCTCTGTTTTCATGACTGAAGATAGATTTGGGATTTTACTATGGATGATTGTACAGTTCCGTTCAGTAGACTGCTATATCCTAAATTACTATGTTGTGTTTCAGGAGTTTGTGAAATCCTGATGTGTCATAATTACTCTGCTTTTTAGTATTGTAGATTATTTTTCCTTTTCCTGTTCATTGCAGGAAACAGACCCAGTCCCAGGGAGAACAGGGATATAACACTGTGTCAGGAGAAACATGAGTGCAACCCACGGCCACTCAGCCTTCCTGGGTGTGTATCCCAGACAGCATTAGTGATTCAGGGCACATTTAAAAGGAATAATCAGTTTGATTTGCTGGGGAACCTGGCCCGGTGCTGCAGAAAGGCCCCAGGGAGCTCCTGGGCTGCCCCTGCACATCTGTGAGCAGCACACGTGCCTTCAGCACAGGCATGCAATTATCCCTGAAATTCCCTGCCAATCTGGGCATTTCCTAATCAGTGGCAACTGCTGGTATTCAATTCTGATCCACTCCCTGCAAAACCCAGTAAATATCGTGCCCCAGACTCAGTAAGCAGTGCAGCTATTCTCCCACGTTCTCCCACCTGTGTGATCTCTCCTGTCACTAAGGAAATGTGGCTTCATGGAGTTAAATTGTGTGTTGACGGGAGGTGCTCCGTCTTCGGGCTGGGGATCGATATCTCCAGCACAGAGACAGAAATCCACTTCGGATGCATAAAGCCCCTTTTCCAAATGTCATTCCATCAAGGACTGTCAGAAGTGAACACCCCTCGCTGTTGCCAAGGGGGGCGAGCCTGTGGCTGCAGTCCACAGGAGGAGGGAGAGGCTGATGACGCATTTTGGTTCAAGCTAATGATCCCTTCACTCGTGTTTGGGGGATTTACGTGGTAAAACTCAGGCTCTTCATTTGGCTGCTAAACACTGAGAAATGCAAAAGAACAAACAAAAACAGCCCTGAGGGGTTTGAGGCTTTAACCCCTGGTGGGGAGAATGTCTTTGCTCCAGATCCTCTCCTCCACCTCCACATCTGTGCGTGCCCCATCCTGACCCCAAACCCCATCCTGACATGGGCCACCTTGTCCCCTATGTTGTGACTCACTCTGTCCAGTGGCTGGAGGGGACGTAGCAGAACATGAGGCGCCGTATGTGGTAAGGGAGCCAGCAGACCACGAAGGCGATCACCACTGCACCTGCAAGGTACCAAAAAAAGCCTGTTACTTTGTGAGCAATTTATCATCAGGGTGAAAGAGGGACCTGTCCCTGTGGCTTTTATTGCTGTAAACTGTTTTCCTAAAGCCCCAATTCTATTGCCATCGTGCAAAGAATTTACTAACCCTGAGGGACAACCAGCCTACAAGTGTCTGCAAAAAAGAGCATAACAGAAGTAATAGAAAATAGCACTAAGCACTGGGGCAGAGGTATTGCAAACAACAGAAGGTGCAGATGAAGGACTGCCAATGCCTAGCTGAGAGACCAGCTTAAATGAAACTCCATTCATGTCTGTCCCTGTGTTTCATGCCCTTGTGGCACTGGGTATCTTGCCCAAAGTACTCGCAGAGACAGTTAGTGTATGTTTTTTATCCAGGTAGACAGGGAGCCAGGGACACAATAATCCCATTATCTTGTTCCGTGGAGCCACTGGCTGCAGTCCCCACAGTGCTGAGGATCATTAAACAGCCTCAGGAGCTCTTTCTGGTGGCAGGGCTCGTCCTTTTGTTCTACGTTTGTGCAATACCTGAGATTACAACATGTTTGGGTCTGGACTTTGCCATAATAAAAATGATTAATTAAAGGATAAGCAGAGAAAGACATTGTGTTTTTTTTCCTTTCAGATTCCAGCTGAGGGATGCCAAACGAGGCAAACACAATGCAACAACTCTGAAGAGTAAAAGTGCTGTTGATTGAGTGCATTTGTCAGTCTGGATTAAAAGTGGATATATCAGGCAATCAAGAGAAAGACTTGTTTCCTTTTTTAATTTACATTTCAACCTCTGCATGGAACAGCAGAATTCTGGCAGAATCCTAGCAGGAAATAAAGAAGTTTCAGTTAAAACGTAACACAATAAAAGGCAAGAAGAAAATAAAATAATTAAGGTAATTTTTATCCCAAATTTGCTCTACAGACAGCAAGGGCCACATAACTCTTGTCCTTTATGTGACCTGTAAAGGGCTGGGAAGCAGCAAAGCTCTCCTACAGCATGAGGTACCACAAGTGCAAGGTGGATTTGGCACGTTGAACCAAAGGCTGTTTTTCCTTCTGCCTTGAGATTGAAAACATTTACGTGGATATGTCACAAACCCAGGTGCTGCCATTCCACAGGGGCTTCATTGTAGCTCATGGAGAAGATGTGCAGAAGGTGTGCTTCCCCTGAAGAATGCAGTCCAGGAGGAACAAGGCTGGCTGTGGTCACATCTCCCCATCAGCCAAGAGGCACAGGAGAGGCTTCAGTAGTGGAGTGGGGAGGGAAGAGTTTGTGCCTGATTTTTGTGGGTGTCATCACTAGCAGAGTCACTGGCTAATTTTTACAGAAATTAAATAATTCCTGGTGTCCAGCTCCATAATCACAGCCCTACTTCTATGCCATGTGCTCCCTCTCTTATTAAACACATAACTTACAATGAAGAGGGTTCTATTCCTTTAGCACCAGCCTGCATGATGTATGACAGCATCTTCTGGGAATGCTGCAAAAGCCATTTATCCAATAAAGATTTAAGCAACTGAAGGGACATGTTTTGGAAAGAAGGGTTTGTTTTTATTCTCCTGCCCAAGTGAATTCATTTTTTCAAACTGAGTAGTTTTGCCTGCTCTATTGTCACAGTGATCACAGATGTAATTCCTCACTAGACAGCCTGCAGCCCCTCAGATGCCATCGAGTGAATGAATTTGACCTGTGTCTGATGGATCCCTGCAGAGCTTTGATGAGACTTTGATGGGAGAGGCCCTACCTGACGTGTGGCACAGGAGGGGTGGGGGAGATCCACTTCAAATCTCGATGGGAGCATGGATGTTTGCCTTGCTCTCTGACACTGCTGAGCACCTGCTTTTGGCCACATCCAGAAATTAATTTCTCTGTTGGTTTGCCCTGGATGGAGCAGTCCCCCAGTGATTCTCCCCAACATCCCTCCCAGGGGCTGCAGGAGAAGAAACACTCCCCAGTCCCTCCTCCTCCATCCATCAGCCTCAGGACAACAGGAATGAGCCAACATCACAGCCCCAGTCCATCTGCTTTCCCAGTGCCTGCACAGGATTAGTTGGATTTTTGGGCTGTGAAAGCAGCTTCCCAAATGGCTCCAAACACAGGTTCATCCAGGCATATCATATTTTTTGCTGAAACCTCCATGCGCTGGCAGTTCTCAGCTGCTCACCCCTGCATGCAGCTCTTTAAGAACGGCAGGATACGGATTCTTTCTACAGCCTGTTTTAAGAATCTCACACATCTGCCCATTAAATTTACCAACATGTTAACTGAAAGTGCTTTTCTCCTGGTAAATGATCTCTGCTCCTGTTGCTCAGGCAATGCTGTGCCAAATAACATGGAGGCAGGGATCCACAGCAGCAAAAACACATATTGAGAGAAATATCTGCTTAACCTCAGCAATTAAGTAATCTGTGGTAATTCTGTAATATCACATCCAATCACTCTGCAATTAAAACTCTATTAAACATGTTGCAAAGTGCACTGGAGACACTTAAGGTCTGATTTGGAAGTCCCAGCTGGGTAACATGCTGTGCAGTTCTGTGCCATGCAGATTAGGAGACCCTGACATGTATTTGTTGCCCTTAATCCCTATGTTTCCATGTTATCATACAAGGGATCAAGCAGATTTAGGGTGGCAATCCTGTCCTCTTGGGTTCCCTCCCCAGGGAGGAATATGAAATGTGGGAATGTGTTAGCTTTTATCTAATACAGAATGAAAGTGCCCTTTTCTCCCACATACGTGGGGCCTTTTGCTGCTCTTTTGCTCCTCCTTGAGCAGCAAAGAGTTGTAAAGCAAATGCTGGGCAAAGTGGCTGCAAAAATGATTTTTTATTATTATCAGCTCCTTGGATGTGCTCTCCATCATCAAAAGCTTCACAGAGGGGATTTTGGTGGAGTAAAAAGGATCAGGTCAGCCTGCTGAGCACAGCAGGGGAAGGATTCATCCCAATGTGTGATGGGGTGACTGTCCGGGATGGTGTTTGTGAGGTTGGAGATTTCCTGCCTTTATTGTTTGAACTAAAAATAAACCAGACCTATCCCTCACTTCTAATTAATTCAATGAGGTTTTAATAGGAGCAGAACTGCTCCATGAGCTTCTGATATTTCCCATATTTGAGCATATGAGGTGCCAAACTTCAGGGCTGGGGAGTGCAGAGGGGGTCCCACCAAGGTGACCCCAGTGTGCTGTGGGTGCCGGGGAGTGATCCTTCCACCAATGTCTTCATTTCCTTTGTAAATCAAACTACCAATTTAAATGCATATTAAATCCTGAATTATTGCATCCTGTGTCTTTCTATTTGTCTTATTATTCTCTGCCTGTTTGAGCCACATCCCAAGAAAGAAGGGGAGAGGAAGGAGGAGCAGCAGGGGACAAGCTCTGGTTTGTTTAGCCTGCAGGAAGTCCTGCAGAGGGAAACATCCATTTGGAGTGACACTGTGCAAAAGAAAATTTAAACTGTGCCAGTCTTGATTTTCAGACAAAACTGGATATGGAAGCAATCCTGGAAGTTAAATTGTGTTAGATCACGCTGAGTATTTTATTTTACCCTGTGTATATCCTGTGGCTGAGGCTGGGAGACAGCCCTTCCCCAGGACCAATGTCTCCAAACACCCACGTTGGGTCAGCATGAGCATGGGGCAATGGATCAGGTGCAAGAAAAGCACAGCAGTGCTTGGTGGCTGGTTTGACTGAGCACAGGAGTGATGCTTGGGAGGGGTTTTCATCCCCCTGTCCCTTCTCTGGGGCCGCCTGAGGCTCAGTGTGACTCAGAGCGCTGGGACACTGATGGGTAAGGGGCTGACTCACAGGGCACCCCAGGGATCTGCTGCAGTACAAAAAAGCACTTGGCTGGTGTTTTCCTCCTCACTTCATTGCTCCTATCCCCTCTGGGGTCCTGCTGAGTCACAGCCCTGGGGCTCTGGGGTGGCCTCGGCGAGGGTATCCCTCTGTCCTCTCCTTCTTTCTCTCAGGAGAGGCAGAAAAGAGTTGCTTCTCCTTATAAACCCCTATGCTGTTTTTAAGGCCTCCAGAGACGTTCAGATCCATCTTTCTTCAGTAGTTTTGTTCAGATTATTTCAGCCAATTTATTTATTTTTCCTCTGCATTTCACAGAGAACTGAGACAGACAGGGATGGGGAACAGCACCGTGGAATTCCTGAGCAAAGTCAGGAGCTGTTTGGGGATGTAGAGACCCCCCTCAACAACAGCTCTCAGCCTTTCCTGTGTTTCAGCTCATCAGGGCCATGTGTCTCCAACCCTGCCCAAGGGACACACACACCAGCTGGTACTAATAAGGTGACAACAGGTTATGGGACTCATGTCAGGGTAATGCTGATTTTTGGGGAAACACTCCTTGTATGTTCCAAGCTCTGGGTTTTTATATACTTATTTAGTCAAAGCCATTACAAAAGAACCTCTCTCACAGTGCTGTTTGATAGGGGAGATGCTAAAATCTGGGCCAAGTGTAGATGCAGCTGGCACTGCCAAGTTAAACCTCAAGGCACTGTTTACATTAACATGATGTTCCACCTGAGAGGCCGTAGGCAATATTTATATCAGCGGTCCCCAAAGTGGGGATTGCAGGAGCTGCAAGGGTAGGTATGAGCCCAGTAAATTTAAAACTACTTATGATGGTATTTGGGTCATAAGACTGTGGAATAAAGGATTTCCATAAAAGTCTATAACTATCAGCAGAGATTGGGAACCACCAGAATGCACCAGCAGTGCTCAGGACAACAAAGAAGAAGAAACTGGGAATAGCAGCAAGGCTGGGGAGCCCTCAGTGCCTTTGGACACCACAGAAAGCTTACAGCATTTGCTGGATATAATTCCCCAGTGTTCTTGAGCACATTATTGGGAAGTGCAAACATTAGATTTGACTCCTTAATTTCCACTCCCAGAATTTTTCCTACATTTTTTCGTCCTTTGGGAGGATTGTCTCTTTTTTGGATTGACAGGGAGACGATGCTGTTTTCCTTTAAAGGAGCCACATTCTCCTAAGTACTTCTTTACTAGTGAAAGTAAGACAGCACAGTTAATGGAAAAAACTTTTGGCATGCAAAATCAACAAATTTTACTCAGACTATGTTCTCCATCCCTGATTTTTCAATGGCTTCAGAGGACAGCTTTGAAAATAGAAGTGAATTCCTGCTTCAGCTCATGCTGGTGGTTAAATCATGCCCTGGCACCAGTTGCATCCATAAGGAGCAAGGCAGAAAATACTGGTTAAAGCTGGCCCAAGAACAAGCTCCAGAAAGCAGCACATCTGCTGTCCCAGTGCAGTCTGAGGTCTCTTCCCAAGTTTCCTTCTAAGGTAATTACATTTTTGGAAATGAAAGAAAAAGTTGCTTGAATTAAACATCATTCATGCCATTCCCCCTGGGGATGTCTGCATGTTTGGAGGAGAAGGAAGCAGGAGGGAAGAAAATTTCCCCTTTGAAAGATAGAACAGGGGTCCCATCTTCTCCTTACCAGGTTCAAGGCTCTTTATTTTTGGTAAGATCAGGTATACCCTGAACTGGCTTTGTCTGCAGCCCCTTTCTTCTCTCCCCTCAAGTTCTGAGTTTCATATCTCCTTCATTCTTCCCAGAATGGTTTCTGCTCACCAAAGGGACCCTGGATCTGTATTCACTGAGTGCTTCAGCAGTGACTAAGGCCCTGGCAAGACTTTATGTTCAAAAACACACTACTTAACTTTTTAAACACTCATATTGTCAAGGTTTAACACCTGAAAATCTGCTTGAAGGGCATGACCAGCCTTGGAATTGTCTGCAGAGATGGAGCCACAAGAGCCTGCACCCCAGCAGGTGCCAGCAGCTGTGCCAGCCCAAGCTGTGGTGACAGCAAAGGGACATTTGTTGTTGGGAGAGGGGAAAAAAGAGTCTCCCTGCCCCAAGAGGTGCAGCCACCCCTCTTCTTGCTCCTTGGATGGTGTTTATAGAGTGCTCCAATTCTGTTCCCTTGTGCCACTTGGCAGGCTGTAAAGTAAACCTACAAGTACAAACATCTCTGGGAAATATATACAAATGTTAAATAGGTAATTTATCCTCCCAAATTTCAGTGTGACACTTCAGCTGTTAAACTCAGCTTCCACTCACACTTAATGCCCCAGGGGTTTTGCTGAACTCCACCTGGAGTTGCTCAGACCTTTTATTAGAGAGACAAACTGCCATGAATTTTGTTCCTTTCCTGAAAAAGAAAATATTAATGAACAAATAACTCTGTTTCCCTTAGAATATAGGCATTATGAAATACATCTGTTTAAGGATTTTTAGACTGGGGCTCTTCTGTTTACTGTGGCTGCAAAGTATGAGCTATTTACTCTTCCTCTTTGTAGGAAGCTTATACTAAATCTCATGGCAATATTTTTCTCCAGAAATGAATAACTCAGACTTGGAACATCAGTGAGGAGAAATGAATTAACTGCTCAAAGTATTTGTTCAGAAGGGGAATTGTTAATTCAAAAATTAATGAACTGCATGGCCTTTGTCTTGTATTACTTGAAGAAATGCAGAGGTCCCAAAATTATCATTTAAAAATTCACTGGTGTTCAGTAAAAATATATGGTTTAACTAAAACATTTTACTGAGGCATCACCCAGCCAGCTGTGGGAGACTGAAAGATATTCTTTTAATTGGTTAAACCACTAAGTGCTTTATAATTGCTTTCACTAAGCAGCTTCTGTAACAGAGCAAATGCTACCTGGAAGTGATTACATTTTAATAGGCTCAGCCAGCATCCATCCAGGGACATGCAAAGCCTCCCCTTGATGTCCATCAATTTGTCTCAACGTCGTTATCAGAGCTCAGCTGTGCCATCCAATAACTCCTTCCTTCCATCCACACGGGAATGGATCTGACAGGCACCCGGGAGGTGCCAAGGGCTGCTTGGGAGGAGAACAGGCTCCAGGCAGGTGTTTTGTTGGGATTATCAATCCATGTCACAAAACTGTCCCCTTTCGAGAAGGCGTTTTGGCTGAACAGTGCTTTCATCTGGAGCCAAGCTCAAATATACCCTCATTTTTGAGCAGCTGTTTGGAATGTGCTGAGATGGAGAAGGTTTATATTGCTCTCTGTGTCTGGATACAGAATGCAATGGACTGAGCAGTGTAAATGATGCTTTACCCACTGAGGGCTGCTTGTTGGATGGAATTCCTCCCTTATAAAAAAAGGCTGAGAGAATTGGGGTTGTTCTGCCTGGAGAAGAAAAGGCTTTGGGAAAACCTTTTTCTAGGCTTCCAGTACTTGAAGGGGCTTCCAAGAAGGCTGGAGAAAGGACTTCAGACAAGGACATGGAGTGACAGGAAAAGGAGAAATGGCTTTAAACTGAAAGAGGGAAGGGTTAGACTGCATATTAGGAAGAAATTCTTCCCTGTGGGGCTGGTGAGGCCCTGGCAGAGGTTGCCCAGAGAAGCTGTGACTGCCCCATGCCTAGAAGTGTCCAAGGGCAGCTGGATGGGATTTGGAGCAATCTGGTCTAGAAGAAGGTATTGTTCCTGCCCATGGTAGGGGGTTGGAATGAGATGAGCTTTAAGATCCCTTCCGACCCAAATTATTCTGTGATTCTATTATTGTTCTGTTGGGGGGGTGTGGGAGCATTTAAGAATTACTAAGAATTTTATAGGCTTTGTGATCAGAAAGTATTCAGCCTTCTGTGAACCATCACACAACTCTGAGACACTCAGCATCCCAGGACTCCAGCTTAGCCAAGGAATAGTAACACAAATTGAAGGTGGTTTACAGTTGGAAAAATGAAAGGAATTGAATGGATGGAGGAGGGTATGAAATCTCTTGGTGAGAGGTATTTTTAACGACAGAATTGGCTGCCCTGTTATCCTCACAAAGGAGTTGGGAAGCTGCCAGTGCCTGGAACACTCTGAATTTGGATCCTCACACCTGGTGAACGCTGACAGCAGAGAGGGAATCACAATCAGGAATCACATACTTACTGAATTAATGAAGTGGCTCCCAGGCAACAGGGCTGACACATAATCACTCTCATCCTCACCCTGATCCTGATCATCCTCATTGTTTTATACATGACTGAAGTCAGACAGAGCCAAGAAAATGTCTAAATGCTACCGAAGAGGAGGAAAATGTTGTTGTGGATGTTTTGAATGAAGCTTGTTAGCCTGACCACTTTTAGCTCCTGTTTCAATGTAAACAAATACTTAGTCTCAATAGATTTGGAACAAGGAAGGTTTTTGCTGCTCTGATCTCATCCAACAGCTCTGCACACCATGAACTGCAAAAATTTCTTCTCTAAGCATTAGTTTTACAAGTTCTGAAACATTTCACCCTTAAAACAAAATCAATCTCTTCGTACTTCAGGCCAAAGGTCACTTTTGGAAATGGAAAATACTTTGACCCCGGTGAAGTTCTGATGTTGTGCCAACAGTTTTATTAGTAGGGACAATTGTTATTTTTCTTTTCTCATCCTCTTCCATAAATGAGCCTAGACTCTACATGGTTTTGGCTGGCAGAGATGCCTGGATAGATGATGTGCATCCTTGTGTAATTTTTGCTACTTTTCCGACAGTTCAGAATCCAGGGTTATTAAAAAAAAAAAAAGTCGTGAGGAATGGATGACAAAAGTAAATGTGAATCAAGCACCTCCAGTAATCAAATGCATCTGAAAAATGAAATGCAGCAGGATTTCACTCACATTTGCTAGATAAAAAAAGCCTTTCTGCACGGTGGAATGAATCACAGACAAAACTGAGTTAAGATTTTTTTATCTGCTGGATCTTCCTCAGCACAGAAAACCAACAATCAGCCGCCCCCTCATTGCCTTCCCGGCAGGGAGGGGAGCTCAGTCCTGTGCCAGGGTGGCCCTGCAGAGATGCTCAGAGTAGCTGGGGCCCCACGGTGTCACATCTGGCCCACTT
Organism: Anabacerthia variegaticeps; assembly: GCA_035583185.1. Classification (NCBI taxonomy): domain Eukaryota; kingdom Metazoa; phylum Chordata; class Aves; order Passeriformes; family Furnariidae; genus Anabacerthia; species Anabacerthia variegaticeps. The sequence continues at coordinate 9,456,277 of JAWWEW010000051.1, forward strand.
CTGCACCATTTCAGGCTCCTCACATTTGCCGACTGTTCTCAGCTTTTGCAGTACACAAAGAAAAGCAAAAATTTGCCTGGATAAGAAGAAGAGGAAAAAGAAGAAGAAGAAAATTGCACTCATTGATCAGAAAGAGAAGGGCTGGTTTTCAGTGCCTTGGAGGAGAGGTGGACCTGTAGGCAAGGGGTTCACTTCCACCACTGCAAAGTGATGCCAGGTGTAAATTTAGGTTTCTTCTTATTATTTATGAAGAGCTCTCTCTTCTTGATGATCAAAGAGTATACAATGCTAAAAAGAGAGAGAGGTGTGAGGTGCTGTAGCAAAAGTGAGAAAAGGCAGCTTCTCACTTAATGGCAGCAGGCAGAAGTGTTAAGAAACAGAAAAGGATAGCAGGGAGTGGAATCCTTGCGGGCTCCAGGCTGAAGCAAGGCTCCCTCCTCATCCCCCCATGGATAATAGTTCATTTGGGTTCGGAGACAGTAAATAAACACAGTCCAACAAGATAACCACAGGGAATTTAATGTTCCTTTTTTCTCAGTAGATGTTTCCCAGTGCAGCGTTTGAAGCTGAAATGCACGTGGTGGCTCTCCTATGGCATGGCATGGAGGGCTGCATGGGATGCATCCTTCATGCAAAGCTCCTGGAAAGATCTCATGGATGTTCTCGAAGCCTTCTTTATGGATTTCTCTCCTTGTCGGAAACACGGCCTTGACCAAGGCACTTCAGCTACAAAGCTGCCCCATCTGTGGAAGTGTTCAAGGCCAGGCTGGATGGGCCTTGGAACAACCTGGTCTAGTGGAAGGTGACCCTGCCCATGCCAGGGGGTTTGGAATTAGGGGATCTTTAAGGTCCCTTTCAACCCAAGCCACTCTAAAAACAGCAGTCAGAAAGCTTTCTGCCAACAAATATCTCACCAGGCAGTGTTTAAAACCAGTATGGGCATACTTTGTTAGTTATTTTGGGTACTACTTTGGAACAGCTTTTGTTTTATCATCTGTAATTTTAAGCTACCAGATTCTTTGTTCTTTTCCTCAGCTTATTTAATCAAACTGTCCAGTATTTTGCAGTACAGATCAATTCCTGAGTGCAGGATGTTTTATTTAAGCTCTGTCTGAACCAAAGCTCTGCAGAGAAATGAGAGGAGTGAAGTGATACATGCAAGGCTTAAGTTGCTGTTGACTAAATCATTAAAATACTGGGCTAGTTTTGCTTTTTCAGAGAGTCTCCATGTGAGAGCAGGTCTGCTCTTTGTCTTTGCATACCAGCAAACAAAGAGAAAAGAAAAGGGTGTTTCGGGTTGAAAGCATTTCCAACCTATTCCTGTTAAAGTCATATTGACTCAGACACCTCCAGCCTGCTCCGTGCCCAAAGAAGTCCGTACTTACGCAGAACCCTCACGCCGTGTTTCAAGGCCTGCACTCGGCTGGGCTCCATGGACATGCTGAGCATGGTCTGCTGCCCTCCGATGGTGCACACCTGGTTCTCCTGGGCCGCCTGCTTGAACATGACGATGAGCTGGTTGGCGATGATGGTGTTGAGCACGGAAATGACGACCATGGGGAACACAAAGGAGATGAAAGTGTTGACCTGCAGGGGAAAGATGTGGCACAGTCAAGGGAGGAGCAGGATCAGCAGGGCAGGAAGTTGTGTTTTATTTCTCAAGGCAACAGAGGAACAGCCTGCAGTGGAAATCTTTCCATTCCTCTTACTCAGCTGGTTTTGGCTTTTGAAGGTTTATTGCGCAGAAGGAAAACTCAAACATCGCTGACGCATGTTCATTCATGTGGGTCAACACTCACAAAAGGCAAATTCATTCACATCCAATTACATTCTTTTCCCCTTTTCAGTGCAGTTCATTGCCAGAAATGTCTCAACTGAAACATGCCATTGATCTTCTCATCTCACAAGCAGCAGGATGCCGCTTAGCTTTCATCATGCATAGCGTGATTTCTAAATAACAGTATGTTATTGTCTTTTTCCTGCATTATGAGCACTCCTTTGGATCTTCTTAACTTTTTTTTTTGTGATCTGTCCTTTCCTTGTAGATTTAATGACAGCATTTTGTTATCTCATAAACAAGTTATCCAATAAAGCCTGTGCCTTAAAGGATTAAAATTGATCAGAATAAACAAGTGGAAGTTGTAATGTTTTTAGTACAAATTATTTGATTACTGCAGTTTTGATAAAATTAAATGGAGGATCAAATTAAGCAGTGATTGAATCAAGTAGAAGTCACTGTTCATGTCAATTGCAGGGAAAGCTTTGTGAGGGCCTTTTGAGCTGCCTAGAAACCTCAATGGAACTGAGCTTGACAAGTGGCAGCCCAGGGAAATAGAAGCATATGTAGGATTTGCCTGCACATCTGGGGCAAGGCTGCCATGGTGGGATTGTGAGCTGCTGTGCTGACCCCAGGGGCTCATCCTCTCTGCTCTACAGCTCAGGAGGAGACTTAGCACATCATTCAGTTGAGTGTGGGACAAATCAAAAGCCCTTTAAAATATTTAAAATTAAAAACACTGACAAGAATAAAGCTGTGCTGCAAATTGCTGTTGAAGCAATTGTATTAAAAGTGATAAAATGACAAAATGATACAACTACTAAACTCAAGAGGGAATTTGCTTGGTGGTAGGGCTCCAGGGCATGCTGACTTCTTCCCCAGTAAGCCACTCATCTTGTACCACAGTGATCTAAACACAGAAACAACCCTAAACTCCAAGCCAATGCCATGTCCCTCCTCAGACTGCAAAACCTCATCTACAGACTGAATTCCATCTGCCTGGATGGAGACATCCCTTCTCCTCCCACCCAACCCCACTGGTCCATCTCCAGAGCCTACAAGATCTGCTGTGCACCCAGTGTCTAGTGCAGATTTGTGGTCTCTTCCTCTGGAAGGATTCAGAAATCCCAGAGGTGAACAGAGAGAATTCACCCACATCCCAAAGATGCTACAGGGCATCTCCATAACAGGAATAAGAAGCACATAAACATATGGGAGCAGGTGCACTGACAATCAGAAGCACTTCAGTTTCTTTGTCCATAAATTTGAAGATGCAGCTCCTCTTTTGGTGAAGACAGGCGGTGTTGTTGTTGCCGAAGTTTTCTTTGGACAGATGAAGTCTCTGTACAGCTTTGTGCTCCACAGCTCAATGTGTTAAACAAAAATACCAGCTGGGTTTTGTCTCTGACAACCCACATGGTGAGAACATCATCTCATGTTTATGCTGGTAATAATAATACAGCTCCTCTGTGGACTGAGTGAATTCCTAGATACACCCCACTACTGCAAGCTGTTAATGACCTCTTTTGTTAAATATAAAGCAGTTTTTTACACTTCTAAAAGATCTCACAGCCTCCTGCATCTAAAGAAGAGTTATTTTTTGGAGTCGTCTCCACAGGCTAAGACAGATCATTAAGCAGTAAGGGCCAACTTCTCAGCTGGTACAAACAAGAGAGCAATTTGTGCTTGTAAAGAACCTCCTTGGTTTATTTAACCTTCACAAAGCAGCTGGGCTGAGCTGGCACACACAGGGGTGAAACGACTGGCTCAGACTTATCAGACTTACCAGGTCAGACTAAAAAACGAACCTTGCAGTTCTCACTCCTATTTCTGTGCCTTTAGCTGCTGAATGCCTCTCTTTCCCACTTCTGAGCAATGTTTGCACATCAGCAAAATGCAACACTTAACTCTGGAAATGCTTCCCTCTGTCACCTGAGATTCAGACTTTATTGGTTTTCGTTCAAAAAACTTTGCCCTAGATATAAATTAGTCTTGCTTAATATAATTTTGCAGAACTCAAAAAGTCTTTTCTGAGCTTTCTTAAAAGCCTCAATTTATTCTGTAATTGGATTGTGAGGTCTTTAAGGAGCTTGGGAAATTGTCTAGAATAGCATTGACTTTCCCTCTTATGAATTGTAATGGTAAAAGTGTGAATATTGCATCCTTTCTATCAAAGGCTATATTTAAAGATTTTTACCCTGTCTTGATTTGTATGAAAACTCTCATCTAGTAAAAAAAAAAATTTTTAAAAAAATCAATATTTTCCCTGGGAGCAGAATGTTTTAATTTCTTGAGAGAATTATTTGCAAACACAAACTCCCGAACGCCATAAAGGCTAGAAAAGCCAATCCCTTCTGCAAACCCCTTGTATTCCATGGTTTTTTGTTGAGCTGATTGCTGGGCTGCATGAGCCCAGACCCCAGCACACTTCATTTTCAGGTGACTTTGCACGCTGCTGGAGCCGATGCCTCAAACAACTCTTCAAAGCCAGTGGAAAATTTCCCACTTTCTCAAGAGAAGCTGGTCTGGGATCCAAGGACCACATTTTCAAAAGCGCAGGAGCAGGAATGCTTGTAGTGGTGTTTAATGGGATTTTTTTTACAGTGAGTCCTAACATCAGTGGACTAAAGTGGCTATGGCTATCAGTGAACATGCACAGGAGCATTTTGGTCCTTATATATCTTTACAGATCACTGTGTCCTCAGGAAGGAGGATTTAAACAGTGTGCCAGCTCATTTCTGACCCAAATGTTTCAGGCTTTAGGTTGGCTCACCACGGAAAGGACAGTCTGTGTCATGCTGGATCCACAATAATTCTCTATTCAGGGTTGTTGGATGCACAAGCACAGGGGTCAGGCCTCATCTTTGCCCTAACCAAGCACGGTTCAGTGTGATACTCCTCCCCCGTTAAAATTGGTGTGTTTGTACCAGTGTGAATCCACCAGCCCCGAGGTTTCTGCCCAGCACCACAATGGGCAGGGATGTGCAGAATGAGCTCAGTGCAGAAGCCCAAAGCTGTGCAAAGAAAGGCTTAGCACTGGCTGCTCTCTAGTCTAAAAAAAACCAACACCACAAACCCAATGACTGTGTGTTAAATCCTCATTAAAAAAAAAAAAAAGAAAATCCAATACTACAATGTTTGCCACTGGCAGGACAGAATGAAACACTAACCCACTTCCAAGCTGCTGTCACTCCTGTAATCAGTGCAATCCTAAATGCCTTTCAAGCACCAGGCTGGCAGCATCTGTGGGATGGGATTAGTCCTCGGGACCAAATTGTGTTTTGTCTCGTACAGAACAACAACCTTCCCTTCCAGCCCTGCCTGAGCAGTGACAGCCAGAGACCCAAATCACCCTTCTCCAGCTGTGCTATGCAGGATGGTGACAACACTGATGTCACCTGAGGGTGAGCTCCCAGCAGAAACCTCTGCCCAGACCGTGTCCCCACAAAGGTGTCTCTGAGATATCTGATCATTTGATGGATGCAAAGACATGGCAGAGATTCCTGCTGTTGTTCAGAGGTACAACACCTTCACTGTCCCCGAGGTGGTGACACTGACCTTCCCAGCCCCATCTTGGTGGCCCTGAGGGTCCTGCCCTGCCCAGCCCCACCCTCCCTGCCTCTCTAATGATGCACCGTTCATGCCAGCTTCCTCTTGGCCCTCTATTGATTTCAATATGAAATATAAATCATTAAAATCGCTCAGGGTTTTGTAGGACACAGGAGACAGAGCAAAGCTGGGAATGGGGCTTCATAAGCTCATGGGAAATGGAAATTTATGGAAATTAAGTCAAACTTCTGGAAGGGAAAAAAACCCGCAGCTATCAGCTCCACAGTCAGCTCAACAAAAATAAGACTTTGCATGAGACTAGAGAGTTCAGCACGATGCGTGGTTTCTTCTTCCTTCCAAATGGAAATATGGGAGAGACATGGAGGGGGGAGGGACCAGAAAAACCAAGTGACACAAAAACAGAACCCAGTTCTCATGATTGTGACTCTTCCTAAATCTTATGTATAGAAAACTGCTCCCCTGGCTCTGCTGAGCTTCATGCTGACAAGATTCACTTTTGTCAAGTTGTCCCTCAAACTCCGTGGCTCTGTGGTTTCCCTGGGTTACCACTAAAAGCAGCCATCAGCTCGCTCACAACTGTGATGGAGAAGATGAGCACAGAACTTCACACAGGGACTCCCAAGAGGGCTTAAACGAGTCCAGTAAATCAGAAGTTTTATTCTTTTTTGTTCTTCTTTCAATTAAGATTTATTCTTTTATGCTCCAGTGTGACTTTTGGAGAAACAGACTCAAAGACTGCTTTGGAAGAAAATGGGTTTTCCATCCCTCCTACAAGCCCAGACTTTTGGCTTAGATGTGTCTGGAGAGAAGGAGGGGAAAATTTACAAATATTACACCTGTTACAGGCATTTATGGATCACCTTTACTCCCAGCAAACTTCCATAACCTGAGCCACCCACCAGCTGAATGTTCCCATGGTCCATCAGCACATAATTTGAGGCACAGAACTGGAGTGAGGTTCTGGAGCACTTAAGTGGTTAAAAGTAAAATATTAGGCTAAAGGCTCTTCTGGAGATACAGTAGCAAATTCAACACTGGAAGTATTTATGATAAAAACAGCCAAGAAACAGAACTACTCATAATACTTAAATTGAGAGGGGTTTAATGAGAAAATGTTCCATTACTGCGATCATAAAAGATTTTTGAACATGTGTCTTGTGTTTTCCCTCTTGCCTTTTTTCTAAATAAGTAAATAAAATCCCCCAGAGCCAATGCAGCATTAAATGCCAGTCACAGCAGCAGCACAGCATGGTCCATCCCATGGAGCAGCAGCCAGGATACCCTGCCAGCAGGAGCAAGGCCTCTGGAGTGGACATGGGGGATAAGTTAAGATTTAGGGATAGTTTTAACCCTGGGTTTTGTGGCAGAGATCAGAGATGTTCCTTTGTTGCCTGATAAATGAGGTGACAGCAGACCCAAATCATTGGTCTCTGTCAGTGCAACCTCTCTGGAGACACAGTCCCTTCCAGCAGTGAGCTGGGATGCTCAGAGCAATTTTTTCTCTCTTCCTCTTCAGTGTTGTGGAAAGGACAATGAAAAGGGAGAAAAGTGTGGATGATGGTGAGCTGGTAACACCTCATCTGGTCTGAAAGAGCTCCTTTCATAACTCATTTCCCTGCGACACACCTGGGGAATGTTGTGAAATGGCTGCAGCTTTTCCCTGTTCTGCTGGGGAGGATTCTCAATGCAGAGACTGAGAATGGTTGAGAAAATGGTTGAGAAACCCCCGAGGAGTGAAAAACTATCTCAGGAGGAGATGTGTCCTTGCTGGTTTCCTGGAAGTGATGACGGAAAGGACTGAGGATGCAGTGCATAGTTTGATTCGTGGTTTTGAGCAAATCTATTAAACCACAAAGCTGCATTTTAACAATCTACCACATTCTGGTTCACCTCATTTCCAATGGAAATGGAAAGTAAATTATCCTCCCCCTGACTGTGGAGGCAGTATTGTTAGCATATGTCAATCAGGAAAGCACATTCTGCTACAACAACATTTGACTGCCAAAAAATCTTATTTGACTAAATGTACTTTACAAAATTACTAGTTATCTCACTCAGTAGCCAGAATTAGCATTTTTTTAACCACCCAATGGATAATTTCAGCTGCTAATAAGCACAGTACTACATTCCAGGATACAGCAATCTGTGGAAGACAAAGCAGGAAAGGGGAAGGTGCATAGCATTGGGATGCCAAAGGGGGCATTTGGCAATGGCACTCGTGTTTGATGTCCACAGGATGTGTTTGATGAAAAAAACAAAGGGTTTTTTTCTCCCCAGTAAATAAATTACCATCTAATTAAACCCCATCTTTGCTTAGCTTTCCAGATTTCCCTGTCAAGTATCTCATGGCTATCAGGTAAATGCCATTCCTTAGGTACAATGGGGCAGGAGAAGTGATGTGATGGAAGAAAATAACCACTGATTTTGGAGCCAGTAACTGGTACAGGGGGAAATGTGGAAGCTGGAAAACTGCAGCCTATAAGGGAATTCTGCTCTTCTGCAATCTTTTGAGGGGACCCATCCTGCAGGGGGTTGGTGCCAGCCCTCACCTCAGATTAGTTTATCCTGGTGTAAGAACACAAATCCTGGATAAATAGGAACAGGGCCAAGTGACAAAGCCTGTGTGTGGACCTGGAGCTCTAACAGTGTGTTTGAACAGGGTCTTAACCTTTACTCGTTGCCAGTTTTAACTCAGGCAGGTTTGCCTGTCACGTTTTATTTCTGGTGGCAGCTATCTCCAACAGCCCTGACAGCATGATATGGTGTGACACAGCTGTCACCCTTGGACAGGGGCTCTCTGGTGACATGGATGGGTGGCACTAGATGCCCTGTGCAGACTCACTTGGTGGTTGCATGAGGGTATTGTCAAAGCCTACATCTCTGCTGGGTCCTCTCGCAGCACCAGACAGTGTGACACAAACCCCACTGCCCTGACATACTGAAGGACTGTCATCAGCTGGGTGAAATGATCCTACTATTGCCTCATAAACAGGGACAGTATGCAAATGTATGTGGAGATCTGGGTGATGGGATATTATATCCCCTCATTAGCTTAATGGGCAAGCAAAGACAAGATTCCAAACCCCAACTAATATCTTCCTCTTTAAAACATCCTGAGAAATGGCTGCAAAAGCCTCTGGTTGTTATCTCACAGTACGCCCTGTACCACTTCTATCCAGCTAGAGGTGAGTCCCTGTTCCATACATCTTATCCAAGAGAACAGAGTGTGGTCATGTGAATTGCTCTAATCTCATCCCAAAAACCTCACCTCTTCCCCTCCAGGAGCTGCAGGTGCTCAGAGAGACTGAGGAGTACCTTCCCCCTGCCTCAGGGAGACCTTTCCATAAGCATTGAATATCAAACCCAGACATGTCAAAGAAAGGTTACGAGGATGTGAAATGTTGTTCACAGTCACAAGTATTGATGTCAAAGTGTGTGATCATCTACAAATTACAGAGGCAAAGCTGGAAGCCAGGACACAGCTGTGTGGGGGCAGGGGCATGGATGGCAGTCACAAGCAGCTACATCTCAGGGAGCTGGGGCAGTGAGGTGTGTGTGAGCCTGATCTAAATACAAACATGAGCAGGACATCAAATGTGTGTCATTCAGGGAGGAAAAAAGACAAATAAATCTTGGAACACAGGCACATCCTGTCCAATCCATCACTGATTAAATAACTCAGCAGGTTTTTCTGACCTCAGCCACAGGAGCTGGAATTGGCCAAATCTCTGTATTTCAGACCTCTGCAGGAGTTCCAGTTTTTTTCTTGTTTTGGATGGGGTCTGGGAATCAGGGCCTGCAGGTGCTGTTGCTTAGGTGGAAAAAGACAAGACTGAAGATAAATTATCGGATGGAGCTGATGGATGTTCCCAAGTCACCAGACTAGTTCATGTCCCTGTGATGCTGCTGCCCTGCAGCCATTAATGTCAATGAGACTGGAGCTCAATTAATGGCATGGCAGGGACATGTGAGCATCTGTTACTGACACATCCATTTACTGGCCTTGCTCACTGTGGGAAAACCCCTCAAAAGACAACCCCGAGGATAATGCAAAAGCCTTGTACTTCATTCTGGCTGCTGGATGCCATGAAGGTGTATCAGGTTTTGTATTGGGAGATATTTATATCAGAAGAAAATGCATGTTACTACAAGGCTTAGGGTGACAGAATGCACTGTGTGCAGCCTGTGCTGTACTTTGAGATCTACAAGGTGCAAGGACCTGCAATGTGGTGAAAAGCAGGACTTGCTCAGCAGAAAGTGGCAACGCCCAGGGCAGTGGTTTTACCCTCTCCTCCCTCTGTGCTGGCTGGATGCCTCTGGAGCTGCCTCCAGCTGGATAACACCAGTCATGAACTCTTCCAAAGAGCTTAATTTAGCTCTAGCATTGAGAGCAGAAGGAGGATCTGCCTAAACTCTGTTTTCATTAGCATTTTGTGCCTGCTGCATAGTAGTGATGTTTTCCTGGCTTCTCTCTTCAGGTCCAAGGCCATCACAGAGAATAACCAGGCAATGTGGATTAAGGTATTGAGAATAACCAACGTGTAACATTTTCAAGCCTGTGTGTGGTCCCACACTGATGAACTATAATGGGAATGCAGAGCAGCTAATGATCTTGAGAAGTTGAGTTAATCACGTACTCTGCAGGAGTTAATCAGATACAGAGCAGATGGAAATAAATTGCATACAGACAAAAAAATCCATCATATCTATGGCAAAAGCATTCCAGCAGCTTTCCCATTCATAAACTTCCTTCCTTGGGGAAAACATTTGTACATAAAAAACAACATCTGATGCAGAACAACTTAAATGGGTCTCTTGCTCATGATGGGTTAGCAAAGATGTCAGAGCACTGAGTAATGGTGGCATTCCTGAGCTTGACTGGATACCTGAAGGATCATTTAACCTCATTTCTATGCATGGTTACAATCCTGTGGCTTGAACTATTTTCAGATTTATCATAAGTAATAGGAAAAGGTATGATTCATGCATAAGTGTTTGATATAAAGCTTATTACTCCTAATTGTACACAAGGGTAATACCTAAGTATCAAACTTCCCAGGCACCTCAGAGCCCTTAATTACCTCCCTAAATGCCAGAGAACTTACTATTCTTAAGAGAAAAATTCCTCCTTTCCTGATCTTTGTCCAACAATCTCAGACCTGAATGGTTCTGCTGATTCCAGCTCCCAAAGGGAAAGAAAAGCTGTGAAATTCAGGAAATCCTGGAAATAATGGGCTGGAGAAGGGGAAAATGGGAAGGTTTTAAGGTTTGCCACTGTGCACTGCAAATGCCTTGTATATCATGAAAACTCAGCTCTTTCTCTTGATAAAACTGAAAGATAAATATTTATCTAGAAAAATGTAAGAGTAAACCCAAAAAAACCCAACCCCAAACAAAAAACCCCAAAACAACCCAAGTTCTCTCTATGTCTACACTTGATGAGGATGATGGTTTTGAGGTCTTGCACATCTCACTTCAGCTAATTCATGGCCTTCTGCCACTGATTTAAGAGGGGTATGTGGAACTTCTAATGGAAGGGTTTTGGCACAGGTTGGCTGCTGCCTCCCTGTACCTGGTGAAGGAGGACACAAAAAGTGACAGAGCACCAGTGATGATCCTCCATCACGTCATCATTAACCTGAAAGCTTCAAATCTTCCCCCTGTCCTCCTTCAGGAAATCTCCCTTCTTCGTTTCCTGTGATTCGTACATTGAGCTACAAGGTAAATTAATTCAATTTACCCAATTTTGCTTGCAAACAATAATAAAGTCAATTTGTATGCTGTCAGTTTGCTGGCCTCAGCCTTTTTTCCTCAGATCTAGTTATCCATTGCACTATTTAGGGCAATATTTTTGGTTGAACAAAAACTCAGTGAATAATGTTCTAGATTTTCCCTTTGAACACACAGATCTTTGTTACTATTTCCCCCTCACGCTCCCCAGCAGCTATATTCTACTGAAGGGGAAATAATACTTCAGCTTCAAATGACAGGTTGGAAATAAGATTTAAATAATTTACCAGTGCGGTTGGACTTCAGTTCTCACTATCTGCTGGTATTTTGGTTCCTACTTGTTTTCGCCAAAGGGATATTGCCCATCACCTATCACAATATATTTGGCTTTCTCCAGTTCTGCTGCATGTCAGCCCTCTAAATAATTTAATAAATGTTCATACAGCGCCTAATGGTCCTGACATCTGAGTAATCCTAATCCAGATTTTGCAGTTATTTTCTGTCTCTCCTCTTGTATTTCTTCTTTCCCACTGAGCACTGCACAAAGGGCTCAGGTGGTGGACATTCATCCAAAGAAAGTGTCTCCTTGGCTCGGTGCTTCCCATGGTGAAGTCTGATGCTCTGTGTTGAGGGTAAATAATTATGTCCTTGTCCAAACCTAGAAAATCATTCTCTTTCCCTATGCTGTTGAGCACAACTGCAAGTGTTCAGCACATGGGATGCTCCTGCTCTTGCTGTGTGGGTTTTGCAGCCTGGGATGGGTGTAGGAGGGGCAGCCACCACTGCCTTGAGGAGAGCACAGACTGCACGTGTGTCTGAGGGCTGTACCATCATGTAAACAAATCACAGCAGCTGATTTTGTGAGCCAGTACCCAGATTCTTGCTTCTCTAACATGTGTTTGTTTTTCCATAATTCTTTGGTTCCTGCTTGGGATAGTTGTTGTCATGAATGAGACTGTTACACTTGGATTCACTCACAGGCAACATCAAAAAAAAATAATCAGACCATGGTGACAGTCAATTATCCCCCAACTTTTCTTGTTCTGGCAATACTGAGTAATTTCATCCCTAGTAATCAAAATGGAAGGGTTTTGCCTACATGGATATGAAATCACTTACAGTGACTGTTTCAGGAGCCTAACTGAGGCAGTCTGTTTCAGGAGTAAAACAAAGCCAAAGGAACAAGCATGGGAGGATAATAATCAATGATTTATGACTGTGAAGAGCAGTAAACAGTTAAATCAAGTGGTGCTTGCTTTTTTCCTTCCCACGCTCTCTTGGTAGGTGGATCATGACAGAGAAAAATGTGGGTCTGTGGCTCACGTGGTGCCTGTCAGACTTCAGTTCTACACTGGGACTGTGGCAGCAACATGGAGGAGTTGGGTTCTGAGCTCCCCTCTGCTGCTGGTGTCCAAGCCAGGTCCCACCCTGGGGCCAGAGGGTGGGTGGGCAAAGCTGCAGTGCCCCCAGTCTTGCTCTTTGTGGGGAAAAACTGGGGATGCAACCAGCAGCTGGGTGATGGGCGAGCACACACTCATTAGAGCAAGAGCACAGGGTAATTAGTAAATCAGCTCCATCCCCCAGGATGATACTGAAGATTTAAGATAGAGGCTTTGTTATAAACCAGCCAGCAACTACAGCCTGATGCATGAGGCAACACTGCAGAAGGATTCAAAGGAGAGTCAATTTAAAAAAAAACCAAAAACCACCAGCCCAAACAAATGGAAAGAACAAATCATTCGCCTATTGAAAAACACACTGGACCCAGTTCTGGGTTTGCATTTCTGCCATGTGAGGTGGAGGTCTCTGGGAGATTGGAAACATCATGACAAAGATTTATCTGTTGAATCACATTTCAGGATCAAATTTTCTGAAGCTTTTTGTAATATTTCACATATGGTGAAAAGTATCATTAATATAGCTGGTAAAATAACAGCTTGTCTGCTTAAAGTAATTAGTAGTTGACAATTGGGTTGAATTTTAAATCCATGAGGAGCTTTGGTTAGCACTAATAAATGTTGATTAAGGTAGCAATTAAAATCTAACAATCTCTCTGGGGGTCTGAACTTTAAAGCTGAAGTTTGGAACATTCCTCAGTTTACAGAGAAAATGCTACAGTTCATCCCCAAGTTGCTTTATTAAGCTATGGCAGTGTAGATTTTTTGTGCTGTGGGGGGGGCGGGGGG
>JAWWEW010000051.1:9469545-9570795 GCA_035583185.1 Anabacerthia variegaticeps
TCCCCCCCCCCCCCCCCCCCCAGTTTATACAAATTTGTTGCAGCCTAAAGTAGTGCCCCACAGTTGGGGCATCAACCAGCACCTCTCCTGTTCTCACATCTGAGCAACATAAAGACTTCAACACGGTGGTGACATTTAGCAGTGTGAGGTCTCAGCTGTCTCTCGAGAAAGTTAATGCTGTAGGACCCTCTTGATGTCCCTATTTGCAAGGCAGTCTTTCCCAGGAGGCAGTATCTGTCCCTCATTTCATCAGGATTTGAAGTGAGCTGGAGAGATTTGCATCTCTCCTTCAAAATGTTCTGCTTCGGAAATGTAGTTGACCTCTCAAAAACTAGCAATGTCAAGTAGCGCCGAGTGGGGGCTCATCTCCCCTGATTCTCTCTCCTGCCGCTCTGAGAGACCCAACTACGCATCTCTTAATCAGGATGATTGGATGAGCTCCCAAGTAAAAGTGTTGACTACTTAGTGTCTTGAGGAAGAACTAAAATTACCTCCCTTTGTTGCACTGGAGCAGCGTGACCAAGGCAAATCAAGAAGCACATTTTGTTTACAGACTTCTTTTACTGATTTATCATCAAGGGACTATTCACGAAGGTTCTTTATGATCTTACTAAACTTGAGAAAAAATTTCAGTCACTTCCCTGCTTTTTTCTATTTTTGAAATCAGAAAGAGCATTTGTATCTCATGGAGCTCCTCATTTATGCTGGCCAAATCCTTTTGTGCTTTCTTCACTCTTGCACTGGGAAAGACACAAACTGAACACAAAACCAGATTTGTCTTTATCACACACTTAGGTGTGTGTCACCCACTAATTACATTTCAACCCTCAGTTTTTAAGCTGAGTGCCAGTGTGGAAAAAATAGGAATACAATGTGAAATGAGAGCAGCTTTGTCCTCTTGTGTTCCCAGCAGGAATGGGAGTGTGCCAGTACTTTTGCTCTTGTCGTGCCACTTGAATCATCAGATGTGCCATTATATTTTCCAGGTCTGCTCCTGCTGACTTTGGGAACATCTGAAATGAAGTCCTCTTCCTGTAGGGTGCTTGCTGTGACTGTTATTGAAAAAATAGACCAGCTGAAAATTTGTGCACATACTAATCACTGTGCTCAAATCCAGGGACTGATCCTGGGGGAAAGCAGGAAGGCCAGAAGGAAATTGTGTCCCCCTTGACCTCTCAGGGCTCCTACTCAAGGTGGTAGCTGCTGCTTGGTCCTGCTCCTGGCTCCAGCATCCCCAGCATTCTCAGCAGATCTTGGCTGTGAAACAGCCTCCATCCTGAACAGCTTCTCATTCTGGGAAGGACTTTTAAAAACCTGCATCATTTTTAGGTGTGTTCTTAGCCCAGCCTATGTGGTTTGAGTGTGGCTGGTGGCTTCTCCACAGTACTATGTGTTCCTCAGCACATTTTCTGAGTCCATCCATGGTTAAGGATATTTACAGAAAGAGAGGGATGGAAAACTGAGGGTATGAAGAGCTGGAGGAGGAAAGTAAAGAAATTGATCCAGAGGGCTGAAAAAAAAAGGACATTCACTCTCAGTCGATGTGTCTATCACTTTTCTCCCTCTTTTCTTTCTTTTTTCTCCTGTGTTGTAAGGATAAAATACAAATGGCTCAGATGAATGTGGAAAGGGATGCAAATGAAAGCTTGATAGCCAGAGATGCCCAGAGATCCTCAGAGCTATTTTTTTTTCAAAGTAGGCTGAAGAACTGGATGAAATCATGCATTTACATTTGAGGGAGAAATTTCCCTGCCTGAAGGTTTGGAACAGGTTTTTCTCCATGCAAGATGGACACAAGGGATGAACCAGCCGGGACCTGAGGGTGAGCCCTGGTCTGGAGAGCTTGGCACTACAACTGAGGGCCTTTCAGGGAAAACAGCAGCTGCTGTGAGAGGTTCCCGGGTGGACACAAGTCATCCTGGACATCTTCATCCACAGGCAGTGCCACCTGCCACATGGATCTGCCTGTGCTGCAATGGGCACACAGGACTGCTGTGGAGACATCCATCACCTGAGGTCTCGAAACATTATTGTATGGAAAGCCATGAGCTCCTGAGGAGAAACCAGGGTGATTATTCATGCACAGGCTTTCAGACTACTTAAGAGGGCCTATTTAATATTTTTACAGTAATACTGTGCACTCTGCTGCTCTTACTGTAGAATTACAGGTGTCATCCTTTGGGGGAGAACACGTTTTTGGAGAAGGGCCATTTTGCCAGGGAGATGAGCCAGAGGGGCTGCAGAGAGACCTGGCACCTCCAAGGAGCCCAGAGGATCTACTGGTTTCAGGCTGCTGACCTGCCACCTCACAGAGCCATAATCAGCAGGTAAACACAAGTAAATCAGCAGGCAAACACACCTATAGTGGGGACAGTATGGAAGTGTATGTTGGCTCAAGTAACAAGCAGAGAGAAAGACTAAATCCAGCATTGATAGAGAGGAAAGCAGATATGAGCCATCTGTCCCTGGTGACAGTGTCTCTGTGGGCTAATTAAAACCCACTGCATTGAACAGGTCAGGTCCTAATGAGTTGCAGGTCCAAAGGCTGCCTGGACAGCTGGAAGGCACCATAACCCCAAATCCACACAGTCTTTCAGAAAATGAACCCAAGGCAAAACAGATCGAGAAGGTCACG
Source organism: Anabacerthia variegaticeps (assembly GCA_035583185.1). NCBI lineage: Eukaryota > Metazoa > Chordata > Aves > Passeriformes > Furnariidae > Anabacerthia > Anabacerthia variegaticeps. The sequence goes on from JAWWEW010000051.1 coordinate 9,472,181, forward strand.
GCTCTCTGCTGCAAACCACAGCACACACAAGCCCTGAATGCTTTCTCATTTCTCAAAATTGATTTTATTTTTTTTCAAATTAAAGTGCAAAATGAACATGTGAGACCAAATGCTATCGGATCAGACTGCAAATGAGGCTAATAGGCCAAATGTCAGGTTTGTTTCTGCTGAGGACTCATTACTGAATACAGATTTTATGTAACCTGCTTTGCTCTAAGGCATAATCCAGCCAGCAGGTGACTGGCATGAGGAAGAGGTTTTGCCTGTGGAATGGCTTCTTTCCTGTTAAAAATTTCTTTGGACCTTACCCCAAAGGGTAGGGGTACCCATCTCCCTGTAGGCAGCATTTGAGATTGGCTAAAAATCTGATGGATAAGGGAAGTCTGAGGTGTTGGGTTAAATAAATCCTTGGATTCTGTATGGAGCTGTAGCTGCCTGCAAAGTTATAAATAGCTATTCCTGATATAAAAATTCTGAATGCAGGTTTAGAAGAATCTCTAGTTCTCCATGACAGTTCAAACTCCTGGAGTGCAATTCGCAACCTCTTAACAGTAGGGTTGGTTTTGAGATTTACCTTTCTCAAAACCACAAAGATCCATGGAGGAATGGCTGAGAATGTTGACCTGGAGCAGGTATCAGCTTCCAACATCCTCACTTCTGCAATGCAGGGATCAGGAGCTGAATCTCTGAAGACACCTCATGGTCCTGTTGAAGGATCTGAGCATGGCTGCTGGTAATACCATCCTCTGCTCGCAGAGCAGTTGCAGCTGCTGTTGCTGGCACTTACACTGGCCTTTGCTGTGCATTATCTAAAATAATTTCCTTTCTGAAACACAAGAATTTCAGTGAAAAAATGGCTGCTTTTATCCCTAGGGCAGGCTGCCCAGACACGAGACTGTCTCAGGTTAAAACCACTCTTCTCCAAACAGTAGTGGAGGCAGATTCCTTGCACGGGAGGAAGTGATTTAGCAAGATGAAGTAATCACAGTGTCGTGAATGCAACCAGGATTTCCCTGTGAATTCCCTCACTGATAATTAAGAGGCTTTTTTTTATTATTATTAAAATTAATTCTCATCTTTTTAAAATATATGACTTAAAAAGGGGATGTACAGAGGTGTTTATCATTGATGCCCTAAGATGCTAATTTCCCAATGTTATGGCTTGTAATCAAGTTTAATTTTCTGACTTATGCTCCAAAGGGAAGACTTTACACCAGTTTTGACATTTAAATTAACTTTGATTTGCAAGTCCAATAGTGCCATAAATATTCATAGCCAAGAATCGAGTATTTAGTCTTTGATTTTTTTTAAAACATTTAATTCACTACTAAAAACTGGTTTCAGAACAAGCTGAAGAAATTAAGTGAAACACCTTTTATTTGAAGCACTGGGAACATCTGGCTTTGCTACATAACAGTGAACCGACACATCACGCTTCTGGTTGACGCTGCTGAACAAAACTTGACAGCGAAATCATCCTTTGATCCTTTTCCCTACATCTGTTTGCAAAAAGCTCCTTCAATGTGGAAGTTGTTGCACAGCACTGTCGTTGTTTTGGCATGTGCCATGCCCATCTCTGCAGGAAACAAGGGCAGGGCACTCCAAACCAGAGGCAGCTCTGCGGGCGGCCGAGCTGCCAGCACAATCCGCTGCCACGTGCCAGGGTTGGCATTGCTGTGCCCGGTCTCTCCTCTCAGGCAAGCAGAGCATTAAGCCTTTCACAGTTATACAAACAGAACATGCTTGGCTTGCCCTCAACGCTGTCCCTGTGGGCACAGACCCCCAGCTTGGCACTGGCGAGATGCCTGCTGTAAAGATGCCCAGGGATTGGGGGAAAAGAGCCTTTTTGGTGCTTCCTGGCTTTCACACTGTGAGCTCACTGATCCTTCCCTGCCCAGGGGGACAGCATGTCAGCCTAAGCATGTTGCCCACAACTATTCCAGTTAAAGCCAGGAGGCTCCAGGCTCTGGAAGGATCTCTGTCCTCTCTGGAAATGACAGCAAGGTGTCCACTTGCTGCTCTTCTCCAGACCCAGCATTCATTCTGTCTTTGGCACAATTTCAGTGACCAAGGAGAAAGTTGTGTTCCTTCACACAGGGCCTGGCAGCCTCCCAGGGGTGAAGTGCCAAACCTCTTCACCTTTCCTGTGCAGAGGGCCACCTCCTAGCAGAAACCCAGGTGAAAAGCAGAAGAGGTGAGATGCTCCAGCCCCTGCCATTGCTGGTGTGTCTCTCTGGTGGCTGAGTTCTGTCTCAAAATGTTTTAAAGACACTCCGTTTTTCTCCAGGATATTGTGAGAATGTGGGTCAGAATGGGATGGGAAGAGGGACAGGATCAGCCTGTATGTCAGGCAGAGGACTCAGAGCCCCAGAGACAAAAGCTGAGGGATGCAGCAGGCAGGCACCTGCACACGTCAATCTCAATGAAGTGCAAATTGGCATCAAAATGAAATATTGTCCTCATTTTGGTGACTGATGGCTTCTTAAATTTTTTTTTAATATCTGATACCTTTCAAATGTAATTAATTTCTCCAGTCGTTTTTCTCCCTTCTACAATAAGGCAGAGAGGGAGAACCAGCACTATCACTATTCACTTCTCAAAATCATTTCTACTTACAAAAGGCTAATAAAAAAATAAAGATAGACAGAGTTCCTTTCTACCCTTAAACCGAGGAATGTATTTTAAGCATGGACACCTACTTCTGAGACAAGCCAGTGCCATTGCTTTAGCTAACACAGGATGGAACACAACACATACTGTTTTTATAGCCCAGCTCACACCACTCCAGGGACTATATGTATTTCATATGTACCACTCCTGCTGCCAGGAGAGTCCTTGTCTTGTTGTGTTGGCATCTTTGCAACACCTGGGATTAAAATTAATGCCAGGACAATAAATTTAAGTCCTTCCAGGTTCACTTTCCATGAAGAAGGATGAGCATCAAAACTGGTGGAGATGGAGCTATTCAGCTCTGAATCGTTTTGGGAGACTCCACTTGAACCACAGTGGTTAGAGAAGAGTCGTAAGAAAACTTGAACTCTGTTCTCCCAAATAACTCATTGCAACACAGAAAAGATGCTCCTGTTTCACTCTGGTAGAAAAATGATAGGACAACACCCTGAAACTTCTTGATTTTTGATTCAGTAAAACCTGAGAGTCTTTTAAGTGACAACTTCTCATAAATAATTCTATCTAATGGAATATACTTTGGTAATTGCGATGTTTTAATTTCAGCCCTCTAAGTGCAGAGAATTCTCATTAGTGCTCAGCATTCAGGTAGAGCAATGAATTTTCATGGAGAGAGAATAGCATACACAGTGCTTAAATGGAGGGAGTATGGTGAATTTATCCATCATTTTATGGACAAAGACATTAAGGGATTCATTAAGCAAAACTGTCCATTCCCTTCTGGGTCCAGGAAAGTTTTTATTATTCCTGGTTTTCAGGTAAATAAAGGGAGGCAGCAAATGACTACATCTAGTCTAAACCTCTTCATCCCAAGCATTTTCACAGTGGCTTTCTCTGTTTTCTTGCAAGGTTTATTTTTAAATGAAGCCTTCAAGTGACCCTGGGGAGTCTGACTTTCCATACCTCAATCTAACTACTGTGTAATATTGCCTTGACTAAAGGCAATAAAAACATCCACAGGGGAAGTGAAAAGCCAGGCTGGCAGACTGAATGCATGAATATTATAAATGAATAAAGCAAAATTTAGATTTCAGGACAAAACCTGCCTTTTCACAAATGCAAAGAGAATTTGGCCTGGACATGGTTGATTAAAGGAATTTGTGGCACCTTGGAGAAGCAATTCTTGTAGTTGCTTTGTGTTGCCAACTTAGAAATTGAGTAACTGAAATTAAAACATCTGTATTCTCAATTATTCCACTGGCACTGAAAGTGCAGAAGAAGGAGGAGGGATGTTAAAGCACAGAGTGCAAGAGCAGAAGTGCTTGTTTTACAATGAACTCTGAGCTCTCTGATGGCATTGTGGGCAAAGCAAGAAGAGTGGTGGCACATTTTCCTTCTGATTGTCTCCCACATTTTAAGTGGTTTCAAAAATAGATGGAAGCAAGGACGGTTCCTTCACGTCTACTGCAGTTAAATGGAGCTGGCAAAGGTAAAGCACTCCAGGTAAAGCTGGTGGGAATCATAAAATCACAGAGTGGTTTGGGCTGGAAGGGACTTTAAACACCATCTCATTTCAACCCCCCTGCCATGAACAGGGACACCTTCCAGTAGCCCAGGTTGCTTCAAGCTCTGTTCAACCTGGCCTTGGACACTTCCAGGGATGGGGCAGCCACAGCTCCTCTGGGCAGTTTGTGCCAGGGCCTCATGAAGTGAGTCATTCCCTCCATTTAGATTGTATTGAATTACCAGCTCAGAGGCATCACTTGATCTTATTTAAAGTAATAATTAAACGTTCCCAAAACTCAACTCCCTGCTGAGCTCTTGTTTACAACGAGCATATGAGTAAGATAGAATGGAGGACAATGGCCAAAGCCAGGTTTCAGCCAGCCCAGTGGAATTGCTGAGCATCCCTTTATCACTGTTGTTTTCCTTTGGGGATGGTTTAGACACGCTGCTTCTCCTTGCTTACACAGACAAGGAGCCACAGCTCCCTCACCCAGACCCAGACACCTCCACACCAAGGTGCATTTCTCCTGCATTCTCTCTGACTCTCTGAATCTTTCAGGGTTTGTACTGGTTACCTTCATTTCTCTATTTTCAGATCCAGCTCTGTTTGATATTCTAATTTTAATTTGCTCAAAGAACAACTTTCCATCCCCAGCCCCAACCTCACTGCAATCCCCCTCTGAGGGTACTCAGCTTGTTTTTGGAAATATCTCTCTTCTCTGTTAACAGCTCTTATTTATTTCACCTTCTATTTCCCGGTAGTGCAGGGCTACAGTAACAAGGTAATGCTAATTTGTTACAAGCAACTGAGGCTTTTGACTCTGCAAATGCCCTTTCAGTGTAATTGTAAAGCCATTTGGCATGAAGAAATGGCTGTTTGTATAAACATCTGCACGTGATAGCAGGATCAGCTTTAATTCCAGAGGTAGAGTTCAAGCTTAATTCGAGTGTGTCCAAATGTTTCACAGGTGAGGACCTGCCTGTTGCAAAGGCATTCAGAAATTCTGCTTTGCTGCACAGCTCTTGGTGAAGCAGGGATCATACAGATCAAAGAAAGGCATTTGTCTCATCTTAAGTGGTACAGCCAGTCTCACAACTTGGGAACCAAATGAAAGAGCCTGAAGCAAACATAAAGAGGGAGAGGCACCATCCGTTTGAGTGCTATTTGGATGAATTTATTTAGAGTCAATTAGAGAGCTTATTAAACACACTTACTCCAGGATCTGCCTGGTATATACCTGGCACAAAGAAAAACAATTCATCTTCAGCAGTGAAGGAGCAAGAGCAAAATGAAAAACCCAGAAGACACAATGGAAGACAGGTATGTTACACAAAATGAATCAAGAGAGAATGCCTAGAGGATTGTGCCTAACTTCTAAGGGACAATTTATGTATTCCTTTACTTATTTATTATGCATTAATTAAAATACTTAAAAGAAGTGGAGCCTGGCTCAAGGTTTGATGAAGCTAAATCAGATGTGCTTTGACTCCTCACAGTGAGACAGTGAAAGCTCCACACAAATATTACTAGCAAAATCTGTCTGGAAAATTTAAAAGCTTTGTGTAAAGTAATGAAAAGCACAGGGACTGAGTAGATGCAACAGTACAAATTATAAAAACAACTTAAAAATGTCTTTGTCCTGTAAGGAGTTTTTAATTGTTGAAGCAGTTGTATTTGCCATGAAAAAAAGAAAGCAAATCTTGTGCCCCTTGAAGCCTCTTGTATCTCTGCTGTGAGCTGTGAGTAGGGGGTACAGGACAGAGGTGTATATATACACCTTGCTTAGCTAGGCAACAGTTATAGAGAAATAATTTTTCTATGAGAATGGTGAATTTCATGAAAAATGAATTTTTGGATGGAAACCATGTTTGTCACAATTCAGTGTACAGTACTGATAAAAAAAAAAAAAAAGAAGGAAATGTTGAATTATTTCAGTGTTTTCAAATAAACACTTGTTTTCTCCCTGGAAATACTAACATATTTCATTTCAAAATATTAAAAAAGAAAATATGCTGAACTTCTGCTTTATTTCAGAATTGTACTAAGTTAAAAAAGGAAGATGAAAATGATGGGTTATAAGCCCAAAATGAAGCAAAGTGATCCACCTCAGCTCTAACTAGAAGTTTTATTTGCACACAAAGTACTGTAGGTCAACCCCAAATTAACTGCTTTGTTTATCTCATCCCTGATAAATATCTTAATTCATTCTTCTTGGTTTGACCCAAACAGTTTTTTTTTCCTTTGAAAATGAATTATTTCACTATGAAACCACAAATCCCATCATTCTTCCAAGTGCAGAAGGGACATCTCCAGTGGACTGGGAAGATGAAGGAGGAATTGTGGCTCCAGCCCACAAGCACTGGAAGCAGGAATGCTCCTCTTGCATGGGCAAGAACTTGCATCTTGCACCTTCACTGTCTTTGGTTCCAGTTTTCCTGTGACAAGCACCCAAGAATGAATAAGAGAGGATCAGCTTCTCCTGCTGCTGTGGAGACACCACACTAGGAATAGAAATTTAGTGTTGGAAGGAAGAAAGTTCATCTGGACTGAAACAGAGCAGGAGGAAACAGTCTGTCTTGCCATTTTGACGGATCTTTCTCAGCAGGGAACATTGAATGTCTTTGTTTTCCAGGTGTCTTTTGGTCTCAGATTAGTCATTCTTGACACAGGCATTTTCCAGCTAACAGATTAAACTTCTCCTACTGGGCACAAAGTATTTGGATGTTGTCTTGCAAAATAAGCAATTTCCTCCCCTTCCTTTTGGTCAGAGCAGTGATTACCGTTTGCTGGTTTAGACAGTGAAAGAATGGGTTATTTTGGAAAGAATTAAAAAGAAATAAAACAAAATAAAATCTGGGAACATTTCTATTTCCCTCAAATCTCGCTTAACTTGTTTTAAGGTTTTATTAAGGGCACAGAATGGTTGACAATAAAATTATTTCTCTGTGCTGGGAGAGGTAAAGCAGATTGCTACACACAGGGAGAAGGGAGCTGACTTCTCTCATAAATAAGTCAATGTGTTACTCCTGCAAGACTGGAAGCGGAATGACAGCTCTTCCAGATGCTGATGTTCTACTTCTCTGTGACCCTCCATAAACTGAAGTTTGCTAAAAATACCCTACAAAAGCACACGTGTTTCAGGGCTGCAGAAACACTTGGAGCAGGGGAGATTTTAGATGATCAAACCCCAGCTGTGTTGGATATCACAGCTCTGCTCTCATCTAAGGTGCCCAAATCTCCATCGAGCATCTCCGCAGTGGCTGATGTGCTTTGTGCCCAGGGGGTGGGAAAGGCTGATGGAACCTGAGCTGCTGAGCCTCCCAGGAGTGGTGAGGATGGTGCCTGCTGCCTGCTGGCTGTTTTGGGAGTGAATCGTGGCTCGGAGGGGCTGCTGAGCTGCTCCACATTATTTACAATGAAGATTATTTCAAGTTCTGTCTCTAATAGGATGTTTGCGTTCACACCCAGTCTTGCTCTCCTCCCTGCCTTCCCTTGGCACAATGAAGAGGCAGGTGATAAAACATGACAAAAATTAAAGGCCACAGGAGATGGAAGCCCATTAAATTCCAAAGCAGGCAGCGGGCAAGGGCATGTCCCTCCCTGAGATCCAACAGAGGAAGCAAATCAGGTATCATCAAGACCTCTTTTTGTTTGCAATTTGATACATGAGATGCATAAGGAAAAGGAAAGCATGATCATAACAGGGTGATTAATGATTACCTTTACTCACACAGAGAATAAGTTATCAATCAGCCATTCTGTCCTTATCCCCTTATTTAAAATGCAAACTTACGTGAATGAAACAATAAAATTTTAATTAGATGGAAATAGAAAAGCTACAGGAGAATGATATTGTTGCCGCAGTCTGAGGTTCCTGAGCCATGTGTAATTACTTTGATAGATAACACACTAAAGGGAGAGTTAAACAGCACAGTTTCCACAACACTTTTTGCACCATTCTGCCTCTTCTCACTTACAGTGATAGAAACCAGGGTGTGAAATGACATTCCTTCCAGTGCAGCAAGGACAGCCTTCTGGGGAGCAGACCCAGCCCACACTCCAACCCTGCCTGCCAGGTTACCTGTCTTGCTCTAAAAAAGAAGTAAAAAAAGCCCCACAGCTCCAAACCAGAGGATGCCCAGAAAGCATTAAAAATGGGAGACAACGTGTAAACCATGACAAAAATCTTTGTGTGCAGGAGCACAGACTCCCAGAACTGTTTAGTTTGGAAAAGACCTCTGAGATCATCAAGTCATGGTCCAACATGGAGCCACGGTGATGAAAAGAGAAGCTGGGTCATACTGGGAGATGGTCACACATCACTGTCCAGGGCTAAGCAATGGGCTTACTGTATGTATGAGAGAGGGGGTAAAAAATCTGGAAATAAAGTGATCCATAAAACTTTTCACAAAAATGACTCTAAGAATAAAGACTGCCACAGAAAGCTCTGATGCCACCTCGCACTCTGGTGTGCTCCAGGGATAAACCTAGTTCTCCCAGAGCCACTGCAGCTAAAAGCCCAAACTTTGGAGAGGCACAGCCTGGACCACACAGTGTATTGAGGCTTTCAAGACAAGGCCTGTTGCCAACACAAAATGTGTCACTGTGAATCATCCACACACCAGTTTCAGAGTACAAAACTGTTCCCTGAATCATGGTGAAAAGCACAAATGTTCTGCTCGGAAACAGAAAATTCACTGACTCCTCCTTGAGCCAAAAATACGGAAAAAAAGGTTATGTAATTAATTTACTTTGAAAAATAAGCATTTCCAAGTTATCTAAACAGCACCAATAACAGGGAAATCTCTGTTTATTTAATCAGTCCAGATTTGCTGGGATTGATGCTGGTGCTCTAGGCAAGTTTGTCTCCTTCACCTTAAAACAATTTAAACATAAAGCTTTACCCAACAGCTGGGAGAGGCTGGCAGGGCAGCAGCTCCCTTTCACATCTTTGTTACCACTTTAACCTAAAAAACATCTCATTTTTTGTTGCATGCCACATTGTGAGCAGAAGGAGAAGCTGGAAGCACTTTGTGAGTAAGTCTTGGAACAAGCTGTTTTCGTAGGGGTGACCAGTGCACATTTCATCACTGATTTGCCCCATTTCCAGCCCAATCAGCTTGGCTGGGGACAGATTTCTGAAAAGTTGCAGCTAGAATTATAAATGAAAAAGCTGTGATTATTTTCAGCTGAGTTTCTTGTCTCCCTGGATAACTACTCTACTTCCTGCAGCAGTCTTTGCAATTCATTCTTTGTGACCAGACACAAAAGCCCTGTTTTCTATGAGATCGCTTATCTCCACCAAAGCTTCAATGGAATATCAAATGAAGGCATCAAAATTCTGTCAAAACAACCCCTCTCACAGCCTGGTTTCTTCCTTGATGTTTGCTGGTAAGAATTTTCATCAAGTTCATTCCCAGAATGGGTTACGGGATTTTCTTCCCATCAGCCTCCCAGGACACTTGGCACAACCAGTGTTCAAGGCTGGGTTGAATGGGGCTTGGAGCAATCTGGTCTAGTGGAAGGTGTCCCCACCCATGGCAGGGAGTTGGAACAAGATCAGATTCAAGGTCTCTTCCCATCCAAACTCTTCTGTGATTCTACAATTCACCGCTGGCGAAGAGGTCTTTGACTGCCAAACACATTCCTGGTTGATTCCTGAGAACATCTCAGTTGATTCACCATCTGCCCATGATTTATGGCAATAGATATCTTGGCATAACCCAGGTGCCCACCAGAAGCAGCTTGGCAAGGTGAGACAGGGTTGTTGCTGGAAGCGCTGGGATCACCTAAGCACCAAGGAAAGAAACCAACTTCAGCCCTCTGCAACACCAACCCCGCATTTGGGACTGGTGTCTGTTTATAAGTGGGGGCAGCCAGGCAGAAACACTCTTTCTCCACCTGAGTGGTTTCCTGCTGCTGAGACGCTGACCTGAAAGGCCCCAGTCACAGGCTGGGTCTTGGCAGGAGAGCAGCACTGCTCCTAAAGAGGAGGATCCAGTCAGTCGATGCAATGGCACCATGTGGCATGAGCAGGTTTTGCAAGTGTGTTTGTGTGAAATGTGTAGGACAGAAATAGAGAAAAACCTGCTATCTGTGAATGTTTTCATAGAATCATCAAGGTTTAGCTGCTCTTTTGCTGTAGAAATTTTTCCTAATATCCAACCCGGACTTGCCCTGGTGAAATTTGAGGCTGTTTCCCCTTGTCTTTTCACTAGTTGCTTGAGGGAATGTCAGACCCCAAAAAGTGTGAGGAACTGGGGTGTGGACCAGCCTCACAACAGGGAGAGAAGCCTGTTGCTGAATTACTGAGCAGAAGATTTTCAGCTGTGTTTCAATCTTGTATCAACTGTAGCCACAGGTCACAAGTCAAAATAATCTCTGCAGCTGGATCGATACACATGGCCTTTTAAGCAAGCTGCTCTCTGCTGTCATGAGGCTGCCTTGGGAAGGTGTTAGTGCAAACCCACATGGAAAATCAGGGACTGCATTCTGACAGACACAGCCCCAGAAAAAGGCACCAGGCACAGCCACACTGGTGCAGCCTGGAAAATAGAAAAAGTCTTGCAAATCACCTGAACCAACTCCTTCTCCTGAAAAAAAAAACAAAAACCAAAAAACACCTGGAATGTTTTATTTTTCTCCAAATTTGAAGGTACAGCTCTGATTTATAGCACCGAGAAGGACAGCATTCCCTGTCTTTGCTGAATCCAGCTGGGAGGCAAAGGAACAGGCTGAGCAGGGTGAGCAGATGTGAGGAAATCGGTCTGTTCACAGGCGTGTAGCTCCTGTGCTGAGCTCCAGCTGCACTTGTACAGCTCCAGTCAATAGTTGCTTTACAAAAAAAACCAGTTTTGTTTTGCAGGCACAAAGGCCTCTTCTATCCCTACCCAGCAGGAGGTTTATAAAACTGTCATTTCTTGCCCTGTTTCTGCCCTTGCCTCTTTGCTTCTGCTTCTTACAGACTGCCAGTGGGTTTTTTTTATTGCTTTAGGTTTTTTGTTTTAATTGAAACTGAGTAAATTGCATTTTTGCCTAAATAGCTGATGGGTTTAACAAAGTTTCCCATTATTTCACAGGGAAGAAATCAGCAACCTTCAGAGCAGAAAACAGAAACATTTGAATTTGGTTTCCACATGAGCACAGAGACAACCTCACAATGAGGGGTGCAGCTCCTGAGTGCCCTTAAAAGCAGCTTTTGCTTGGGCAATATTTAAGGGATAGAGTTTAGCACATGATATAAGAAAACCTCTGGAGCATCCCCGGCAATTTTCCCTTTCCCAAACACACTTGCTTAAAGGGAATGGAGACACCAGCCAGCTTTATTTCTGGCTGTAACATCACTATATATGTAACAGTCTTTCTGGAAATATCCCCAACGATAACAGGGGAAAGAGGGGGGAAAAAAGCATTCATGAAAGCAGAAGACCTTCTGCCTCATGTCCCTGTGATAAAGCCACTCCCTACAGACCACATCTCTAGCTGTTTTTAGAGAATCTCAGGCTAGGCAGGGAGTGACAGGAGTGACTGGGAGAATCATTTGCTATAAGAGACAGAGCTGGAAAGCAGTAATGCACCTGGCATCTCATTCTCAAAAGAAATAGCTCCTGCCATACTTCATCATTCTTTTTTTTTTCCTAGAGGACCCCCTAACATTAATATCACTCGTGAACAAGATGCCTGGTCTTTCTTATAAAAGAGCAGAGCAGCTGCCTCAGGCACAGCTCAGCTGCTCTACCCTAAAGCCCCATATCTACCCTACAGAGGGGGAATTTAAAGAGCAGGTTGACAAGGAAATGTATCAAGCTGCTGCCTTGTAGAAACAGGACGAGACCATGGGAAGCACCAATGGGAACTGATGGGGTCTGAGAGGAGCAAGGAAGGTTTGTGGCTGGAAGCTGAGTTTAGGCAGCTGGATGCTGGGAGCCTCAGCCTCTTTGTGTTTTGCTGTTATTACCCCCTCTCTGCCCTGGCCCCTTTTAGAAGTCCATTTCTTTGGATAATGGTGGGTTTGTTTTCACTGGAAGCACTGCCCTGAGATTTGCTGTCAGTGAGACCCTCATGCTCCGGCTTGTGAAGAACCCAGGGAAAATGCATCTGTAATGGAGCTCGGTCAGAAATTCTCTGAGCTTTTTGCTGCTCCCAAGCTGAGTGTATTCAGCAGTGAGACAGAAGGTCTAATAGGCTTCTACCGTTTTCTTTGACTCAAAAAAATGACTATTGTAGCTGCTAGTGCTCTATCTTCACATGAAACTCCTTTCTTACTAGATTCTAGAGAATAAAGGATATTTGCTTGGCTCCAGGACGCTTTTGGAAAAGAACCAGCAGATCAGGCAGTGTTTCTGGCCACGCTGCCATTGCATTGACCTGTCTCTAGTTAAAGCTGGGCTAGTTATTCTGTTATAATACCCCAACACTTCCCTGGAGCAATAGCTGCCCTTGGAAGTCTCATCACTGCCTGACTCCCTCCTGGAGAAATGGGAGAAGAGGTTTCCCTTCCCCTTTGCCACAAGAGACAAGCTCTTAGGAAGAAACAAGTACACCAGTGACAGAGCCACTATATGTACATATATCACTCTGGTGATTATTCAGACTGTGAGATCTTTGGCACACAGAATCATAGAACCATTTAGGATGGAAAAGACCTTTAAGGTCACTAGTCCGACTGTTGCCCCAGCACTGGCAATCCCACCACAAAGTGTGTCCCGAGGTGCCACATCTTTGTGTCTTTTAAATACTTCTGTGCACTGCCCTTTAAAGTTGTTTGTGCAAGACAAGTGTACGAAGGTTGGGGGGAACTGATGGCTTTGGCTACATTTCACAATGTGATGTTGGTCACATTTCTCCTCCATGAAAGGTAAACAGTGACCTGAGAAGGGTGTTCTGTTCTCCTGAAGGTGGGAGAGACAGAGAAGGACCAAAACAGACACAAACCTACACAAACCTATTAATACAATCCACAACGAAGTATTGAGCCCACGGTATTACACCTGACAAATCCACCACATGAAGATACAAAGGAATTAAACAGCTCCAGATAATTGCAGGGCATAAATATGTTCAGTACAATCTTAAACTTGGTGAGATGAATTTTTCTGACAGTTTGCTTAAAAGAAAAGTGGACTATATAATTAAAAGACACAGACCCCTCTCAGATGGCCCGTTGCGTGACCAGCTGATATTGCCTTTCTTGATTCTCATCTACCTGGATGTCAGCATTTCCCTGAGGTTTTTACACCTCCAGCCTTTCCTTTAGCTGTGGAGTCACAAGCAGGCTCTCAGGCACTGAGTTTTGCTAAACAGCATAGATAGATATAGATTTCTGGATTCAAATATTGTTAACACTTGCCTATAAAGCACAGGGCACAAATCAACACTATATAAAGAAGAGTAATAGAAAATTCAGGCTGTTAATCTTCATAATGTGCCTCTCAGTAGGGATTTCACTTGAATGTTATTTGCATTAGACATGATACTGAGTGCTGGATATGCAGTTATAAATAAATTAAAGGCCATATTTAAGTCAAACACTGTCCCTCTGTTGCCTGCAGACTCAAGTGTGAGAGTTGTTAACAGTGGACTGGTTACAGCTCTGTTTGTCTGCCTGACTTGCATGTTGGTGCCCTGAGAAACTAATTTTGGGGGAAAATTAATCTCCTTAGTGAGGTTTGTGGCGTCAGGAGGCTGTGACTGAGCCTCCTCTTGTGCTGCTGAGGATGGGAGCAAAGAAAATTCAATCAGACTTCCTAAGGAAAAAGGCTTAACCCAAAGGGGCAGTGAACTTGGTTACTTTATTGCTGCTTTTCCTCAGTTTTCCTCAGTTTTTCTCCACCACAGTTCCTCTTGCCCTCATGGAGCCTCAGGTACAACAGGATTTTTTTCTCAGCATGACCTGATCTCCAAGCTGGACTCAGATTGCTGGGCTGGCCATGTGCCCTGTTCCTCTGGACTGCTGCACTCTGATATGCTTTCTGACCAAATTTCTGCTGGTTTTTTTGCCTCTTCAAGGGATTTTCCATCTCACATCACTCCTGTGCTGGCCAGGAAACTCGTGTGAGCTGCCAAAGCACTCATGAGCTGCCAAAGCATGAAAGACACAAGCCTGGGTTAGAGTTTGCTCCTTGGGTTAGTGACCGCAGTCTAAAAAGCACTTGGGGCATACACAGCTCCCCATCATTGTATCTTGAGGTCAAATATCTATTTATTAGTCTGAACCCATATTTCTCTTTCTGCTTGCAGTGCTCTATCAAACCCGACACGCTTGGATTAAAGGAACAAGCATGACAGAGTCACAAGCCAATGACTGACGGTGATGAAAAAATGAAACATGGGCTTTGGGAAGGGAAACACAATCCTTTGAGTTTCTTTCTTGAATGAAATGAGTATGTTAAAATGTATAAATTATCCCCGTGAGGATAAAATGTTAGGTCTTTACAAGAGTAATCAATAGTGATGTAAGCAATGAACTAAATGTTCCCAGCAGCTGCGTGAGTTCCATTTTTATAAGACGGTTTAAAAAAAAAAATCATAGAAGTGGGTTAATTTCTTATTGAACATAATCAAATAGTTATGGACTTATTAAATAAATTCTCCAAGGGAACAAGGTGGTACGACAGTCCTACCACATATTAAGACCACAATTAGTCAGTTCAGCACCGCAGACCTGCTTTGTTCTTGATTAAGTTAAAATTAATAGGATGTGGCATTGCAATGACTATATCAATTAGCTCCTTGGAATCCTGATCAAAAATAGGGGTTTGCTGAGCTAAATGTCATCCTGCATCAAAGTGCTCACAGCAGATCCGCAGCAGGTCTCTGCTCTGCAGGTCTGGGTGAAGCTGGTAAGTTGGTAGAACCCTTTATACAAGGTTGAAGGAGTAAGAAAATTAGATTGTTAATGGATGAGATTGCTCCTTCATCTGTTAGACACCTCGCAGCGCCCAGGCAGTGGTGAGTATCTGTGAGGCTGAGCCTGCAGGGGCAGGAGAGGACCCATCAGCAGGGCTGAGCTGCCTGGGATGAGAGGGTAACAGGTACATCCATTGCAGGCACAAACCTGAGCACAGGACAGTGAGGGGCTCCTCCACTGGAGCTGACAACTCAGCCACAAGCAATGTCACTCAACCCAGGGCATGTCCTCCAGCTTAGCTGTCCCTCCAGTGCCTCTCTGATTCACTGATACTGAACGTGCTTTTCACTCTGTGAGTGGCTTTCCACTTCAGAGGCACTCCCAGCTTTTTCATGAGCATTTTGCATGAGATGTTTTAAAATTCTCTTTCAGATAATAAAGACTTTGTGAAAGTTTACATTTTTTCCTTGTTATTTTTTTTTTCCATTTCTACTAGGAAATTCTCATCTCTTTGATTTCTGTCTTCAACTGTCAATTGTCTTTAGTTCCTGAGAACTCAAAAGACTTCAAAGGAACCTCACTGAACTTTTTCTCAAAAGAAAAAGTTCAGTGAAAAAGACCTTGTTCATTCAATTAATTTTTTTTTTTTTCCTGGGAGAGGAAAAGCCCCCGTGGAATGATGTCCAGCAGTTGACTCTGCACTCAGAATTATTGAAGTGGAAAAAGCCACAGGAGAGGAGGAGAAAACCTCACATGCTGAAGCCACCTGCAGGTGACCAGCTCCTCCAGTCCTCCAGGTTCATCTTCTCCTAAAGGCAATGATGAGAATTGCACTCTGGTGAGGCAGAGCCCTGTCCCACAGCATCCTCTGTCCTGGCAGGAGCTTCTGGTGCCCCAGCGAGAGAGGAGGATGGACCTCCACACACGGATGTACCAGGAAGGCTCTGGAGTAGAGGGATATAAATTTGTCTCACTACTATTTCCCTCCCACCCATGGAAAACTTAACAACTGGTACTCTGAGTGCAGGAAAATTCTGGGAAAGAACCGTCAGCTCAGAAATTTTCTACCCTGTTAGGTTTAGGTCTCCACTGTCACCACCTCTTCTAAATCAGCCCCAAGCACCTGTTTCCTAAGTAACTCATCAGCTCGACTAATATATCATCAGCTTTTTTTTTTTTTTTTGATCCCACACCTAAAAGACTTTGAAATCGGATAGAAAAAAATGGTATCTATGGAAAGCAGGACACAAGGGTGATGTTTTTGGAACACAATGAGTTAGCTGGGCATTGGAAGTGTCTCCAGCTTCACACGGTGCAACTGACTTTTACCGGAGGTTAAAGGGGGAAAGTGCAACCAGGTAGACTGGCAATGTAATAACCCAGATTTTTCTGCTTAATGTCAGGGAAAGGAGGGATGTCAGCACAGAGACCGATGGGTTTGGCATCTAAGTTCTCTGCTTTAGGGATAGAGGGTCACAATGCTCAGAATTTCACACCTCATCAGCCCAGGAACACACCACACTACCCAGCCTCTCCAGATACCTTTGCTCACCCGCTGTCCTGTGCCATTCAGGAAGCGCCAATTCCACAACAGGAAAAATGCAATGGGGACACCACAGAAGCCCAAATTCTCCTCTGTCCCCCACCCAGGCACCCCCATGTCCCACACAGGGATGCTGCCCATTGCCCACACCTCGGGCAGGGCACAGAAACATTTCTAAATGTCAGGAAGCGAAAGTGCCATCTGTGAGTCTTGAGCAGATGCTGCACAGAGACGATAGTGAAAGCCTTTAAGGGAAAGGAGGGGGGAAGTCGGGAGATGACAATTAAATAGCTGTTTTAAATGATCTGGAACAAGATTTAAGGCAGCTGCAGGTTTGGGGATTTCTTTTCTCTAGGATTACCTTCGTCTCTTCTGCCTTTACAAACTGCTGTTAAGAGGAAAGCCTAAGAGCTAAATTGATCAGCCACATTTCCCCGTTCTTTTATTATCTCTCCAGCTGACATCTCGGGAAGGGGGAGGGAAGAAGAAATCAAGTGAATTAAAATCAATCGGGGCAAAACAAGAGAAGAAATTATGTAAGAACTGGCAAAACACAGCAGGCCAAGTGGTTATGTAAAGCAATGAACACAAGAGCTTATTTAAATTAGATCTAGCTGCGAGACAGACCAGAGTGTAAACGGGCTGGGATTAGGCAGGCTGGGCTGTCGTGCATATGCTGAGTTAAAGCCCTGAGTTCCTTGAATAGACCATGAAAAAAGGCAGCTTTTTAGGGATGCTCTCACCACCACAGATGGGCGGTGCTGCTGGGGCAGGGGTCTCTCTCCATTGCTGTGGGGTTGAATCCAGACACATTTACACGCCAATATTTTAATTTTCTTGCCTACCTGGGGGTGTGGCAGCACCATGACCCGGTGGGACACAGTCCTGCCACAAAGGTGCCAGTTTGTGGTGCTGTAAGAGGGATGAGTGGCACCCAAGTGTAGACCTCTCTGGTGTAGTGAGTGATTTAGAACAGCCCTGTTATTAAAAGCCATAGTAGGAATTAGACTGTGACTTAAGGAAAAGAAATCAACTTCAGTTTCTCTAGTCAATATCAGTATAAACACAGCGTTCCTGAACTGAAGCCATTCACTAATCCTGAAGAGGATTTGCCAGCAAACCTGGAGAGAATTCATCCATTTGGTTTTATGGGTTGTTATTTTTGTGTACTATAGAGAGATGCTTGCCTCCCAGCTCCAACAACTGGTCCTTCCTTCCCATTCCTTCAGAGCTGAGGGATTTTGGCACATTACTTCGAAGGCATCACAAGAAGAAATGTAGGCAGAAATAAAGCAGAGGAGCCCCTTGGGCAAGCAATTGTTTCATGTGCAGGGTTATTTATCCTACAAATCATCCACACTATGAGCAGGCTTCATAAAACATAATAAATGAGGGATCTGGAGGGATAGACGAGCTGCAGCCACTCAGGGTGGGCTGATGCAGAGCAGAACTGCAGTGGAACAGCAGCCTTTCCAAATGAGTTAGGGTTAGGGTTAGTTCCCCATGTGCTGCCCCAGCAAATGAGCAACTTGGAGCTGCTGGAGCTGTGGCAGTTTCTGGAGGCACAGGGCCTGCTGCCATGTGTTTTAATAAATGGGTTCACACCAGCTGTCCGTGCAAATAAAACATTAGCATGTGTCAGACACTCTGCCCAGGCACTTGCTCAAACTTTGGGGACATTTTTCAGCAAGCTATCCAAGTGCACGTTGTGCCATGACAGTGGGAATACACCCTCTCTCTCCCCTGTGAATTGTGGGGTGTCAGAGAGCTGCCCAGACCCAGGATCCCCTCACACCAATGCCCAGTCCAGGTTCAGATAAAACCCTGGTATTTTAGGCTGAGGAGCTGCTATCTCTGTGTGTTGGGACTGATGGTGCACCAGGAGTGTAGATGTTTCTTCCAGCTTCCCCTGTTTTCCGATATTTTTTCTTCAGAAAAGTGGTATGAAGGTAAGAAAGTAACAGGTGGCAAAGGAAAATCAAATTGCACAGCATCTGGCCACTAAAATTCAGACCTTTTTTGAAAGGCAGGGCTGGGAGTGTACAATGTCAGTGGCACACAGAACTGAGGCACGGGACACTCAGTGCACTCCTGTTTCAAGGGAGCTGGTCCCGGAGCCAAACCCACAAGTACTGACCCACAAGTGAACAGGGGAAGCATCTCATCCTCTCTCAGAACTCTTTTATCTATTACTACCGCAACAAGGAGCTTTGAAAACCTCTCCAGCTGAAGTGAAGGAGGCTTTAAGTGCAACCACGAAAGCATAAATTTACTTGTATGGCTTTAAGAGGTGTTTAATTTATGTGGAAAAAGAACCTAAAATTGGCTGCAGTGTGTTCCAGAGGATGTCTGCCAGCTAAAGTGATGACTAGACCTACATAATGTGGCTATAATGGACTCACGCCTGTTACCAGATCCCATGTGGATGCCAATATCCAAACCAGACATCCCTGACTGACAGAAGCAACAGGCGAGCTCGGCAATGAAGAATATATAATAAAGCAGATTCACAGGCTGATTTAAGCAGCTGCAGGGACAGTGATAAACAAAGCTGAGAAATAGTACTGTTCTAAAGAATCCTATATCAGCAGCCCCACAGTTTATGACTCGATGGCATGAGGAGGGATGTGCCCAGAGTACAGATCATGGTGACACACAGTTGCCACTCCTCAGATCATCTCACTTACTGCTTTTCCTGATTACCAGTATGTGCTGCCACGAACAATTTGTAATTCCTAGAAGAGTATCAGTAGTGGAGCTTAAGTGGTGCAATTTAATATGTGCAAAAATCAAATATGCCAATTGTCGTTTGAATAATTACTTTTTTTCCCCTTATTACAATGAAACCTGGTTGTTCGCTCAGTCTAGTTTCACTCGGAAATGCCCATTAAAACTTAAATACTCAAAGCAAACACAGAACTTCTTGAAAGTCAGAGATGTTAAATTGCTACAAACAAACAGGCCCTTCTGACTCAGAATATTCTGAGATTCTGTGAAATATTCATTCTGGGAAGCTTGCTCTAATCCAGGAAGGAGCATTCTCCTGCAGTGATCCCAGCAGAACCACAGCTCACACTGGGCTCTGAGGATAGAAATGGTTACAATTGCTCTGTTCTGAGACTGCCTTTCACTCAACAAATAAAACCACTTGAAGATCTAAGGGCTTAAAATAACAAAACAAAACACAAAACACAAAACAAAACAAAAAAAACCAAAACCAACCAACCAAACAAAAAACCCAAGACACCCAATTTACTTTAGACAGTTTGCCAAACAGGAAGAGGAGTGAAAAATGTTGAGTGATTTATTACAAGTGATTTGCCAGCTTGAGCAAGTGCATCATTGCTCTGCTTAATTTAAAGACAGCAAATGAATGCAAAGAGATGCAGAAACTGGCTGTAAAGCAGCTTGAACCCACCATGAAAGACCAGAGCTCCAGACTGCCAACCAGCAAGACCTCTGCACGTCACTCTCCACATCACCACTGCCCTTTCAGTCACAGACCTCCCATAATTTGTCTTTTTTTAAACCTCTGACCAGCTTACGATGTGAGAGTGCCGGCTCACATGCTGTGCCATGGTTTCCATTAACGCACTTCAAACCTGACTTGCAGCTGCTTTGCTTATTCACTCTGGAGCCTTCCCCAGCCCAGGGCCCTGCATCACATTTGGTGCTGTTTCCCTGTGCTCAGAAGAATGGAGTGAAACCATTAAACAACCTCCCTGTCTTGGCAAATCTACTTGTGCAGCCAGATCCCTCAAGGAGGAACAGATTGGCACAGTTTGGTGTTTCGTTCCTTCTTCTCCCCCAACAGCTGCCTCTTTCTTTTTACTTTTAAATTATTTCATCAGTTAAATAAATAAATATATATAAATATATATATGAGGAAAAGCCTCCAGGTGAACTTCAAATACTGTGCATTCATGTCTGCCTACTTCTTACTCGGCTAATGGGATAAGGTATAGTCTGAATAATTGCAAGACTATAAAATATATTGAGAATTGTTTAAACTGTAATCTCCAAAGATATGGATAGGAAATAATCCTCTGGTTTTATTCCTACCATGGTAACAATGAGCATCAGTTTAATCCTAAGAGGAAGATGAGTGGAAATAATGTGTTTCAGTCCCATTGTTCTCAAATCAGATGGCTCACGTCTCCACAGAGAGTAGAGAATTTGGGTTAAGTACACTGGGCTGCTGCTGCCAAAACCTTCAAAGCATCTACAGGAGAAATGCATCCCCCACCACCTCACATGAAAGTTAGGGATCACAACAAAATGCAGAAGGACTCTAGGGCTTCTGTGAAGGCTTGATTTTGGTTTACTGGAGCAGTACAGAGGGAAACTGGGAGAGGCATGTCTAAACATTTACAGGCTCTGGATTTAAATCTAAGGGCATGTATTCTCACCTACTTTTAGTGGGAGAAAAGGTTCTGATTCCCTTAAGTTCCCTTCCTTTCAATGTGGGATTTGTGTTAAATCCCAAAGACTCCAGTAGACATGCAGCTTTAAATTCCAGCTGCCCGCTGATTAACCCCACCTGAAATTCATGTTCCTAATAAAAGATTGAGCAGCTATCACATGCGAGCCTGGCAGCAAAGGGATGATGGAGATTGGTGTCTTGCTCTCTCTGTCCCTCCTTCTGTGTCTCTTACATTTTTTAAGCCCAGTGCTCCAGTAAACAAATGCCTCAACCCGTCAGAGCACTGGAACACAGCAAGTGTTGATGCTGAAATCCATTCCACGCATGGGCGTGTTGGATTTAGCAGTGTGTGGAGACCAGCAAAGCCTCGCTGGAGTCAGGAGTGGCTGCTAGTTAAACCAGCTATGGATTTCCCAGACCCAGCAAAAATAGCAGCCTCTGGCTTTGACGATGCAGTTCCTTTCAGATGTCTGTGCTACACCCGGTGCCCAAAACTTTCTGAAATTAGGAGCTGTCACTACACTGAGGATAGGGGCTCTGGATCAACTCAAAGACCTGGGAGAGAGGGAGGGATGGTTTCATTTCCCTTGATTTTGCTGGCCGCTTTCCAGCAGAAGGGAAGGAGATGTAGAAGACGCAGAAAAACGGGAGATATTTGGGTTTCCCTGGCGAAGAACTCCCACCTTGGAGGTGGACCTGAACATCCCCGGGGCGACACGGCGGAGCGGGGCCGGCTGCCCCGGGCTCTGCAGCACCGGGGGCTCCGGGACGGGACAGGGGGTCGGTCCGGGCACGGGAAGAAGCTCCAGGGAGGGCTGCACCGGCAGGATTGACCGCGGAGCAGGATTTCCCCCGGTGCACGGTCTCAGCCCAGCGCAGCGGCGCAGGAGGGTGTGCGGGGTGGGGCGCAGCAAGCGGAGCCCAGACCCCTCCCAAATCCCTCTTGCCCGTACCCTGGGCCGGTCCGTCCCGTCAGGGCTGCTCGGGACAACCCCATTCCGCAGCCGGTCCCCCGCTCCTGCCTCCCTCTCCTGCCCCGCCCGCCTCCTCAAAGTTTGGCCAACCCGGGGAGGAGGCGGCTGCCCGGACACCCCCGGCCCCTCACCTGGATCACCGTTTTCAGCGTGGAGGTGTCCACGATGGTGGTGCAGACGAGGGAGTCGGGATCCCTCTCCTTGACGTAGATCTGCCCCATGGTGAAGATCATGGGGATGGCGAGGAGGAAGGAGGCGATCCAGATGCAGCTAATGAACTTCTTGGTGCGGCTGCGGGACATGATGCTCTTGGCTTTGAAGGGGTGGCAGATGGCCATGTAGCGCTCCACGCTGAGGCTGGCGATGTTGAGCGCCGTGGCATAGGTGCAGGCGTCCCGGAGGAAGTAGTAGCCCTTGCAAACAGCCCCCCCGAAAGCCCAGGGGTGATGGACCCAGATGAAGTTGTAGAGCTCGATGGGCATGCAGAGGAGGAAGATGAGGAGGTCGGAGAAGGCGAGGCTGGCCAGGTGGTAGTGCACGGTGCTCTGCAGGTTCTGCAGCGACTTCTTGCGCACCAGCGTGTACGCCGTGATGGAGTTGCCCACGGTGCCCACCAAGAAAAGAGCCAAGTAGATGACAGTCACCATCACTTTGGAATAGATGTCGGTGTTGACGTCCAGGTCCTCCTCGTCGGGCACTTTGGAGAGCAGGTCGGAGCGGTTGGAGGCATTGGCGTAGCCGCTGGGGTGCGGGTGCAGGGGCACGGCCGGGGCCGTGGCGTTCGGGTGCATCCCCGGGGTCGGGCAGCACCGCCCGGACCCGCCGCACCGCCCGGACCCGCCGCTGCCCCCGGCGGGCAACTTGGCTCGTTTTAATGCGGCGGGAGGAGCCGCCGGTCCCGGGGCTGCCGCGCGTGTGCGTGTGCGAGGCGCGCCCCCAGCCCTGCGAGCCGCCCGCAGCCCCGGCTCTCTCCTCCCCGCCGCTCCCCCGGCGTCCAGATGTGCCCTGGCGGCGCGGGAGCCGCCCCGCACACGCACCCCCCCACACGCACACGCACACACCCGTACACACACCCACACCCACACGTACACACACCCCCACACGCACCCGCACACACACACACACACACCCGCCCCGCAGAGCCGCACCGCCGGTCACCGCTGCCTCCCCCCGGCCCGACCCCGCTGCCGAGAGGGGTTTTGCAACCCCAGCTCGGTCCTCAAACTGCGGCCCGTGGAGGGGGGGAGGGAGAAGATCGCGGGCTGGGCTGCAAAGCCCCTCCCCGCTGGGACTCCCCTTCTCCATCCCTCACAGTCAGACACAGAGGCACGGCTGTAAGGTGAGGGTTGGTAGGGGTCTGGTAGTGGGTCCGATCCCCTCCCTTCATCCCGCACAGGGATAGGAGAGACACCAGGGGTGCTCCAACACACTTGTACATCTGTAGGTCTTACCGGTCCCCAAATACCCACCCACCTGCTGCTGCCAGGAGAAATGCATGTAAAAGAAGGGAAAACCCAGCTAAAAATACTTACCTGAGCCCTGACCTCAGTGCCCTCAGCGCTGTGGCACAGCAGCAACAGCAAAGCTGCTTTACTTTGGTCCCTAACAGTGACTTTTCCCTTAGTCCCATATCCTCAGATTTGGGGAAGTGAGGTCCTCTCTGAGCTACCCTGTTGCAGGGGCAGGGGCTGTGAGGGTGTCATGGTGATGCTGAAGGTGACAAGGGGATCCCCCACAGGTAAGGGCTCCCCAAGGATTAGCAGTCTTTGTTGGGGTTGCCCTTTCAGCCACCCTGTAAAACTCCAGTGAGCTGTTTGTCCACTCAGTTGTCTTCATGATAAAATTTTTACAAATGCAGAGGGTGAGGAAAAATCCAGTTCAGGGCATCACTGGTTTATGCAAAGGCAACCATAATGTGTTCCATTCATCTGCAGGTATTGAGCACTTGGTTTCCAACAGCCAGTGGGCTCTGTGTTCACCCAGACTCCTTACTTAGCTGATGCAAGAAGATGTCTAACCCTTCAGTCAATCAAATAATCTCTTTTATACAAACAGCCAACTTTCCACACCTATTCACCAAGAGTCAATATTACCCCAGCTTTGCTCATCTTACATCCATCCAATAGGATCACCGTGGAAGACTAACCAAAATCAGATTTATTTAATCACATTATTCATACAAATTCAGAGAGAAATATTTTCCAGCCCTCATCCCACACTAGTTTAAAGAATGACTAATAATCTCTTAACACCAATGTTCCATTCCTTTGAGCTCTTCTGTTATTAAATTTCTATTAGTTGAGAGGAGTTTGTCAGAGTTGGTTTTCCCAGCTGGTCTCACCCATTGTTCCTGGCCCTTGGACAAGGTCTTGGGATGGATCAAGGCTCTTTATCCTGAAGAAGGAAAGTGGAACATGAAATAAGTTGGCCGGGTGCACTGATGTCTGAAGGGGAGCTGCAGCTGAGATACAGCCTTTCTCCTGGGTGCCCACTGCCCCTATCCCTCAACCCCTAATTTGGATACAACCTTATATTCCCATGATCCAAGCACAAACTCACACTTCTGGATTAAAGCACCTCTCCCACAGACACAGCGAGTGAGTTCCTTTGGGATCTTTGTCTGTAATGAAGAGTTATGGTCCCTTCTGGTGCTGTAACTTCATTTTGGCCTGGTGAAAAGCAATTGCTCTCCCCACAAACAAGATACCCATCTGCTGGTCTAATTTTGCAGTGTGGATGTGTACGTTTATATCAATAACTGTCTGTAGAAATGCTCTGGTTTGGATTTTGTTGCCTCATGTTTCTGCACGCAGGCAGTGTGCAGGCACGGCTGCTAACACAGAGTATTGCCTCTCTGTTCTGGCCCAGCAGCTGTTCCTGGGTGCTCCATGTGCTGCCTCCTCCTACACTTTCCCTCCATGCCAAGTACTGGCAGAGAATATCAGGAGACATAGTTTAAAAATAATTCTAATTACACACTATTACACAATAGTGGGTACCTGGAAATAATGTGGTTGTTGATTTACAATCAACACTTCAACAGTCTAGTGCAGTTTGTACCAGCCAAATGTCTCCTTTCCTAAAAGTGTACTGCTAGGGTACCACCCCAAAAATTGATAGGCACCACTCCAAAAATGGGCTGGGTGCTCCCATCAGGAAAAGCCTCAGCAGTGTATTTGTATGAGATAATTAATTTAATAAATTCTATTAATTCCTTGGCAAATCTCTCTCAGCCACACACAAAGCATTCACACTCTCACAGGCAGAGAGCTCTGCTCTGTTCTGTCTCTCATAGACAGGGTGTTGAGCAAAGACCTCATCTCCTGGGATTCAGCCTTGCATTCTCCCTGCAGGGGTCAATCTCTCTCCCCCTTTTCCTACAGTTTTTGTCCAGGCAGGTTCTACCTTCTGTCCTCGTGTCACTTTTAGCAAGCTGGACACCTATGGATGGCCCACCTGAGCCCCTGCCAACCCTGGTCTCCAAGCAGGTAGAGCCTTAGCCTGCCAATGGAAGACACCCAAGACATCCACTCCTTTCCTGCCTCTCTGTGTAGCACTTCTTTTCCCTCCCCACTGCTAGTGCATGGCCTGGAGGATCTGTAAAGTCCCTTTCCAGGTGTGGGGTAATGAAATGAATTGCAAAAATATCTCTTCTCACCTTCACTTCTGCTCCCTGCAAGGTTTTAATCCATATTCCCCTTCCAGCCAAAGCAGAGCTGAAGTTGAACCACTCTCTTGCTGTGCCCCAAAGCCTCCACTGTAAATCCCTGTTGTTTGTTTCAGAACTGGCCGACCTTTTAACTAATCTGGGCTCGTTTTAATATATTTTGTATGTGTGTGCCCGTGGCTTAAAAAGAAAAAGAATCATGGAAACCGAGAGATGCCTGATCTCAAATGTTACAGCAAGGCATTTACTTAAAATCTTCCAGGAAAATGTCACCCAAAGACCTCATCTATTAAAACTGCCTGGACTTTGAGCTGAGGGTCCCACAGTGCTTGAGATATGAGGCCCACAGGATGCCTCACTCCCTTTTATGTTGACCCAAGTGTTTTTCATCTTTGCTTTTTCCAGGTGCAATTGGGAGTCACTAGGAATTTTTCATGTTAATCTTTTTCCTGTCTGATTTCATCAGGTGGGATTTTTCTGAAGGGCACAGAAAGCAGCAGAGAGAAAGTTCTGCAAGAGGTTGGTGCTAAGAGACAGCATCAACCTTTTTCTCAACAAGCACCCTGCTCCAAATACCTGTTAAAGTAAGTTTCTTCGTCAGGTAATGCTGGATTAATTCAAGCCTTTAAAATCAATTCCCAGTGGACTCGCTACAGACAGGCTCTCCCTAAAAGTCAGGAGTGTCTAAGGTGTGTTAGGAAGGTCAAATCCTGGGATGTGGAGGGCTTCTCTTAATGATATTGTGCTTGAAAAGCAAGGAAGTGAGGATGCCGTTTACAGCCCCCATCTTCTATGTGCTGTGTGGTCAAATTCAGTCCTCTGACAAAACTCCTTAAAAGATAATGGATATACTGGCTGACATACCCTGTAATATTTGCCTCAAAGATCAGAGACTGATGGACACACACAGGAGATATCAACTGCTTTAGCTTAGAGATAAAGGGGTTTTGGGTCCCTCAAGTTGTTACTACAAGCCTAAATCTGATTCCTCATGGCATTAAATGCATTTTATCTTCATATGTGCAGTAGAAGTGCTCAACACACAGACAGTCATGCTCCACACACTGCAGGCAGGATTTCCCTTTGGAAATCTCTTTTTTTTTCCCGGAAAAAATATAAAAGAGGAGGGACAGAGGAGTCCAAAGGGAGAGTTTGCACTTGCTGTGGCTGGGACCCTCCATCTTAACCCCAAGCACAGCACATGCAGATGGGCTGTTACTCTATTCCTAAGGGATTTAATCTGCTTTTGCAGCCCTGGCAGCAGCTCTGCCAGCCATGCTTCCAACAGCTCCTCGCAGCGGTGCCGGCTTGGAGCACAGCCCTCGCTGCCAGGAATACTCCACCTCCAGTTCAGCATCATCCCCTTCTCCTCATACACCACACCAACATTTTTCAGGGAATCTCCGGAGTCACAGATTAACCTCATTTTCCCACCCTTCCTCCCAATAATTCATACCACTTTCCAAATTTTCAGTGTGCCTGGCAATTGTAAAATGCAAATGGAAAAGCAGCACAGCAAAAGTCCCTGGCAGCCAAATGCTCTTTACTGTCTTTTCCCAGTGACCTTCCCATAGGTTTGAAATGCTCCCAAATCCTTATTAAATGCCTTGGATTTCAGGAAACAGAAAAACCACCAGGCATGTTTTGTGCTGTTTCCTGGTGTGAGTCTTTTTATTAAATGCTGGAAATGCCATAGGCTGGTAGGGCTTTCTTCTTGGCTGTATGTCACCAAACAGCAGGACATTTGTTCAGACACCCCTCTGCCTTGGCCCCTTACACCCAGAAAGTCCCTTTCCTTTTCCAGGGAGACCAGGGTTGCAGGATGGAACAGGCTCAGCACTAGAAATGTTCCCAGTGGAAATTTTCCTGGGACACCTTACACTGGCTTCAAGTCACTCTGTGTCACTTCAACAGACTCAAAAACTTGGCACTTCGTGTCTTCCAAAGCACACTGTGACCTGCTGCAAATTGCTTGGTACTCTGTAATCTGACTCATTCTTGCTATTCTTCCCTTTCAGAGCCCATATCCTTCTATTTTATGCAGCACTGACACCCTGGATTTGCCTGAGCCTGAACTGCTCTTGAGCCCGTGCTGGAATCCTTCTCCCTGTGCAAGAAATGTGTGCTAAGGCTGTTCTGCAGCTTCCAAGGGTGATGAGAAGGTCCCTCCTGATTATCACCAGGAGAAAGAACAAGAGGCTGCTGAGGCTCCTAAGCTCCATCCCTGCCATGAGCTGCCTGGACACAGCCTGACCTCAGCCCAGAGAATTCCAGTTTCTGTCCTGCTGCTTCCTCACTAATGTTAATGCAGGACCTGCTGCTCTGATGGTGAGTGTGAGATTTCGAGGAAGGGTTTATACACACTCCTGTGGCCAGGAAACTTTTGGGACCACTTGTCCATGAGCTTGCCTGGAGGCACTCACTGAGCTGTCCCACTGACCTCAGCAGAGGCACCAGCTCACAACCCTGTGCCCACCCCAACACCCTCCAAACACAATCTCACACCTGATTTCCTTCCTTCCCTTGGCCAGACTTACCTGGGTGATTTCTCAGTTAGAGCATCTTGGCCCAGAGATGACAAAAACAGTTTAAACGCTGTTAGAGAGGGCAGAGAATCCCTGGAGAGGAACTTTGCTTCTTCTATTATGGCTCAGTGGGTGTTGCAGCCAACCCAAGGGGAAGGGCTCCCATGCTCAGGTAAGAGCCCCAGCCCCAGGGACTTCATAATGTAGAACAGCCCTGGGACTGCTGTGAGTTAAATTGTAAGAACACAGGCAAAAGAAGCAGGAGATAAGAAAAACTAAGGAAAAAAAAAATGACCAGGGAGATTCATTAATTTCAGCCTGCATTAGAGAGGGAGCTCATTTAGTGCCTTTCAGTGTGATACTGAGGCTTGATTATAGCTGCATTCTGTGGCTGAGAATATTTTTTGGTAGTCTGATCAGAGCTGTTTGGGGAAATGCAGGTACTGAAGAAATGTGTAAAAAAAATGTGTAAAAAAAAATTAAAAACCCAGCTTGTGTGAAATAAATCTTTAGTTGATTCAGTGGAAAGATGTTTACTGAGAAGAGGAACTCTCTGGACAATAGCTATCATTCTAAAGATTCTCATAAATCACAAACCATTCTGACTCCAAGGACAAATATTTCCAACTGTTTTGTTATTAAAAAGCATCTTTTTTTTTTTTTTCTGTATCTTGCAGAAAACAACGTCTGCTCTTGCAGCATCATCTCCTTTTTGCTTCTAGAGACTTCTCTGTTCTGGTTTTGGTCCCGTCCAAACTGTGAATGTCTTTCCAAAACCTAATGCCAAAGCAAAGAGGTGATCCCATGGTATCTTTGCTAGAATTGATAATTGGCTCCTTAGAACTGCTGTAGCTGGGAGGCAAGGGAAAGCTTCTCTTGGGACAGGCTGTACCAAGGGGTGCAAAGAAAAATATGGGACAAGCTTTTTTCAGGTTCTTCTAGAATACCTGCTAAGGAAGCTCTTATCTTGAAATAAAGAGTCCTTCAGTGGTGCAAAGACCATTTAAACTACCAGCTTGTGTCTAGCTCAGACTTTGCAGTATTTAAAGTCTTCAGGAGGAGCCTTATCCAACCTGTGGTCTTGCACAGTCTAATAGCACTGAAAAGCCACAGGAAAGGATTGGGCTTAGTGCAGTGTACAGGGTTTCTTGAGAGGAGGGGAAATATGTGAATGTATTTCATCCCCAAATTTACACTGTTAACAGTAACTAATTACTGTGTTCATATTTCTCCAACCACATGGAAGTATGGACATCTCATACATGAGATTTTAAAGGGGAGCATAGCAGGTAAGATTATAACTGAGTGAATCTTGAGTGGGTTTACAATGATACACACAACAGATGTGGACACAAGGTATATTCAAGCTCATGCATCTGTGCAAGAAAGAGAGAATGGGTTGGGTTGGAAGGGATCTTAGAGATCATCTGGTTCCAATCTCCTGCCATGGGTAGGGGCACCTTCCACTAGACCAGGTTCCTCAGAGCTCCATCCAACCTTGCCTTGGACACTTCCAGGAATGGGGCAGCCACAGCTTCTCTGGACAACGTGTTCCAGGGCCTCACCACCCTCACAGGGAAGAATTTCTTCCTAATATTTCACCTAAACCTACCCTGTTTTGGTTTGAAGCCTTTCCCCATGCCCGGTCACTCCAGGCTCTTGTAAATAGTACCCATCTTTGTTGTCAGGTCCCTTCAGGTACTGGAAGGCCACAATTAGGTCACCACAAAGCATTTTTTTTTCCAGGCTCAGGCTGCAGTTTTTCTCTTTTGCTTACAAAGCCCACGTGCAGATGTTGAAACCAAAACAAGTTTTCTTTTAGTGCAGTACATGATTTTACAGCAAAACAGAAAAATCTGCCCACCCAGCCTTGAATCCAGGTCTGAATGCTGGAGGAAAAGCAGTCTAGAGAATGATTTGGGTAGAAGGGTGCATTCATACAAGAAATTGCTAAACATCAGCAAAGCCACACTGGTGACAAGGATGTGAAATAGGTTAGAAAAGTTAGAGGGAGTCCTTCTTCCTCAGTAACAGTTATGTCATCAAGAAAGTTATACTTCACTACATGGCAAACAGAAGTAATAATGACAGTAGCTGCCACAAAAATAGCTGTGAGATGACCTAGCAGACAGCTGAACAGAGGTCAATTAACAAAAGATTTCTTCAAATGAATTGATTCTCCAGGATTTGCTCTGACCCTCCAGCAAATTTTACAGGCACAGGTCAGCTTGGCACAAATATTGTGTAAGGTGGAGATACAGAATGATGCTTAAAGCCTTTCCCTTTCCTGGAGCTACACTGACAAGATAAGCAGGTTGACCTCAGTGCAAGGGTAAGTGTTCCTCTGCCAGTGAGGCACAAGGAGAAACAGACCTATGAAATTCAAGAATTAAAAGCCAAAAGTCAAGCTGAAGGCAGGGTGTCAGAATCTGGCCCTTTTTTTTTTTTTATGCAAGTAATACTTTTAGAGGGCAGAAGTCCACAAGCAACACTTTCCGTCACCTCTACAGTTTAATTTGCACAGCAAGGTGAACACTTGGAACTGTTTTTCCAATATTTGGGGCATAAAATAAGTGGCATTTCACAAAGTGTGAGGGGTTGATCATAAATATAGAAAGTTACTTTTAAAGATTTTTAGGTGTTCTTCATCTGTTGTTCCCAAACAGCTTGTCTTGAGGGGTGTCCCATTGGGGTGTCTCACTAGAGGAAGAGAGGCTGCTGGGATACCCCAGTGGTTGATCCTAACTGGGAGAATAAAAAGCTAACAGCATTGATGAGCCTCTGAAACCACTGGCAAGTGAGCTGAGTGAGCAGTAAGTTCTACATTCATCTTTGTGAGGCCTAACCTTCACATGCTTTAGGAAGAGGTGTAGCTCCTACTTGCTTGTATCTATACCTTAATGGAAATCTTCACTTTGCAGAAGCCCCTGTAAGGAAGTTAGAAATATGTCCCTACCCTCTACAAGACTCTCTGATAAGAACACAAACACATTTTATTACCAACCTTACACACCAGATAGAAAAAGAAATCGATAGTTTGCTGTATAAAGAGATTTGAGATATGCTTGGAAAAGGGCAGACTTGTGAGAAATGAAATACATCTCCTGTTGCAATATGAGGAGATCACATTATCTGTTCATCTTTTATTGGAATAAAAGGGCATGTGTGGGTATTGAGTTAGCTGTGTGACATGTCACAGACTGAGCTCTGAGTAGTATAAAAAGAAACATTTTGATCAAATGCACGCTTACTTCAAGAGGTAAAACGAATTATGTTAAGGAGCGATTTTGCAAATTTAAATAAAATTGGTTTAGAACAGATTTTGACAGCAGGTAGAGACAGCAAATGTGCAAATCCCACCCTAACCCTAACCAACCCACCACCAAATCCAGCTGCAGGGTCTTGTCACAGCTGGCCCCTTCACTCCTGCAGCCCATGGCAAGAACTGACCCAGGGTATTTAGCTCCTAACTCCGCTTTAGCAATGGCAGCTCACATCTTAGCTCAGCTGGCTCCAGCCTCAAAGAACGGAAGAAGAGAGCTGACAACAGGGAGTCCAAGTGGGTATTTTTGATCAAGGCATGAATCCTAATCCTGTTTGGCTTCTGAATTGAATAACAAAGGGTCTGGAAGAAAATGATGCTCTTAACCAGGAGAGACAATAGTCTCATGTTCAGTTCCTGACAGGCTGAGTTTCTTCTTATAGTGCTAAAAGTCAACGAGAGAATTTGAAGGAATATTTCTCTATAGATTCTTAGTTTGCCTAATTGCAGACTTCCTCACAGGTGTGATGCTCATGGAGGACTCAGAAGACAAGAAGCTATTTTTACTATTCATTTAACTCTTCCCAGCCATTAGCAACTGAGAAGTTGTGATTAGTGCTGTGAGTTCTCCTCTAAAACAGTTATCCAGTGAATCACTCTTCACTGACAGGGCTCTGCCCACCTTCCCACCTGCCTCACCATGTGATAGCCTACTATTATAACTCCTCCAGGAACCATTTACTTCATGGAGACAATTCTTTTCTTCCTTTCCTACCTGGCAGGGAGCTGCTCTGCTCAGCTTCATGGCAAACAGCAGCTGCTGCTGGAGATGACCCTTCTAGCCAGGGTATCCTCACAGATGGGTCTTTGACTGGTCACACACCAGAGAGCCATAGGGAACCATCCTGTTGGCTCCAAGGAGCTGATAAAGCTGTGGAGAAATAAATGTACCTCCAAAGTCCTGGAGATCTGCTGTCCAGGACATGCGGAGAGATCCGAAGTGGTGTTTCTGGATTATGACATTTTCCCCACTGGCAGAATTGGCCCTATCTTAGCCATATCCAGCTGGATCAGGAGGGCAGTCCCCCAAAAAAGAGGATTTCCTTCCTGTGCCTGGTGAATACAGCATTCCTGTTCTCCATCCTCTGCCACAATCAATGCACAGCAATGCAAAATGTTGTGTCTCATCAGCAGGAGGAAGCTGGAGCAGATCCAGACCTGCTGCAATACCTTGTCCTGCTGTCCCAGTGGATGGGCTGGCCTGAGCTCAGCAGGAGTGTGGTTGTCCAGAAACACTGGTATTGATCATGGTCAGATTGTGCTGGAGAGGAACTGCAAATGACAATGATAATCATCATAATTCTTGTTGCTTTATTTGATCATATAAGCAGAACCCAAAATGTGCTGATAATAACGGGAACACCCTGTAAGAATCTTTGATTTTCTCTTAATGAAATTGCAAGTTTTGCTGTTGTTTCTAAAAAACATTAGATGAAACTCATTACAAGATAAATTAGGTTTGAATGTTGCCAGAGAGAGGATGGAGACACAGCCTCACTGAGCACCTTGTCTTTCCTGTATCCAGGATCAGTAGCAGGCCTCCACAGATAATTATTACAGCTTGTGTTTATGTGGGTTTTTAGCCAACCTATAAAATAGCAGTGAATCCTCATGCTTGGTTTTGGTGTTAAGCAAACACCTCAAACAAACCTCCCTTGAAATCGTCTGGTTCCTGCAGCCCTTGGGTCTGTCCTCCAGGACATTGTGTCAGTGAGGTTTGGTCCTTTATGGCTTACATTACTGATTTTATGATGGCTTTTCCATGGCTCTGAGAGCAACCCTCATTCTGGAGAGTAGTTTCTACCCTGGCAGAGATAAGCAGAATAAAATTTCTGTGATGGTATGCAGAGAAATTCTCTTGCTTTGGAATAAAGCAAGGAGATATCTAGTGGCACAGGTTGCAATAACCCTGCTCAGTGTCAGGCTCAGCACCAGCAGTGCAATAAGGCATATCATTATGGATGGGATGCATAATATATGTAGATACTACACATAGTATGGCTTGGCCAGCATGTGTGAATTTGGGTCCATGAGCACAGCAGCAGACTTTGCTTTCCTTCCCCATTTCTGCCCACTGAAGAATTTCTTCCACAGAAAGAAGACATAAATACCTACGTTTATAATAAATTCTAAGCGTGGGGTGAGAGGATGTTAAACGTTAAATGTTTAAATTAAACACAGTAACTTCTGCTATTCAGACAGGAACCCACTCCCTTGAGATGCTTTTTCGTGGGTGTGTTTAAAGGGACCAGCTTTGTAGCAGCCAAAATCAGTGCTGAGGCTGCTACAACACGACCACAGAGGTGAAGCTGGAGTGTGTTGGCTCATGGGTTTTGCTGTGGGGTCCCAGTTCAGCCTGGGGTGAGGTTGTGTGTATCAATTCCCAGAAACTCCAAGGCAGCTTCTTAGTTAGGGATCACAATTTTCTCAAGTACTTTGCTATAATTATCTGCTTCTTTTTAAATTAAATGCTTGAATTATTCTAGAAATTGTCTTGAACAAGAAAGTGCTTCACCTGTAACTACAGTTTGCTAGGAAACAGGTGAAAAAAAGGAAGAGCTCAAGCAGGAACAACTAGCATGAGTATAAAGAGGTTTGGGAAAGCGGAATTAAGTGTGCATACATATCACCAATAACTTTGTTTATGTTACTGTCACAGAAAGTAGAACCCTAAAAATAAATCCTTGAACAAACTGGGATAAATATTCAACTAGCATTTATGTTCACTTTCGCTTCAGCAGTGCAAATACTTAAATGCATTAAAAAAGATTTAGATTTTCTAGATGCTCAAAGGTTTTGTTGGCACTGCCAAATTTGATTGAAGTCAATGAAAAAGTCTGAATATTATGTATACATATATGACTTACTAAGCCTTGTGTCCCACTTAAAAAGCAAGACATTGCTTAAGCAGCAGACTAGAAATGGGATCCACACAAGTCTTCTCATGATTTTTCTGGAAATATGGACACAAAAGAGAAGCTACATGGGATGGTGCAGGGGGATGAAACCTGTGTGTGCTGAAGCAGCAGTGGGAGGACACAGCCTTCCCCAGCAGACAAGGCACATTTCCCTTCCAGGAACATGAAGAACAGGAGCTGGGGAGCAGCCAAGTCCAACCAAAGCCCTCACTCACTCCAATCTGACACATTTCTGTGTTGATTCGTTTGAGAATTCCTGTGTGACCTGGGATGGAGGCACTGCAGCTGCTAAAACAGTTGTGACGTTGTGACCGTGCAGCTGGAGGGTGTTGAAAACCACCCATGGGGATGTCCTGACCTGTGCACTCCAGCCCTCAGGAGCTGCTCAACTTTCTCCCTGCCCTTCCCAAGGCTGACAGGAGATGAAACCTCAGGGAGAGATATCCAAGACAGGAGCAGGCATCATCCCCACCCTGGGGCACATGTGTATAAGAACTCTAAGAAAGCAAAGGTTCAATGCTCACAGGCACATGGTGGGATTCTTGATGTTGTCCTGTGCAGGGCCAGGAGTTGAACTAGATGATTCTTGTAGGTTCCTTCCAGCTCAGGACATTCTGTAATTCCATGGTTTGTGCTCTGCTTTCAGGGTCCCCACTGCTGGCTAAGCCTTGGTGGCAGAGCCATCCCCCAGCCTGGGGACCTGGTCTTAGCTGAGTGTTTATCCTGTGCAGGGGATGTGCAGATCAGCCAAACCCAGGGCAGCAAGGAATGCTTGGACCCATGGGCTGCTTCTCATTTCAAAATTAGATTAATTTAACCCATACAGGACTTTGGAGCATAGGAGGGGCCCTGGGGTGGCTGTGAGGTGCTGTGTGCTTGGCCAGAGTCAGCACAGGGAAAGACAAGTGTCCACCAAGGGTTTGTCCACTGGTTCCGGGGAAGGGAAGGTGTGACAGCAACAGGATTGAACAGGGTGTCGATTGACCGTGGATGTTGATACTATTTAATTTTCAGACTTGCACAAGTGGTTACACACTTGAAAATTTGTTTGACTCCTGACTAAAAGCAACATATGATCACCACAACATTTGGACCAAAGTATCAATAAAAAAGAAAAGCAGCATATGAGGCAACATATGGTAAATATGTATTTAGAAGCACAGAAAGTAGACAAACTCATCTGGGTCAAGATTTAATCAGATCATGTTTGGTTTAGACTCAGCACTAATGCTGCTTTGGAAGCATATTACATTTGGAATCAGTATTTAAAACTCTGTTGAAGGCAAACGAAAATAAAAACTAAGAAAAAAATAAAAGAGTGGCAAATTCACGGCATGTCAAATTTATATTTCTTTGGCAATCAGTAGATCAAGTCTAATTAATCTGTACACAGCCAATTTCTCCACATGTCTAGCAGAAAGAGCTAGCCTGGGTATGTAATGCAGTTAATAACTCATTTCCTTTTGGTTTCTTTGTCTTTATTTATTAATTCTGAAATTCCAACTAGACCTGCAAATATCTTAGACTCTGAAGAAGCTCCTGAAATGGAGAAAAAGGAAAGCTGGAACCCTGTCATGTTTTAGTGAAAGTCCTTGTACTTCAAGAGGTCTTGCAGGTTTTTAGGTATAATATTTACCCCCCCGAAAGCAAATGAATCACAAAGCACAGACATGCTGTCATGGTTTGGGGTAACATTTTAAGAGTCCTGTGACCCTGCAGATGTGACATCATCTAATGTTTCTCTGGTACTTTTATAATTTCCCAACTCCATTATTACATGACCTTTGACAAGCTCCATTAAGTATATGCATGTTGTTCCAGCATGCAAAACACACTGGCCACATTCAGATGTTTCTTACTCAGGTGAAGACAATTGAATAACAATATTACCTGTGGGATGTGAGCCAAATCAGGACCCATCCACAGTGTTTTCCTCAGCCAAAAAGCTGTACCTTCAAGCAATGAATAATGCAATATGTGGGGGAAAAAAACCGTGAGCACACCTGAGACTAGTGGTACATGGAACTGCTTCTGCATTCTGATGGATAGAGTGGTCCAGCTCTGTTCCCCACCACTTCTTTCCCCCCAGATTGTTGCATCACAAATGGCCCATCATGGAATCCTTTGTACGAACCCAAGTCCAGCCACGAGCAGAGCCTTCTTTCCATCATCTCCTGAAACAGTGTATGTTTTGTGACTTTCCATTATTTGCTTAAATATTCACAAAATCTCTCCTCCATTTGGTATAGTGTTCCTTATCCAATTTGCACTAACAGGTATGAGCTCATTCATTCAGCGAGAACTCAAGTCAGAACACAGTAAAGATCAGGGGAGGGGGCAGAGACTGCATAATAGTTATGGTCCAGAACAAATGATTTCTGAGCAGACATGTGTTTCTTTGAAGGTGGGTTTAAGTTAGGATCAGGCATTTGATGTGGTCTGTGAATTTCCTACATATTCATGATTCTACACATGAGAAAAGTTGTCAGTTTGTACCCTTAGAAATGAAATGAGAACAGTTTGACGTTTACTCCCCTTTTAACAAAGGCACCAGGTGGCTGGCAGAGATGCTGTATTACTTCATTAGCAGCAAGCAGAGCAGAAGGCTGGCTGTGAACAAGTAGTGGAGTTCTCGCTGAAGGAAGCCAAGCAGATGAAGCTGCAGGATGGAGCCCCTCCAAGTGCTGATAGGAGAAAGGAAGATGGGCCAAGCCAGTGAGAAAACCCTGGCACCTCTGCCAGGCACTCACAGAGCCCTTAAACACCCCTTTCTTACATCTGTGAAACCATCTCCTGTCAAGACACATGCTCTGCCTCTGCCTCTGTGCTATCTTTCCAAACAAGGCTGCTGTCCTCAGGACGGTGATTGCAGCAATCCCCCCTGGGAACCATAAGCCATTAAAACATATGGCTCTGCTCCTTCACATCTGCTCCGATACAGCAGCATCAGTTCTCACATAAGACACTCAGCAAAGATGGAGATGTGCTGTAGTAGTTCATGGGTACCTATGATTTGGGAGGGAATAATTCCACTCTCCTGTTTTTTGGACCATCTTTCCTAATTCCATTAGATTATGGCATTAGTGAGGGTAGGAGAGGCAACAAACTAATGCATCAGCCTTTCAGGCTTCGGTGGTTTTAGTACCCTCCTTTTCCTTGTATCACAGAGATGCTATGTGAGAACCAACCCCAAGACTTTTCAAGTTCCTCCATTTAAAAAAGACCCCTGAAAATAACAGATTCTGAGGGGACTTGGAAATTCTGTTATCAAGATTACCAACAGGTATGTGGCTTTGCTGTCTGCCCAGGACATCAGGCAAATGAGAGTCTCCAACTTTAACTGGAGAGGACATAGATAAAGGATCACAAAGTGCTCTGACAGGGCATGTTGCCTCTCAGGATGCTGGGAGTAGCCACAAGCCAGTGATGGCAATTACTAGAACCTTTTCCTTTCCTTCTTGTTGGGATTTCAGATGAGTCCCAGTGGTACTGGTGACATCCTCCATTGATATTAATATAATGGGAAGTTCAAACACAGTTTTCAGGGCCTCACTTTTGCTGAAAATAAAACAAGCTTTTCCCAAGCAATTGCAACCCCTGTGAGCTCGGGGGAAAATCCAGAAGTTGAGTTTATTTCATGATTTCTCCTAGTTTTGCTTGAGTAAGGATTGCAGTAAGCAAGGTCTGGCTGCAAAGCTTTCCCTTGGTGGCAGGTTGGGTGTCTCCCTCCCTGCAGACCCCTCAGTGCTCTCTGCCCCCAGCTTAGCAGAGATCTTCTGCTTATCCCCACGCCTGCTCATCTGCTGTGTTCACCCTTCAGAGCTGGCACTGCAGACAGGGTAATCCTCTTTGGTGACTTTAATTAAAAGGTCACCTTCCAAAAGCAAGTGAGAGGAGCCCAGTGGTCCTTTCTACTGTTCTTACAAGCCAAATTAGTCATCAAGCCACAACGGGGAAATTCAGCATCTCTCAGCAATGATGGTAATTAATCATCGTTTCACTTTAAAGGACTCTCTGTCCACCCATGACAGCAGAAGAGGGGAAAAGGAAAAACCTGAGGAGCTGTGAATGGTGATCTTTATATAACATTATTGTCAAGGCAATGGGGCCTTGAGAACAGTCTGATAGATTTGAAACACAAACAGAAAAAGATGGCCAAAGAGGAAAGGAACATCTTCACAGCAGTCAGGTTCTGCTGCTGGTTTGGCATAATGAAAAGGAGGAAGGACCGTGAATATTCTTGCATTATAATTCATGTAGTGGTGCTTTTGAGCAGGTCACTTTGAAAGTCACTCTCATTTTAAGTGTTCAAGGACCAGGTGAGCTTGCTTTGAGTGTGAACTCAGTGTAGTCCATACATCCTTCATCAAAAAGTCTCTGTTACTCTTCTCCTGCCCACAAGCCACCAACCACAAGGTCTCATTCACCAAGTCCTGCCTGGAGGCACAGCAGGTCAGCAAGGACCCTTTCTGGCTGCACTGGGGGAATGATGGAGAGGATCAATGCCCACAGCCTCTCCTCAGCAGCAACAAAACAGGAAGAGCAGGACTGCTAACACATATGGCAAAATGAGTAGCTAAAGCCACAGGGACCATTTCCTGATGCCTCTGGAAATGTGTAGCTGCTCGCTAGTTTTCCCTCACTGCTATTTCACAATGCTGGCTGATTAAATTTTGCTGTCTGGTATTGAGTCTAAATAACAATGAATAACTTATGAGGTGCTCTTCCAACGAAGCACACTCTGTTCCTGCAAGTCACTCAGTGCAAAGCAGTGCAATTATTGCTCACCAGACCCAGGGGACTCAGCCAGGTCTCCTGTCCATTTTCAGTTAATCTGCCACTCCAGAGCCATCCACAGCTGGCTCCCAGATACCTTGGGCTGTGGGTTGGGACCCCAAACTTTGCTCCCACATCTCTGGGCACCATGACCAGCTCAGGAGATGAGGCAAGCAGTGAAACATCCAGAGGGAATACTAAAACAAAATCCCACAAGCCACCCTGGAGGCATTCAGCCTGTCCCACCAGCTATTTCTTCTTATCTAGCTCTTGTTAGGTTTTTCTTTCCTGCTGAAGACAAGTCTCCACCAGAATGAAATGATGGGCAAAATGATTTGAAATATTCTGAATCCTACAGGGGGTTTTAGCTTTTTCAGCCCCCATGGCAGCAACTCTGCCCCAAAATGCTTCAAAAATGTCCATTGGCTTTGCTGTGTTGAGGCATCAGGAACTCCACCAACCTTTGCTCTGCTCACACCCCAGGTAGCCGTGATGTTTAAACCAAATCAGTACAAACCAAGTAGCTGGTTCACAAAGGCAGCACTGAATTCCTCAGATTGAAATGCACTCAAGCAGCTTTTGTGCAAGTTTAGCTCTGATGATCCACGATCAGACAGGTAATGCAAAGTGCCTGTCTCTCCTCCAGACTGGGAGGCAGCGATTTCTCAGCTGAAGTGCTGTGTGTGCATCTGATATGCATGAGGAGCTGTTTAAGTACCAGTTGCCAGAGCCTGCCAAACAAGAAATAGATTTGCCTTCTACATTCAAGTGAATTTTTATTTTTGTCAATCTTGCCTCTCTTATAACATGTCCCCCTGTGAAATGTGAACTGAGATAACCAGGCATAATGCATCCTCTGGGATTTGCAGCGGCAAGAAAACAATCTTGATATTCACAATGAAAAATGTCAAGTAGTTTTATGCCACTTATAGTATCAAATAATGATGGTTTTTATATCCTGTCTGTGGAGAGGAAGCTTTGGAAAATGCTAGACTATTTGAATTTATGTACATGTGTGTTTATTTACTGCAAGCACTGATCAGATCATGAAAGCAATGAGGAATCACAAACAAGCCTCATTGTTTTCCCTACACACCCCAGGAATTCTTTTCTTTCTGTGTTTTCTTTTTCCTCTTCTAATTACAGTGATGATTACCCAAATTAGCAGCTGAGAACACAACTCATAGGGAAACACACAGAAACCTTTACAGAATCAGGTGTGATGGCAGGGAGACAAATGACACTGAGGCCTGGCAAGGTGCTTTCTCAGCCAGGAGGAGAAAGCACACTGAATTTGGGGAATCCCCTTTGTTCCTTGCAACTACAAAATTCCTCAAATAGGCTATTCTCTGTTTATTTAGTCTTTGTGGACCACAATCTAATTGCAGATTAGAAATCAGAGCACCTGCGAGAAGCTTATATGTGGGAAAGGCAGTGAGAGGAAGATTTACCTGCCAAAGGGGATTAATTAGGAGAAAAGCAGCTGATGGGCATTGGATGAATAAGAACCTAAGGGTATAAATGAGTAAGAAGGAGATAAGAGTACTTCTCTGTCAGCTACTAGTTTTACTGTGGTTTTTTTCGGTGTCTGGCATCTTCTTCAGCAGGGATATTGCTTAAAAAAACAGAGTTAGTGAAATGAAGCCAAGTGCTGTTGATTGAGAGGTATGACTTGTGTTAACTCTGTCTCTCTTGCGAACTTTTAAAAAGTGAAGTAGAACATCTGAGTTTCCAGGAGATTTGTGCAGAGACTGCAGTTTAGGAGGGGGTCAGAGATGGAGTTGAGGACCAAGACCCAGACCTGACAGAGTTGAACTCCACCAGTTTACTCAGGTGCTGAGCAATGAGATGTAAGAGCTACCCCTCCTTGGGTTTTAATTCCGACATAAAGCTCCTAAAATTAAGTATTTACACCAATGTTTGCATTATCTTATCTGAATTCAAAACTAAACTTGTCAAGGTTTATCTGGTAGAAAGTTTTAAGTTAATCTACCTGGTTTTCATGCTATATTGAGTCAAAATTTAGCCTTTTTTATCTTTTCCAAGGCATTATCTAGTCTGGGCCCATTTAATGTCATTACCCAGGGCATGTAATACCTAATTAGCCAGCAGGACACAAGAGGATGCAGTTGTGTGCCCTGTATATTGTCAGTGGCTCTGCTGAGGGGAGGCTGCAGAGGATGAATTTCCCCACAGACACCCACGGGTGCGTGGCCTCCCTTCGTGCCTGTGTGGTGTGTGAAGGGAAAAGGCTTCGGGCAGTGAGATGGGAAATGCTGCAGAGCAGAGGCAGGGAAGGGAAGCCCCAGCATTACTGTTGTCAGAGAAAAGGTTAACATGAATGATCTCTGGTGCCTTATTAACCACCTGCTTCCAATGACAACCTTCAATTTGCTGCAGGTAGAAAAGGATGTATTTTCACTATTTCCACAGCTGTTTCAGAGTATTAATTACATCTGGCACATCATAGAAGCTTAAATCAAAACACTTGGCTTAGGGGAGGTTAAATATTGCTCTTTTCAAACTACATATTGTTTTTGGGTTTATCTTGATAAACAGGATATTACGGAAGCAAATGTGGCAACACTCAGTGAGCACTTCCTCCTTAATCCACCTCAGCATTTGCCTGGTCTCAGTTGGTTTCTACAGTAATCACATTTCCCTTATATTTAATTCATAACTTGATCTTTCATTTAAAGTATTTCTCTCTTCCTCTATCCCTGTGTATGCATATTCCTGTCCATGGCTCTTGCAATAGACAATATAAAACAAAACCCTAATGCCAGAGGGAAAGTGAGGGCAATTTTTGCAGTGTG
The DNA here is from genome assembly GCA_035583185.1 of Anabacerthia variegaticeps. Taxonomy (NCBI): domain Eukaryota; kingdom Metazoa; phylum Chordata; class Aves; order Passeriformes; family Furnariidae; genus Anabacerthia; species Anabacerthia variegaticeps. Next base: position 9,514,129 of record JAWWEW010000051.1, read on the forward strand.
AAATTTCTGAAGGAGGCTGATATTTGAGGAAGGGTTTAGGTGCTTAAACATACAGTGTGTGCTGCTTTGGAACCCCCTGTGGTATCTGAGGCTTCCCCAGAAGGGCTAGAAGACGTGACAGAAAACCTTTGGGATGCCACATCCTCATGGGGACTACGGTCCCCAAGGTTGGCTTAATAGGGCACACAGAAAATCACAGTGTCACAGCAATTATTCATTCGTGATGTTGAGGAAACCTGAGCAATGATGAAAACCTCCTGCCTGATTTAACTCTTTCAGGGATTTCAGGAAGGTGAGGGTGAGAGCTATTACCCTCCTTCGCAGTGGGAGAGGGGCAGATGCCTGGGGGGAGGATCATCCCCCACCTTGGGCCACCGGGGGAAGCAGGAGCACTGGCCCTGCAGCCCTGGGGAGTATAAGCTGCTCAGATCAGCTTTTAATCAACCAACAGGATTTGTATAAGAATTCCATGAAAGCTGGTAACTAAAGCTCTCCAGAGGTAGAGGATTTGCTGTGATCCGAGGTGGGATAAGCTAGGATGGTATTTCTTTAAAAACCTAATCTGACATCAATGCAGGCAGGGGCAGGGGTTTTTATTCTGAATTGCTGAGATATAAGTAATAAATACAAAAGGAATTTGCTTATTTGAAAAATTTGGGATTGCTCCCTGGTAGGCTGAGCCTTGTGGCTACAGAAAGGTGGCAGGAGGGGACACGGATGGGAAAACCCCCCAGGGCAGCTGTTGAGGGTAAGAAGGTTGATGAAGCACCTCCCAAAGCTGCTGCCCATCTGTCTCCATCTCCCAGTGCACTACCAGCACTCCTTGTCCAGGTAGGAAAACTGTTTTCTCAGCTCTGGGATCACTGCAGTGAGCTCTGTCACTTTGCAAATGGGAAGTCAGGAAAAGACAAGAATAAACTTTAATAACCTGTGGCTGCCTCTTGGCACAGGGCAGCATTTGTGATGGGATATTTCCTTAACCTGTGGAGCCTTTGGATGCTTTGTCCTGTTGAAAGGAGAAGTGTGGGCAATGCTGGGCGGGCATTGGAGAGGAAATGAGCAATATGAAACAAAAAACAAACAAATGCCAAACCAAAATAACAGCAGCCTGGAAAGTGGATCCATTGAGCAGTTTATCTGTGAGTCAGATCACAAAGTGCTCAGCTCTGATGCCTTTCCCACTGCTTTTCCTGCGAGCCCATGAACACAAGGTTAATTCTGTAAATACAATGATTTGCCAATGCTTCTTGGAAGTACTTCCCAGCACCCCCTCCTTTCTCCCCCTCTTCCTTCCCCCCCCCCTCCCCCAAATAAATAGAAATAAAATTCCACAACGATTCTATAGGAAGCGAGCCTGAAACTCAATTGGTTGCATCAATCTGCTTTACAATTTTTTTAATGTACATTCCTGAAGAATAATCCCATTTTTCCCAACTGGAGAGGGGCTGGCTATGAGCAAAAGCTGCAGCACACACAGACTGTGCTGCTTCTTTGTCACTGTCCTGGAGTGACCCAGATTCACACGGGATTTGTCATTGCTCTGGGGAATGAGACCAAACACGACCAGAGAAGGCAGTGACCGATCCATATTTATGGATATTTTGTATCATTGGCCTTGCTCTGGGCTTTTATTTGCCCTGACTGGGCCATGTATAACTTGTAGACTGTTTTTTGCAACTTGGGAAAATTGGGCTAGGTAAATACAGCTGAGAAAAAAAGCTGAGAAAGTTTTCCCTCTGAGGAACAGGGCAAAATGGTCCTAAAAAATAGCTTCTCACACTGCCTACCTGCAAGTTCAGACCCATCTCCTACTAAATTTATTTATAGGTAAGCTCACTAAGAAAGTCTTGAGGTCTTCATATTTTTATAACCTCTTTTGTCCTTCTGGTAGGACAAAGAAAAGGGAAAATAAGACGAGAATTTGCATTTTGTTGCTTGTAAAAGGAATAATTTGATGATCTAAATTTATGTCTATTCCTACACCAAGATCAGCTCCTGGAGCCTGGGAAATCACTCTGGTGTTTGCCTGGCCCTTAGAGGGGGAGCTGGGCAAAGACTCTATGGGGTAACACAGCCCTGGGACAGGCAGACAGGGCACTAGGGAAACCTGCACATTCCCATTGCCTGTGCATTTGGCTTCCAAGAAAATGATGGTGGAAAAGACATCAAGGAAGAAAAACTGGGGTTATTGGTAGATAGCAAGGGCATCAGTCTGATTAATCTGCTCTGAGCAGCCTGCCTGTCTAGAGGGGGCTCAGCTGTGGCCAGGGGCAAGGAGGTGGGCAAACAGGGTTGTGGCTGCTGCTTTCTGCTGGCACTGATGCTGAATAAACCATGGGACGGGTTGGGATGGGGTAAAACAATGTCACTGCTCTCCATTCTAAGGTAGAAAAGGCACCTGTGAAATGGTGGGGGTTATTTCACATAAATCATCTCACATTTATCTTTTTAGGAACTGTAAATTCCTGGTATAAGCAAAAAAAGCCCCAAATTTTCATTTAGATCTTTGTGAAACTGGAGAATAAAAGAATGGAATGCAAAATGAAATTTTAGACATCTGATTCTTTTTGATGAAAACCAGTTGTGAAGTTCCAGTTTTTCAGCTCACTGGGGCCCCAATTAATATTTTTTTTTCCCTATCCAGAATGTAAAATCTTGTTATGTTTTGGGATGTGAAAAAAAAGGATGCTATTGGTATGAGATTGGGGGGAAAAAGAATCTTTCTCCCTTTCACTGTTAATGAGACACGAAAAATAACAAATCTTCACTGTGCAAGAACCTTTGCTATTCTGCACTTGGGGCTTTTCCCCTTATCTCCTGCCTTTCCCCTCATCACTAATAGTCGTGTAAATATGCAAAGTATTTCACAAAGAGAAAGGAGATGTGCCTTCGAGATAACACAACATACTTGCAGCTTCAGGCGAAGAGGCTTTTGCAGCTCTGAACCTCTGCTAATGAGAGCAACCTTGTGCTTAGCGGGAATGTTAATCAATTAGACACACAGAGTAGTAATGATGTTCTTTTGCCTAATTAGATTAGCAAAACACGAGTACAGCCACTTTGGTTTTTCCCTTCCAGTTCTCCGAGTAGTGCTCCCAAGGAGCACCACCCATCTGGCTCCCTTCGGGATGCTCTGGAGGGAGGTATTTCCCCAGGTACCCCTGGAGCAGGAGCAGCTGGGTCCTGCCTATGCCCACAGCTCCCCGTGCCCACCCTGGGGATGGGCAGGAGAGCTCCGTGGGAGTGATGTGGGAAGATTTCTACTTCTCCCTACAGCTTTTACATTTTTGAGGCTGAAGGTAGAGGTTTAGCAGCCCATCCATCTGCTCTGGGCTGCAGCAGGGAACCCCAAATCCCCAAACCCCAGCACCCAGAGAGCTGCAGCACGTCGTTTCAGTGGAGCTCAGGGAGGACCAGATGCTCTCCTGTGTTCACAGGACTCACAGGGAATCTAAAACCCAGCTTGGCATTCCTATGAGCCATCCCACATGGACCTACCAGGATCTCCATGATAACGAAATAACAGAGCTATGGAAAAATGAGATGGGCCTTATCTCCGAGAGAAGAGCATCTTAAGATTTAGAGCAAGACAAGAAGTAGATAAGATGACAGGAACACTCACAGGTCCCCTGACCTACAGTGTGAGATCCCTGACACACACTGATAAACTGTCCTGAGTGTTCATCAATTTTCCTCCTGGTTATCTGATTTATGCAGATGCAGGTAACACACTGCTCAGCTCCCAGCACAGAGAAAATGAAAGACAGGCACTGCAATGTATTAATGAGGGAATATTCTTAGAGTAGATCCAAATGAAGTTTTAAAAGGATTGCACAAAACTAAATGATCTTCCCAGCTTGCTGGTGGGAAATTGGGGATCATCATGAGAGGGAAAAAAAGAAAAAATAAAAGAAAAAAAAGGAAGTTTTAATATGTCATTACAGAAAGATGAACTATACCTCACAGGGCCCCAGACTGGGCTTCTTTAGCAGCTTAGGCTGTTTCTCAGAAGAAGCACAGGGAGCAGCAAGTCTTTAAGAAGTTAGATGGACAACACCCAATTGATTGTTTGATATTAAAAAGCACAAATCTATTTTTTGGGGTGTATCAAGCTTAATCCTATTGCATTTTCTTTTCTCCCAGAGTAAAACCAAAAGCAGTATCTGCATCTCTCAACACAAAACCTACTGCCAATCCATCCTTCGGAATGAAGGTATGCAAAGTTGATGGGTACTTTACTTTTGCTATTAAAAGTGTTTTTCGTAGTTACTGCTTAGGTGATAACTAAGGTGTTGGAACTGGCACAGGTTGCCCAGAGAAGCTGTGGCTGCCCCATCCCTGGAAGTGTTCAAGATCAGGTTGGATGGGGCTTGGAGCAACCTGGTCTAGTGGAAGGTGTCCCTGCCCATGGCAGGGGATTGGAATGGGATGATCTTTAAGGTCCCTTTAAACCCAAACCATTCCAGGGTTCCATGATTCTATGAACTACTGGGCAGATTTTACCTGTAATGCCACAGAGGCTCAGATAGCTCAGAATTTTTACTTCTTCCCCCTGCTGAGGTGAAAAGCTTTATCAACTTTCAGAGCATCGCTCCACTTGGAACAGTTTTTGTATTTTTAAACCAGATAGCTAGAATAGTAATAGACCACATTTTCCCTATTAGTTTGAACCAGGACACATTAGTATGTTGAACACTCATGTCTCGAGCTACAGTTTCTATAGTTACTGCAATATTCATTTTATAGCAGCTTCACTTCCTCTTTACTAGAAGAGGAGGTTTGTAAAGGGAATTTTTGCTGGGTTCATCCTATTGTACGTACTTTTAGGAGCTTTCTCAGGACTCTCTTAGCTGACAGTGTTACTTGGAAATGAAGCAGGAGAGATGTAATACAACTGAAAATTTTAATTTAATGTGAGATTTGTTCTTCTTTGTGTCTCTAGGAAATTAGACGGCAGGTCCCTGGCTGAAGAAGACATGCAGCACCTCATTAGAAGGGGCAGAATGGTCTCATTTTCATCCTCTAAAATTGCAGCTTGCAGGTTAATACGAAAACCTCAGGAAAGACAAGAATACTTTAGCATTTATTCTGTTCCAGAGAAAATTATTTTTCACCACAGAAAATGCCAGCACACTCTGCTCCCTCAAATCCCCTGGAACTGCCTAATAGAAACCCAGTTCTCCTGCAGCAGAGCCACAGCCACTCCACACACCTCCTGGCCAGCCCCAAGTTCAGGGGGTTGAGGATACTCAGGTTGGTAAAACACACAGCTTTCCCTTAAGCTGTCACTATTCTTTTTTGCTGTTTGATTTTAAAGTCAGAGAAGTTATTAATTACGAGCCTGACTCAGAGCCCACTGGGCTCAGAATAAGGTTTTCCACCAAGTTCAGCTGGGCCAGAGCACCTGGAGTTATTCCTGTGCTCCAAACCAAGCACCCTTCTTAACCTCAGAACACAGGCAGGCTTTTCTCAGAGTGAGGTGAAAGGATCAGGCTAAGAGCAACCCAAATTATCATATCTGGAGAAACAAAATCAAAACATAAAGAGAAAAAAGTGCCTTTCGAGTGACAGCTCAGAGACCTCCATCCCTGCTTGGGAAGGGGATGCATCAAATTATCAGCCATTTTATAAATAATGCAGCTCCTCTCTTTGAACCCTTACCTGTGCATAGCTTTGATTAAAATGGTACCTGCTTTCCCTACAAAAATGTGTTCCTAGATACTAAATCTTTACTTTGGCACTTATTTGCGTCTCATAAAATGTATTTGTGGTTCTGCTGTTGCAAACCTGGAATCCAGTGCACTAATTGGATTTTTGTCTTTTCTATAAAGCACCAAGAGTTCCCTCTCACCAGCACACAGAGGTTCTGGACAAGCCATCGTGCTGCCGTCTCCATTGCCATCTAGTGGCACCATCCCCAGTCCCGCCTGGCCCAGCACAAAACCCTGACCCACAGCCATAGCTGAGGCCAGGAAGAGGGTCTGGCCCTCTGGAAAAAGGGGGGATTTTAATTTGGGTTAAATCAAATCATGACAAGCAGGTTTTTTGTTTGCTTGGGTTTTGCTTCTTTTTCCTTCCTGTGTTACATTAAATCAAGTATTTGCTCCCATTCCTGTCTGCAGGTGGGCTGCAGGACGGGGGCAAGGGAAGCTGAAGGGTGAAGCTGCTGGGACAGGGAGGCATCGAGGCTCTTCTGCACATCTGGGCATAGGGGAGACCACGGCAGCAGGAGAAGGGTGGGAAGCTCTGTAAAACCATCTATATATCTTTCAAAGCTTTTATTTGCTGGTATTTAAAAACCTCCAGGAAGCTTCCAAACAAACTCCTCACCAGAGAACACCAGCTCATTGACTTCCTGAGATTTTACCTGCAATACATAACTATCAGTTCCTTCTGTTTTCCCTCCCTCTGGGCATTCATTTTTTGTCATTCCCCTGAGTTGCCTCCTCAACACCAACCACTGTTTGTTTGTATTCTTTAACAGTGTGAATCATGCTTAGGAAGCCATAGGTGACACAGAACACTGACCTCATTTACCTAGTGCAGGTCTGGCAGAAACTCCATGGTTTTAACAGTGTTGGTCTGTGGGTGAAGAAAGGAAACAAAAGTTCTTCTTCCCCAGGAACCACAAACCTCCTTTTGCCCTCCAAAGCAATTATCCTCTGTCTCAGGAGGAAAGGGTAAGTCAGTAGGAGACACCAACCAACAGGGTCTCAATGTCACCTGGTGCCTGGTTTTATTAACACTATGATTTAAACACAAACCGCAGTTCAAACTCTCCTCCTTGCAGACACCATGATGACCTGCAGCAAAGCCTGGCACCATGGATACACCCTGCCAAGAACAGCAGCTGGGAAAAGGTCATAACTGATGAAAAACACACACACAAATACCTGTGAAATACTGATTGTATTACTATGCTTTTATAGCAACATAATACTTCAAATGAACTGGGAAAGATACTTTCAAATTTTTTTAAGTTACCTGTACACCTAAACAGCCTGTTTATGGTTGCTGCCTTGTTGCTGCTTACTAAAATTCGTGACTTACTAGTCCCACAGCAACAAAATAAATGCCCAGAATCCCAGAAGCTTTTGTTTTGCTCTGGAAACAACACACTCAGATAAAACTCATTTTATAAACACTAAAATTTCATTGCAATATCCATATATATATATATTAAGAAAAACTTCTACCTTTCATAAATACATAATACATAAAATACGTTCCCAAAATACATTCATGCATTTCCCCCATCTAAGATCCCTGCTTGTACCCAAAGTGTCTAAGCTGGGAAGGGTGAGGCTTGTGTTTGCAGGTGATTCCAAACCCAGGTGGAGGTTGTGAAGGTGTTTGGGTGGTGCTGTGGTTAACTCTTGCATCAGTGGGTCTAATCCTGCCACCATGGTAAAATAGGGTTCTCCTGCACACTGTGCCCCAACAAAGCTGCAGCAGCTCCCCGTGTACAAGCAGCCAAAAGCCACCATCCACCTCAATCTCAGCACTTTTAGTTTTTTCAGTAGTTACTGGAGACAACATAATGGAATCACAGAATGGTTTAGGTTGGAAGGGATGTTAAAGCTCATCTTGCTCATGTGGGCAGGGACACCTTCCACTAGACCAGGTTGCTCAAAGGCCTGCCCAACCAGGCCTTGAGCACTTACAGGGATGGGGCAGAGATGCTCAAGGGATGCTTTGGAAGTGGGAATGTCACTACCTGGCTTTGGTGGAAGGGAATCTGTGAATGGAAGAAGCTGCTTTCTTGACCACCATCAACCTGAAGATGGACCACACTCCCAGCAGCACCATCCCTGTCTGCAACAGGAACAGCTTCACCTCTGCTCTGAGTCAGTCCTTTGCTAACAGAGGAAGAAAATGCCCATCCTGTGTTTGTTTATGAAAGCATAAATACACGAAATATACAAAAACATCTACAAAGTAATTCTAAGGAGGAGTTGGCACAAAACAAAAAGTACCAGTTTTGCAGCTCAGTAATGCAGGTCCCGTCCCCTGTGAACATTGTTCTACAACGTAGGATTCCAGGGGCTGGCCACAGCCTCCCCTGGACATGTACCCGCATCATGTGGCTGTGCAGACACAGGCAGACCAAGCACTGACCTTGCCTGATCTGGACTGAGAGGGAAGACAGACATAAAAATGCCCAAACTCTACTTTTGCCCCTCAGAAAGGGTCCTGGTCAATATTGCAAGTGCACATTCAAAAATCATTTTGGGAACACTGCCCTCTCTACTTGCAAGCAGGCCAGTTACAAGTCAGCATCCCCTTCCCACAAGGCTATCCCTTAAACTAGTTGCCTAGAGGCAAACTAAATCCACTCTAACTTTTCCAGTTACCCAAACCCAATGTCTTTACAGAACAACAGAAGAGAAGCATTGCATAGATCTGTGTCTCACATCTTCCCACACCCAGCAAACAGCAAGAAGTTCAAGTTTTGCACAGTACATTACAAGAGACATCACTTCTAAAACAACACAAGAAAAGATCCAAAGTGTCACCACGGTGTAAACCCTGCAGGGAGTGAGGCAGTGAGTGTACAGTGCTCAGCAGCCCTGGGGAAGGCTGCCCATGGTGTACTGATGGATTTGCTAATCAGATCTCCTCTCAAACCCACCTCCCCTCGCACAGTCATAGGAACTTGCATAATGAGAGAACCTGCTCCTGGACAAACAGAGCAATGCTGTGTGTCACAAGAAGGAGGAGACACTGCCGGAGCTGTCTGCTTTGCATACAGCAGTTTAAGGGCCAGTTGTCCTCGTTGCAATGCAGACTGCAGGACAGCAGTGCTCCTTCCAGGCTTGGGAAGTCCCAACAGAAGTTTTGCTACAGTTTGCTTTACAATTGAGATATTAGGGGCCAGATCCTCTGGTGGCTTAAACCCCACATGCTCCATTGGAGTTACCAGTGCTTATTTCCATGAGTGGAGAACATGGTCCTTGCTTGTCACAGACATAGAATAAAGCTATGGTAGCCCTTTCTTTAAATAAAATTAAATAACTGCATATGGCACCAGCGCACGATTTTAAATGTGCTTCTGCCATTAAGAAAATAGCAAAGCACACCAGTGGTTAATTAAATTATTTATCTTCAGCTAAAAAAAAAAAAAGTTACAATATTACTTTTAATTTAAAAACCCCTGGGGACTGCATAACGTCTTCTCATTGTATTTTTGAGGCTGAGAAAGTCACTTGCATGAGGGCAGCACTATATATCCTCTTCAGCTGGCAGTGAAGGCTTGTGTTCCTGGAGGTCACTGTTGCCATTGTCAGATGCACCCGAGCTGCCTGGAGCTGACTCCAGTGGTGGGGGTTTGTAGAGTAAACAGGCAACTATAAAGAAGGTTGTCCCAAGCACCTGCAGCCACAAAGACACCCCGTTACTCTCTGCTCCCCACAAAACCTGGTGCCTATCCCACATCTGGAATGAGATTTGCTGACCAAGCTTTGGCAAGGAGGTCATGCTGGAGGCTGGCCTGGGCAGCAGAGCAGCACATGGAGCCAGAGGGGGTAAAATCTGAATTTAACCAGCCCCATAGCAACGGAACAGTGAGAATTTGCCCCCCACAGACATCAGGAGTACAGTGCTGCATGAAACAACTCTGCCTGAGCCATTTGCTGGAAGGCTTTTGAAAGCCTCTTTATCACAGCAACTGCTAAACAGTACTATCTTGGGCAAGTGCTTGTTTGGGAGCAGTTAAAATGATGGTTTTCTGCTAATAAATAAAAACCACAGCACTAAGCTCTCATTTTCTATCAGTGATCAGGGAACGGTTATTAACAGCCTGCCCACAAAGCCATCCCTCACTCTCACTAACACACTGCAGTTATATATTTTACTCCAGTTCTAGCAAAAATCACTTTGGTTACTGTTTGGAGAAGAGGAGATATTTCATATGGTGCAAAAGAAGCTGTAAGCCTAGAAAATAATGGGAATTTAAGAGAATGATTGTGTCTGGAGCACCATTACTTAGTGAGAAGGAAGCAGGGCTTTTGACTTCTCTGAGAACGTTTCTCATATAAAAATTTAATTTCCTCTGGTGGAGACCAGATCAGGACAACCCAATTTTGGGAAATTCTCTCTCAGAGCACAATGTTGTCTCCTAAAGACCCGCTTGCTTTATCAGAGAGTGAAGTTAACTGGCAGCATCACCTTGTAGACCAGTCCAGCGATGAGGGTGTATTGGCTCATGGCTGAGTTCTGGTAAACGTAGCAAGAGCCCTGCTCACCACACTGGTCCTGCCAGAGCAGGCAGGATTTATCAATCATGGACCCAAAGGCAATGGGGCCAGGGATGCCTCCTGTGGGAAGAGAGAGGGGATGTTTAATTTGGACAGCACCTACACACCAGCCCTGCAAGTCACAAGATGCTTACAAAAAAGCATCAGGCTCTGCTGCTACCGTGATCAGGAAAACTCATTCTGCAGCATCCAGAGCAGCAATGTATCAAAAATATGTTGGATTTCAAGATCTGAGAGTCCAGCAGGTCTTTTGACCATCCTGACCTACACGTTTCATAAGAGCCAAAAGACACACAGGACCTTCAATACCTCTGCTCCTTTTTCTTAAGATAAGGACACATTGCCAGGACATTGCTCCTCTACCACCTGTGACATGCTGCAAACCCCTCCATTCAGTTTGCAAATCACATGCAAATGGAATTAGGTTTTTCTGAATGACAGCAAACAAAAGAAAGCATCCTGCTTTCAACAGTGTATGTCCTACTCCCCTCTTTTCCAACCCAATGTGTTTTACTGTTAGGTGACAGCTTGGCACACACTCCACAAAAACACCAGACCATAGCAGTGCAAAAATTCACTCGGCTCCATACCTAGTGTTCGTACCACAATCCACTGGATCCCGAGTGCAAAGGACCTTTGCCTGTCGGAGACACACCTGGGGAACAAAAGGGGTTTGTTTAAAAATGCTGCCAGACTTCCTGGCACCTCCCTGCCCTGCAGTACCACATCCTCCAGTCCAGCACACCTGGGACCTCCACTCCCTCTGGAGACTGAATATCACCCCTGTGCAACGTGCCCACACCACTGCTGCCAACATGGGTGTATCCCACGCCAGAGGATAAAGCTTCCAACGCTGAAATTTGCTTTCCCAGCTAGACTGGGAAGGGAATTAGTCCATATGTCTTTAGGCTGCCAGTAACAAGCTGGTTCCCATCACACCTTCCCTACGGCTTGAGCCAGTGGGATAAAGTAGAGAGGTGGATACTGAGGCTTCTTGCAGCACAGGCAGAGAATGAGGCCACCCTGTGCTTACCTCAGAGTGGCAGTCAGGGCAGGAATACTGCTCAGAAAGGTGAAGAGGATGACCACAAACATGAAGCACAGGAGCAAGGGCTTTTTTGCACAGGAGGAGGTGCATTTCCCTGCCTCTGCATGGCCAGGGAGGGTTTTGGTGACACAGCTACACCCATAATAGACCTGGAAAAGAAAGGCTGGTGAGTGTTTTGCCAAGGAGGGCATGGTGACAGGCAAAGTTTTAAATATAAAGAAATTCAGGGAGGGCAGAAAACAGCTGGTTTCACTCCCAGAATGGAAGTGGAAATCAAGCTGCATTCTTGACACACTTCAGTTTCAAAGCAGGTCATTAAGAAATATTAACTCTGCCAGGCAGCTTTTGAATACTGAATATCATCTCTACCCTTTTTAAGCCTTTGCAGGGCTCTATGAGCAACGTGCCAGAAGGATGGGGAGGTGCATCATATTCATTGAAGACCCAAAATGAGCATTAGGGCAGGAATTAGGTGCCTACCAAGCTACCTGCCTGCCTGGGTGATTTACCCTGGATTTCAGCACAGTTTGACCCAGAACGAGGCAAAGATGATTGAATATAATGAGAGAAGCAAAGCAGCATGACCTCGGGTACCTTCTGTACCTGAGAACATCCATCCTGCCCCAGCCTTTTACACTGATTTGCAGCAAAGCTCAAAACCGTGGACACTTCTGCAGAGCCAGCCAAATCACTCCAAAGATGTGCCACTGCCTTGTTAACACGCAGTGCTTTCAGAAGACATACCTTCTTGCCATTCCTGTGGTCTTCAGACACTTTTTTGCATCCAGCATGGCAGGGAGAGTAATACATAATGCCATCACTCCCACAGACAGGGCTGTAGGTCTCCTGCAAACAGCCACACTCCATGTTGCAGGCTGCTCTCAGGTTGAGATAACCACTAGGCAAAGCACTAAGGGAAACACAGAAACAGTCAGTGAATAGCATTTTCCAGGAGGAAATGACTAGAGGAAGAGTAGACAGTAGATGTGATGGATCCCCAAAGAGCATAAAGCCAGGCTTGGGAACAGTTTCATCTCATCCAGTTTAAACCGTGCCCTGGAGCTCTTTCCCACAGCTACCCAGAGAGCTTAAGTGACCAGCTCTTAGGATGACAATTCCATTTGAAGAGCAGATTCCCACTTTTGTTCCAGTTTATCTCACTGGCTAGAGATGGGAGGACGCTGTGAGGGCAACTGATCTTACACTCTGGCACTGCTCATCTCCCCTCCATTACTAACTAGGAGTCTCTTCCAAAAACTCCACCTAGTTGTAAAAGTTAAGACATTTAATTTTCTGTGTCTCACCCTCAGTATCTGCCTGGAGGACTGACTACACACCAGCTTGCATTCCCAACACATTCACACATGACTGCCACCAGCACTGTGTGTTTGGAGTTATCCTTCTATTCTGACCAGGGCCCTGCAGCACAGACAGATGGGATGGTTGTTGTTACCTTCCATTGTACATCTGGGTTACTCCTGCCATTGGCATGTTAGGGCAGTGGATAAAAAAAATGAATATTGCCAGCAGACTTGACACTGTGCAAAGTAAACACAATTTGATGATTCCTGAACAGCGGAGTTTAAATTTATTCACAAGGAATCCTCCCAGGAATGTGCCCCCACCTCCAGCTGGCACAACCAGATAACCTGAAAAAATAAGGGGGAAATAAACACAAGCAAGTTTAGAAAGCAAGGAGTCAGCAAGGAGTTTTCATGTTTGAATACATTAATTGCAGTGTGTCTTGTATATAAATGACCCCTTGGTTGCTCCGTGGCTTCTTGGTGGGAGTTCAGTGGATGTTGCTATAGCAGGGAGTCCTCCATAACAGCTCAGGTAACACAGCATGAGCCTGGTAAGGCAGCTCTTCCTACCCAGACATCTTAAAACTGACTCTTTGGGAAGCAGATCAAGAGTATTGATGCTTGTTGGACATCACTTTTTTCATCTATGTTATGGCAGCTGAATGAGGATCCTCCCAGTGTTTGGATGCTGACAAAATATATCCCCCAGTTCAGACATCCCTCATTAGAGGAAACATTTAGTCCATGTTTCCTCATAATGCACTGAAAGGAACAGACTACAATTATTTTGCCTTCCTCTAGAGGGTAACAGATGGCTACAGAAGTGACACATTTCTTCCTGAGGTCCATAGATTCAGCTCTGAAAATTCACTTGGTGGAGATGTGCTGATGGGAAACGATCCTATCTAACAGCTGAAGAGGATAACTGCTCCATGAATGAACTGCAAAGTACTCCTCTACTTGTAGACAAAATGGGAAAACGTTGCAAAAGCATGGTTTCCTTACCAAAAAAGGTAGCAGCTTCAGAGGCACTTAAACTAAACTGAGACTCCAGGAATTTGGGTCCAAATGTGGACATCCCAGCAATGAGCGTGGCTTCAGTTGCTCCCGCTAAGCAGAGGAAGATGAAGGTGGGGTTCTTCAGCAGTAGCAGCACTGATCTGGGAAGGACAAATATATTGGAGTTGAATCACTGTGGCACACTTGGACTTCTAGTCTGTCCCTGTCTTTTAGTCAGAAGGATCACATGTAAGATGAGGCACCAACCCATCATGCTGCATGTCTCTGAAAGAAAAAATACCAAAAGGGAGCTAATTTGGGTTTGAAAGAGCAGTGACCTTCTCCCTTTATGCTTATTGTGTCCTATCAGCCAAGGAAAGATGCTGAGAGTGCCCTCACCTGTCCCTAGGTACCTGCACAGAGTAGATGTCACAGTGTATATGTGTGATATAATTCACACCCAGGCACCCTCGACTTCCACACGGCTGATTTCAGCAGTAATTTTCCAGCATTTAGGGTCAGGCTGAGTATTTTCTGTTCCTAAATGGGGCAATATTGAAGAGACATTACTTGTCAACAAATCTCAATCATTTCAGGGTCTTATTAGGCCCTGATAGCAGATATCTTGGGACTCCTGACTCACCCAACAGCAGGGAACCAAGCAGTGCTACATCCTCACATACACACATCACTCGTGCACCCACATCCTCAGAACAATAACAACCTAAGGGGAAATACCAAGCAAGCCTTTCTATATGGAGGAAACACCTTCAAGACACCTTATATCCACTACAATACAGAAAGCAATCTTTCTCCCACAGTCTAACCACAGTTTTACTTGAAGCTTACTGTATAAGTCGAGTAAATAGATTTTATTGTGACCCACCAGGATTTAGTAGAGAGCTGCAGATATGCCTGTAAAATTGCCATGTATCATTTCTATGCAGATCCAGCAACAATTCCATCTCTGAGACACAGAAAGGCCCTCAGGCACATGGGATGGTCTCAATTATCTCTCGCTACCTCGGATATTGGACTAAGAAGGCTGACACTGTTTTGCAGGGGACGTTTTGTAACAAGCTTGAAATTCTGCCACGACTTTCCCCAAGCCAAGCCCAGATCAGTTATCCCACAGGTTATCCCATTTCTGGGATCGGCACAAACCTGTCATCCTGCAACAATGGCAGCAACAGGGATGCCCTGAGATGCTCACTGAATAGAAAGGAACAGCCACTTACCACCTCCTGCTCCAGAGGAAATGTTAGATCAGAGAAAATCTACTGTAGTACAAGTGAGAGAGAAACGTGCTGAGGCTCAGCCCCAGGTTTATTCAACTTTACTCACATAAAGCGGAGAATTTCATTAAATCAATAGAACAAATAAGCTGAAAGACAGAAATACCACACATTCCTACACTTTGATTACATGGAGCTTTATACTAACCATTGCCTAGCTGTTGGGATCAGTTTAATTTACTAAACTATTTTCTAGATCTTTTCAACTATGGTTCATTTGGAAGCACAAAGCCTAACCTTTTAGTGAAAAAACACTTGTGCACCTTGTGACTGACAGAGGAAAAGGACAGTGCATTCCCCCTTTTACAGAGAAGAGTTGTTCCCTGGCACTAGCATGACTTTGTGCCCTTTTCCCAAAGATGACAGGTTAGACTGGCAGGTAGAAAAATGCAAAGGAACTCCTTTCAGCACTTAGAGTAAGGATTTGCTCATGTAATTTAATCTGTTTGAAGAGAGAAGATGTAGCTGTGAGCAGCTATGGTGCACAAAACCTTACCAAAGTCAACACAGCCTTTTCATCGCTATTAGGAAGACTTGAAACACACCCAGAAACCACCTTACTCTTGAATAGCCTTGACTGTCCTCAGTTCTTGCAGCCAAAGGGGTTTC
Source organism: Anabacerthia variegaticeps (assembly GCA_035583185.1). Classification (NCBI taxonomy): domain Eukaryota; kingdom Metazoa; phylum Chordata; class Aves; order Passeriformes; family Furnariidae; genus Anabacerthia; species Anabacerthia variegaticeps. The sequence goes on from JAWWEW010000051.1 coordinate 9,529,640, forward strand.
AGGAGGCTCAGCACTGCACAGAGAAGACTCCCACCACCTATAAAAGCTGACCCTTCAAGTCTTTACTGATATGGGCACATATAGGAATTCTCATCACCTAATGGCTCTCCTGTAAAACCAGAGCCTGCTCCCCTGAGAAACCCTGGCATGCCCAGGACACCAAGACTGTAACAGAGTACAGACACAAGCTAATAAGTCATTAATAGATGGATATTTATGCAATTCATTCATAGCACATGAATGGGGTAATTTCCAGCATAAAATAACACCTAGTGTCACCACCACCAAGGGAACAGAGAGCAGGGGAGCTTCAGTAAAGCCATGAGACAAACCAAAGTCCCAACCTGCACCTCATCCAAGAGTGATGAGGAAAATACTGACCACAGTTTCTCATGTTGAAGATCAGAACTTGACAGACCAGTGAGTGATCCTCACAAACTCCATCCCCCACCCCACTAGGACAAAGCCTCCTCTCCTGGCACAGCTCTTCATGCCTTCTGTTTGAGTCCCTCTGCTCTGATAGAAGGGGTTATTCCAGGAGAGCAATCATATGGAACCAGAGAAAGGAAAATGCTACTTTATCAGGCCCTTTCAGCCCAAGAGTTAAGACAGAAGTCTCTTCAGGGCAGAGGATTAAGCTGTATGGGCTGCATTCCTGTAAGCTCCTGCTCTTAGGCAGCACTGTGAATACAGCAATTCATTAACCTCGCTTAGAAAGGACCTAATGGCATGCAACAGTATTTTATTTCATCACTATTTCTGCTTATCTTTGTGAGACTGTTCTGTCTGTACTGTGAGAAAATGTGTAGCACACGATCCCTTCCCAAAACAAAAGGAACAGTGAGTGTCCTTTGGCCTCACTCTCCAGCCTGGTCCACGTGTCCCCAAGAGCTGCCTGCACAGATGTGATCTCCTCTTTCATGCAAGTTTCCAGAATAGCAAGCCTTTAAGGCACTTCCCTTTTATTAATCAAAACCAGGGACCACAAAAGTCTGTTGGGTTTTTGCTTTCAAGCGAAAAACCACACTAAGGTCTGGACTGATCTAAATTGTTTGATATGAGCTGCCCACCTTCAGCTATTTGTTCTTCAGGAACGAAGGGTGAAAGAAGATGCTCCCGAAGGAGGACTGTCTCCTTTCCTGCTGTCAGACAGCTTTCACCATAAAACAGTGGGAGCTTTGTTCCAGACAAGCAAGAAAAGCATCAACCACTAAATTTCATCCCTCTCTGCTACCCTCTCTGTTTGTGTTGCTTTTAGTCATAACCTTATCATTATTTAAATGCAGGTTTTGAATTCAATTTCCGTGCAGAGAATAAGCCATGACCTTGGAAAATGGCACCCAGTCAAGAATGCCATTTAATAACAGTATTGAAATCTGTTCAATGTAATATTCTTCATAAAACTGCCTTAACCCCTGGTAAACTTCCTACAAAGTCTCCAAGAATTCCAGACCAATGTGAGTTGTTGTATTAACACAACACAGATTGACTGGTGCCAAAAACTCCAGTACTGAGCACCTGCTTCCCTCCTCCTCTGCCAGCACAACAGCAAAGATCACAAGTAAAGCTCAGAAATAATTGTTGGCAGCAGCCTGGGGTTTGGCAACACTGAATGTTTGCCTTTGCATGGAGCAACCGTCACATATGGATACAATCTCCTCCCTAAAAACGGTCCTGGGAGAAATACAAAAAAAGAAAAGTCCCCTTATTGACTGCAAGCTCCAAAAGGAATCGATACCCAGGTATCTCTGCAACATCCAGAGCCTGCATGCCAGCTAACCTCAAGCTGTAAATACAGCAGCAAGCACCTCTCCCCCTGCCCTCCCATTAAATACAACTGAATACAACAACAACAACAACAACAAAAACCTACAAAAGATTTTAAAGATTCCAGGTTAAAAGACCACATTTTATTTTGGCCACTGGCTTGTTCCCAACCAGGACCCCTTTAAACCACCTCCTACCAGACCTCTCTTGGTGCAAGCCTGCTTGCCAGCACCACTGAGCCAAGCAGCAGCTCAGGGATTAAGCAAGTTGCTGTGTCACTGCCTTGCTGCAGAGATAAGAAGTAGTAACACATAAAAGGTGTCTGGCAGATGTGAAGGCAAAAGGAAAAAAAAAGGAAACTAAGAATAAAAGAGAAAGGGAACTGAAAGCTACAGTGTGCTATATCTTGTTCCCTGGATTTGGAATGGAGCTGTGAGAATCAGGGGGCCTGTTTCATCTCGTTTCTCATTAAAAGGACAAAACAGGGATCTAACATCAGTAAAAATAGAGGAAAGGAAAAAAGCCCCAAGGGGCTGGGGAGGAGGAAACGTTGGAGAACACACAATTGGGCCAGGTGAGGCCAAGCATAAGCAAACAGGCAGAAATAATGCTGTTGGGGGGAGGGAATGAGCTGGCAATGCCTGGGCATCTCCTGTCATCTAAAGCTTGGCATTGGCCTGCTCTTGGTGAAGCTCAGTGTGTGGCATAGGACTGCAGGTGGATCTGCACACATGGATATAAGCTCCTTAAAACCCCAGATGGTACCAGCCTCTTGTGCCCTGCTCTCCCATGAGACCCCCAGCACCAGTTCTAGTTCATCCCAGATGCTGATGGGACCAGGCACTTTGACACCTCCTCTGTAAGATAAAGCGTCATTGCTTGAAGATGGCCAAAACCTTTGAGCTGGCAGGGCTGGAACCAAGCTCAACCTGGGCCCATTACTCTCTCCACTCTGGAGATGGCTCCCTGAACCTCAGGCATGGGGGACTGGTTTTCTCACCGAGGCAGATCTTTAACTGTTTTCCCAAAGTTTGGATCTGATGCTTTTTTGTGGCTCCCATCCTTTATCTGATGAGCCTCTGACACCCTCATTACGATGTACCGCTGGGATCCTGAAAATGAGAGGCAAACAGGAACAAGAGGCATGTCAGACATGGAACGTGATGCCCCTGAAACAGTGCATTTGCAGAGGGAAAATGCAACACGACATCCTCCCTCCGCCAACAGCTGCAAGGGAGTAGTAAAAGAGGCAGATGGAAAGCCAAGGCAGTGAAATCCATTTAGGAATCACAACTTAAGCACTGAAGTTCTTCCTCTACCCCTGAGGCCCCACACGCCTAAGAGGATGGAAGCCCCAAGGCAAGAGTGAGAGGTGCAGTCCCAGCCTCAACCCTGAAGCCATGGTGGAGCCACATACCTGGGAGGCGCTGGGGGTAGCCCAGGATGGGGATGAAGATGAGGAGGGAGGCTGCTCCAGCCCCGAGGAAGCCGATCCACCATGCCCCCACCCACAGCGTGTTCTCAGGGGAGATGCTGACCCTGCGAGAAGAGAAGCCAAAAGGACACAAGGGAGAGAGGTGGTGGTTGGAAACAGAGCAGGACAGCTCGGTGTGCCTTTTGTTGAGGCTGGCAGGGTTGGGGGGACACAGAGGGGATGACAGTGAAGGAAACCGAGCTCTGGCCTCCCCCACGGTGATCTGATGAGGTTGCCACGTCCACCATCCCTCCTGGCACACCACAGTGATGCCTGTCTTACCAGAGAGCACAACACTTAATGAGCCCAGGAAACTGTATAACTCAATTCTCATTTAACCTCTGGCTTGCACATTCACCTCACCCTTTTTCAAATGCACTTTGAGAGTTGCTAAGGTCCTTGTTCCACCCCAAACCCACCAATTGCAACAAAACTGGTGGAAATAACCCATTCCTTCCTCTGGAAATCCATTCCCCTTTTTTAATCCATTCATCTAATCTAGTGGAAGGTGTCCCTGCCTACGGCAGAGGGTTTGGAACTAGATGATCATTAAGGTCCCTTCCAACCCAAACCATTCTACGATTCTGTGATCTGCCAAAGAACCTGTAAGGAAACAAGAATAAATTTCAAATACTACAAAGCAAGGAGGGACTAAACATCCTGGTGGGATGACTGGGAGGACTAGCAGCAGTGCTGGTCGCACTGCCTCATCAGGGAACTCATTCAAAAAATTCACCTGCTGCTCGTAGCCTCATTAGCACAGGCAGTGCAGCGTGAAGGAGGATTTAAGCTGACAGGTTTGTCAGCAATTTTCCTCCAGTACCAGCACTAATGCAAACCACCCTTCCAACCTCTCCCCCCTGCAGACACGCCACTGAACACCACAGGCACGCTTCCACCCAGCCACCAGGTCCTTGCTCCAGATCATTGTTATTATTTATTTTTTACCCCAAAGGAAACTTAGAGCATAAAGGGAAAGGAACAAGATTTTTTTTTAACAACTTACTCTCTGCCAATTTCAGTATAAATATTTAGAAACATTCCTCCTACCAGATAACCCGCTGCAGGCCCAAGGATTGCAGCAGTGTAGAAAACAGCTGAAAGGGAAAACAAGCTGTGTTAGACAACCAGCAGTGTGTCAGCCAGGGATGCTGCAGAGCATTGCTGGTGACCAGCACTCCCAGCCCAGTTCCCTCCCAGATGCAGGATGCTCAGCCTCTGGTCACATCACACCCCTCTCCTAAACTACTGAGACACAAACACAGATAGTTCTAACAAGTTTTCATTTCACACTTCTGTTCCAGGGAAACTTTTGCATCCAACCTGGGAATTTTTACAGTAAGGGGCAGGCCAAATAGGTTTAGTGGAAAACCATATTTAGCAGGGATGCATCTGACCCTGCTGACACATCCCAACTGCTGGTGGGATGAGCAGCACTGTTTTATCTCCACTGATGACACACCATGTCTATGCTAAATGCAGCACCACTGGCAATTACTGCAGTTTGCTGCTTAAGCCACAACACACGGAAAGATCACCACCTTGCTGATGATCTCGTTGTGATCTCCTTCCCACATTACACAGTCTTTCAATACAGAATATGGGCAGACTAATACATTTTGAAATTGCTAAAAGATCACACTTTTAGCAATTTCACCAAATAGAACTGTAAGTATTTGGCAGCTGCTAAGTGACCAGCAACACAGAGGAGGGAGCTGAGCCTCTGTTCTTGGCTGTGCTTTGCACCAGGAGTAGCTGAGCAACCCAGTGACCATCCCTGCTCTGCTGTGGCACTAAAGGGATGATGACTTAAGAATTTAGATTAGATATAAGAAAGGAGTTTTTTACGAGGGTAGGAAAACACTGGCACAGGCTGCCCAGACAGGTGGGAGATGCTCCATCCTTGGAAACATTCAAGGTCAGATTGGACAGGGCTCTGAGCAACCTGATCAACTTGAAGGTGTCCTTGCTTATTGCAGGGGGTTGGACTAGATGACCTTCAAAGGTCCCTTCGAACCCAAACTGTTCTGTGGTTCTGTGTCCCCTTGCACAGATGGGGTATGGCCTCATGGCAGTCTGCCAGAGATGTTAATGCCAAACACACACCAGGGCACAGCCAGAGGGCTCTCCCCAGCTGGCCCCATGCCAGGAGCAGAAGGCACTTCCTGATCCGCAAGGCGTGTGCTGTGGGAGGAAAAATACCCAGCTGCACTTAACATTCCTTCCAGTAAATAATCAAAACCTCCCCGACAGCTGCCACGTCCCTCTGATTTCCACCTCGCCCGTTATCAGGAACAAAAGACTGGGCAGTGTCAGGCGAGGTGTTTCCAACGTGGGATGTTGGGTGGTGAGGTAGAGGGACCATCTCCTCCCTCCCATCACCCCACTCACGGGTCTGAGCTGTCCCTCCAGCTCCACTCACCAATGTACACAGGGGAGTAGTTAGTCTTGACGTTTTCATCTAAATAGGTGACGCCGAGCGTGTAGAGCGGCGTGGCTCCCATCCCGTGCAGGAACTGCCCCAGCATGAAGACAAACCTGTAGCTGGAGAGGCTGGAGGCAGCCTGGGAACACGGCAGGCTCTGGTTCCCACCACACACACCCACCTCGGCCGCCGAGCGTGCCTCGTACTGTCCCGTGGTGAAGTGGGGCAAGGCGAAGAGCAGGGAGCCCAAGCCCATGACCAGCACCCCCCAACCCAGCCATCGTGGCTTGTGGCCATTCCCCCCAAAGTAGCTGACAAAGGTCAAGCAGACACACGCCGCGATGTCGTAGGAGCTGGCGATCAGCCCGCTCTGGTAGCTGCGGAGGTCGAAGCGGCGCTCGATGGAGGTGATGACGGTGTTGATGAAGCCATTCACTGTCATGCCTTGCAGGAAGGAGGCCACGCAGAGGAAGAACAAGACACCCTTGGATGTGTTACAGAGCTGTAAGCAGCCAGGGGTGAACCCCCACCAGCCGCAGGCCAGTTCCTCCTCTTCAGCTGACACGTATTTAATCCCTTCCTCAAGCTGTGTCTCCTCCTCTCCCGGGGTGGTGGAGCAGAGGGGTTCAGCACACGAGTCAGAGGGGCTGGGCATGCCTGAGGAGGTGATGCCATTGCTCAGTGGGGTGCCACAGGCATCCTGCCCACTCACAGCACCAAAGGTCCGGCCGGCATTGCCCGGATGGGGAGATGGGTGGGAGAAGTCAAGAGTCTGAGTGAAACAAAAGCCATTTTCTCTGGTGGAATTCTGGGGCATTGCCATGAACAGGAATGCGGAGTTGAGGTGGGCTGATGGACGGGATGACTTCAGGGGCAGCAAGGACTGGCCTGTCCAGAAGATGCAATTTTCAGCGCTTACATCAGTAAGGAGATGGTGAAGGTTTGAGCCAAGACCATTCTGACCTGTGAAAAGAGAATTTTTTCAGGCCTTTATATAAAATCATGTTCAAACACCTCAAATATTGTTCCTTTTTTCCTTTTTTTTTTCCTTTCCCCTGCACAGAGCAGCCCACACAGCTGCAAGTTCCCCACTGCTTAAAGTCCTTTGGTCTCCCTCACGCTCTGCCAATAACAGTTTATAATTATCCTGAAAAGTTTCCACAGTCAGATTGATTTTATTCCAAGCCCTCAGATCTGTTTACAACTATTCAGTAAAATCCTTTCTACAACTAATTAGACTACATGCCCTTTCGGAGCGAGCTGGAGGGCAGAGGCAGCTGACTCTAACCTGATTACCAATGCAGACTGCCTTCTTTAAACCGGTTCCTGTGCATTGCAGCACCTGACCGTGCCAGCAACCAAGAGTATTTTACCTTAAATGCCTTGGCTGAACTATAAATGATGAAAATAATAAGGTTCTCCCTTGAATACTGGTCTTAAATATGAGAACTGTTTTATTAGAGAGCATCTTCAAAGCATCCTGTATTTCCCAATATTTTTTGCCAGTATCTGTTTGAAGGGTTCCTATAAAAATGTTTCCCTGAGACGGCAATGAGCCTCATCAGCAGGGAATGTGGGGAAAAAGGCATTTGTTTCCCTGCTAAAATGCCCCATGTTCAGATGGCTGTAACCTGGGAATATCACAGACTATGTTGAAGACATTGATATTTATCTGTGGGTTGCTGGAAAAAATACTGACATTTGCTGAGTAGTTAATGGTGTGCACGAGCACTGATGTGTTTTTCTGTACTGGCAGGTGTTGCAGGCACTAGGACCAGAGGATTTGGCAGAAGGTGATGCTCAGAGCAGCACCAAGGTCCTGCTCCCACCCCAGAAGGGTAGAGGACAGCCCACATGTGCTACCAAATATTAAACATTCAGGACAGTAGTGCTACAACAGGTCTAGTCCTTAAGGTAAATTAAACAAATGAGATCCACCTTTAATTGGAAAAATTTTATCTCCTGTCTGGAGAGCAGAGTGCATGGACCATTTCAAAGTCCAGATCTCCAGCAGGAATTTGATGCAGAGAGGGTGAACCTGGCAGTCAGGAGGGCAACTGCTTTGCAAGTCCACACTGGATTCCTCCAGGTAGTTCCTGCCTTACAACTTTGATGTGCAACATATAAATGCAAAAACTAACTGCAGGCATTGAAATCTTGCTGCAGAGACAGGCTGTTGTAACGTGTTGGCACAAAAAAAATAATGCCTTGGCGCAAGGCTCTATTTTTTCACTTTTTTTGCCTCTCCAATATTCTTATGACTCGTACGGCTCTAAATCTGTTTCTCATCTTTGGATGCATATTGGAAGCAATAAATAAGACTGCTTTAGCACTCTGTTAAAGTCAGGAGTGATTACGAGGCGCTGAATCAGGCTCTGGGGGGCGGAACGGCTCATGTTGGTATAAATCAAACGTGCCTCCTGCACGGCAGCCACTGACTGCAGCTGCACGCTGCTGCTATCAAACCTGCATCAGACTCATGGCTGATGTTCCATCTGACTGCACTTGTAAAGAAGGTTACTTGGCTGGGGACTGATTGTGCTCTCACCGATTTCAGTACAGACAAAAAGCCCAACTCTCTTATTACCTGATGCAACCAGGAGCCACAAGCTCCCAGACTGGCCCATCTTCACCCTGGAGGAAACATTCCCACTGTCTCTTTACCAGCACTGGGATAGCTCCTTTGATAATTCACAAATTTATATTTTGGTATTTCATGAGCCAGAAAAGAGATTACAGCTTTTCATCAAATGTTTTTTTAACTTGAAGTGACAGGAGTCTTGAAGATCCAGGTGACCCCGTCACCCTCCCCTTCAACTTCAGTCACTTTTAGTCCTAGTTAACAGCAAATAAGGTGAAACATTTCCAAGAAAGCAACTAGTCTTTCCTCCAAGCAGCAGATGTTTCCTTCCACCCAAAAGCCTTCTTGGCCCCAACACCCACCTCCTGGACATCTCCCGATGGATCTGAGCTAATGACTTGTGCCCAGGTGCTGTGGGCAGGAACCCAGCTCCTGCTCCGTGCTGTCCACCGAGCTGCTTGTCATCTCTTCAAGTATTTATAAACTGGCTGTGACACATTCACTGTGGGTATTAGCTTTCACAGCAGCCATATGCCACTTTAGAGGACAAAATACAATCTTTAGGGAAAACAACCCAAGCAACTTCACGCACTTCCTAATCATTCTTATTCATCCGAGCCATCCATTTATTGCATCCCATTCATCTCTGTTTTTAATGACTCAGCTGGTGATGTCTTGCTTACATTGAATCAGTCCCAGTGCTATTATCTCACCACCACAGATTTCCTCATTTTGCTGCAAAATTTCAACTCTTTTTTTTTTTCCCCCCACTGTACAGCTGGTTCCAGAGTGCCAACATTACTGAGTCAACATAGCAAAAGTAGCAAGGCAATGAAAGCATATGATTTGTATTTCCTGATGAAAACTGTAAAGCCTCCCCCCGCTAATATTTAGCATTAAATCAATAGTAAAATTTACAAGCTTTTCATCAGGTGATCATTTAAAAAGTCACAGGACCAATTAAAAACATTTTGTATTTCTGCCAAAGACTGTGATTAGATTAATGTTACAAATTAACTCATAACTGACATGCAAAATAATCCCATTTGCTGAAACATGCCCAATAATAGTTAATCTTCCCTCTCACACTATGGGTTTTGACTTTTATATGGTATTATTGTGGCAAATAACATCTATTCACAACTTCAGCTTTTCATAGCTGAGCACAGTTTATGAACAGACTCAATAATTTTTTCAGTTCTACGATATACACTGAGATATTTCCTAAGAAACAGGCATAGGGGATTAAAATGATGAGAAAGTGCACTGCAAACTGGGGAGGAGCAGCCTCAGGCAATGCTTGGTGGCTGCCACGGGTCTCCTTTATTTTCCTCAGTGTGTGAGTGAGACTGACCTTATTGAACAAGTACTTTGAATCTGGAAGTCCACAGTCCACATCCAAGTACCAAGTTCATGCTGCTCCAGAAAGGGACAAATTCATCCAGGTTTGTACATTTAGCTTCTCTTAGTAACACACACTGAATTTTTCTCGGATAGTTTGGCTTCAGAGGATTAGCAGTATTACTTCTCTCATGGCTGATAAATACCATATGGATCAAATGTAATCCACTGACTGCTTTAGGAACAGGGAAGCCTCCCAGAAGTGAGATAAATCCACATCTCACTCCTGTGAACAGGACTTGTCTTTAGGGCAGTGGTTCAGTTAAAAGGAGATAAAAGTAAGCATGAAATGTGTGAGTTGTTCCCATGCAACGTTGAATTGTTCTCCTGGCACCTGAGGAACCTCACCCAGCTCACAACAAGGGTGAACCTTACATTTTTTAGCACACTTTTAAAAATCACCCATTTGGTTCAGCAATACAGAGGATGCTGCTGTTGCTGGAAGTGGCATCAGGACCAGCCTGGAGCCTTTTGTAAACAATTCCTACAGGAACAGCAAGTCCCAACACACAGAGAAAAGTTTCAGGAATGAGAAACACACCTAGAGAGCTGTATAACAAACGCTGTGCTCACCATCAGTGCTGCAGGGACAGCTGGAGGACAGGGGATGAAGCTCCAAGAAGCAGAGGGCAACAGGAATACCTTGGCCCACCCCTCATGCCAGAGAAGTGGTTTTACATGATTAGTCCAGCCAGAGTCTGAAGCATTGAAGAGAGCAGTAGCAACTGGCTTCAAATTATCACATGAACAAGGACATATTTATAATTAAACAAATTCCAAACAGTAAAGCTTAGCACTCACAAATCCTCTGTATGCTTTCTCAAGTGCTTTCCATTCGCTGGCAAATTAATTCAATAATACTCAAGAAATCAGGAAGGTGGCTTGGATAATTTTCAATTAACTGCTCAAAAATGCTTTGAAGATAAATCTAGACAGATTTTCTGAGTCTACTTATTTGTTCCAGCTTATCTGTGCAAGTACAATTGGAGGCAGCTGCCTTAGACCATCTCTAAAACTTGCAGTGCCAACGTACGCAGCAGATTTAACTGGGACTCTACATTTTGCCACAGCAAAGATTAGCCAGACAAAAAGGTCTTTTTTTCTGTAATACCTAATTCCCTATCCCTAATGTCACTCTTGCTTTAATATATTTTTCCTACCCATAAGTTTGACCAGTGCTGAGGTTTTCACACTGGCACAGCCCTGTGCTCTCCATCACCGTCACTGTCCATGGAGCTGGCTGTCTTCAGATACAGCACCAGCATTTTCCCAACACCAAGCCCAGCCTGCTGCATGATGTTATTTTCCATCATTTGGATTCTTACCCATTTAAGAATGTTCAATATTCAGGATATAGTTTCTGCATGAGCAGTTAGTCAGCTCTTACCAATTAGTTCCTATAGCTGTCCCTTCTTTGTTTCCATGCAGAAGATGCAGATTCAGGAAAGTCTTTATGATATAAGAAATTAAACAAAACAAGCAAAACCCAAACGAAGAATGTGAGACACATGATTCTTTGGTGCTTCTAAAGATGGAAGTAATAAAAATGCAAAAAAATGCAACATCCTGTGTGACACAACACAAGGATGCTGTGTTCAGAATAGATATATTTGAATAATGTTGACATCTACCATGGTTTGCAGAAAATTACTCATTTTCATCCTCATGGCTTGATCAGTATGAAGGTAAAAAAAGAAAAAGAAAGGGAAAAACAGGTGAAATGATACCATGAAACTACCTAGAACTTAATTTTTTCCTAAGACACCATTGCCTTCCAACCCTCCTTTGTACTAAGTGGTCTTTACAGGGAAAATCACGTACCACAAGGTCATATTGCTCTACTAGCCAAAGACAGTCTTTAGCTTGAGCAGCTCAACCCTATGCTGGTGGGCTGGATGCCCACCCATTCCTCACTCAAACCAGACAACACAGAGCTGAAGGGAATACATTAAAAGACCTAAAAGCATCAGAGAAAAGGAAACTTGCTGATCATCTGCATCCCCTGCAACACTCACCATCAGCAGTGAGCACAGGAGTCCATGAGACAGGCAGGTGGAGACAGAACCTAGAGGAGGGATTCAGCTGAGGGAAGAGTATTTCCCACACAAGCCCACTTTTCTTTTTTCCCAGATCAGCAAGTAATAGCTTCCCCAAACAGCCCCCGGAGCACAAGCTCACTGGTGCACACCGCTTAGCCTGGATCTTGTTTAACATTCAGTGATGCTCTCTAATCCTCTTAGGTATTAGTCTTGAGATTCCTGCCAAGCACAGGAACAGCAGAGCCTCCCAGACAGCACTTAAATGAACTCACTGCTTGAAATGTACAATACTTCAAAATACAGTAGAACTCCAGCTGTTCCATTTTGGTTAACCTCAGATTATGACCTAGAAAGTCACTTCAGCATGCAAAATGCAAACTTAAATCACCTCAATTTCTGCCTCTCAGGTGACTCCCTAGGAAGTCATTCTGCACTAGGACTGCAATTTTTCTGCCTTAATGACTTGTTTAAAGCTAACTCCTAATAGGAGTTAGACATTCCTATTGTCTCTCTGTTGCCCACTGCAAGGAGATCATCACATTCAGGTTTTCTACAGCCCTCAACTTACAGAATCACAGAAGGGTTTGGGTTGGAAGAGACGTCAAAGATCAGCCAGTTCCAATCCCACCGCCATGGGCAGGGGTACCTTCCACTAGACCAGGTTTCCCAAAGCCCCATCCAATCTGGCCTTGACCACTTACAGGGATGGGGCATCCACAGCTTCTCTGGACAACCTGTGCCACTGCCTCACCACTCTCACAGGGAAGAATTTCTTCCTCATATCTAAGCTAAACCTACTGTCTTTCAGTTTGAAACCATCCCTGACTGTCCTGTCACTACATCTGCTGTAAAAAGTCCTTTTCCAGCTTCCTTTAGGCACTGGAAGGGGCTCCAAGATCCCCCCAGGGCCATCTTTCCTATAGGCTCAACAACCCCAGCTGTCTCAGCCTGTGCTCACAGCAGAGGTGCTCCAGCCCTCAGTCGTCTCCCACGTCTCCACTATTTTGCGTTGCTAAATCACCCATTACTGCAGATATGATCTGGAGCAGGAACAGGCACATAATCATATTTCTGTTGGATTAGGCAAGCATATTACCCTGAGCTTATTCTGGCCTCATGTTGGCTACCACAACACAAACAATATTTGATCTAGCATAAAGCCAGATGGTGCAAAATTAACCCCTTCAGCACAAATCTGACATGGCACAGGGAATTTGGTCCAGATCAATGCACAGGCTTATAAGGCTGCAGGATTTCTGCCATGGCACCTGCAGCCTCTAAGCTTCCTGACACCAAATACTCCCCATCCATCCTGCAAAGACAAGCTAAACAAGCATCATACTTCATTGTATTTCAACCACTTAAATAAACACAGTGTCAGCTTGCAGATAATTTGCATTTGATCATTCAGTACCCTACATCTTGACACAGTGTGGTATATCAGGGGATTTCTTTGAAGAGGGCAGATCCCTATTGTGTAACCGAGAGGAAATGATGACCACTTTCAAAGGGATGACTTCTCCTCATTCCCTGACTCAAAATCCCAAACCACTGCCATAACCACAAACTACAGCAACTATGAGATGAAGGGCAGGAACCCAGTCCCTGAGGGGAATGGGGCAGAGCATAAGATCAGCAGTGGCTGGCAGTGTGCAGGGCTGCTGACCACTGCCACCAAGGATGGCAAGAAGTCAACTTGAAATTATACTTTCCTTAGAAACCTCAGATACATTCCAATGGCAACTCCATGAGCTGCAAGTTCCTACAGTGACTACAGCAAACATTTTCTGTAGAAAGCACCAAAAACCCCAAGCATGGCCACAAAACACAAGTTGCAAAGGGACAGGTAAACCCTGGCTGTGCTGTCCTTGGCTGCAGGCATCTTCCATTGCTGCCTCTAAATAAATAAATGAAAATCATCCCTGATGAGAAGAGATGAGACTCCGCTGGCTCCTTTAAGAGGTGCTGGTGGAAAAATGCTGAGCCATACTGTTTGGCTTTAACAGGCCTCTCTAAGAACTCCAGCTCAGTGGGAAACAGCAATTCAATACACATACATATCAACATGCACTGAATGTATGGAGAAAGGGGTGCACAGAAGTGAGTGCCCACTCTCTGCAAGCACTGCAGGCTCTGCAAGCTGCCCCTCCTGCAGGCTGGCACATCCTTCATCTGACAATGCTCAACCAGGTCAGTAATTCGTTCTGACTGCCAGGGAGCAAATGGGTGCCAAATGGTGTTTCTTCCTGAGATAAAGGAATATAATGATAACAGGCATATAATGTTCCCAGTGTCAACCCAAAACATCTGCTGGGATTCAGAGGGGTTTGCTGTCCATGTGCAGTGTGGAGACACATTCTACCTTGTACCCTCCCGTTTCTCACGCATGAGGAATCATGGCCTTAGACAGCAGCTGTTGGAGGATGGATTTACTTGGAAATCTGGAAACTGCCTTCAAGGGATTCCTGTTTCCATGCAGAAATGTAACGAGGCTTCGATTTCTGGGTCAGGAATTCCTTTATTTTCCTTGGTATGGACCTGCTCACAACCTACAGTCCCCAGCGAGGAGCCACAAGAAATGGACACGGCAGGATAACCTTCTTCTTGATCATCGGCTTGAAGGAGATCACTGAGGGCTGAGTTTGATCAGAAATGACGGGCTGATCCTGCCATTGCTGCTTACCCATGGCTGTGTTTGTTCACACAAGGCATCCAAGCAGGGTTCTCAAGATCGCTCAAAGAAAGTAAAAGGGAATTCAAGGGAATAAAAATTGGCTGGTTTGGGGTGGTAGGCAAGGAAGTCTTTTTACTGCCTCTTGAAAAAAAGCAATATTTCAAATTTGAAATTATTTTAAAATGTCAATATTGGTGACAGATAATCTGTGTATCACAGCCTGGTTACCTACTCTTCACTCCTTTTAATTCAGTCTCTTTAGCATCTTAAAATACTCTTTTCAGGGTTTTCTGCCATATAGAGGAGAACACTACTGGGATCATATGCCAGGGTTATATGGGGACTCCAGAAAAGACTGACTCTGTAGTAACCAAGGCCCACATCTGGCTCAAAGATCTAAATCCTCCATGAGACTGAATCCACTCCAGCAATACAAAGGAGACCATAAAGTTGCTTTGAAAGCCCTGCAAGGAAATCCCTTTTTTTTCTGGGAATTCTTATGCTAACATAAAGCCCCATGGCATCTGCCCTGCCCTTGATTATGCTGAAGCAGTGCAGGATCAGGTCAGTCATGGAGGGAAGGCCTGGGCAAACCCTTCCAGTCAAGGCAAGGTACAGCAGCTCTGCTGCTGCTCCAGCTTGCAGCCATGGCAAGAGCTGAGATTCTGTTTCCTATGGGGCTTTTAAAGCAAAGGAAATCTTAAACTCTTTGGATTTTGGTGAGCTAAAACAATTAATGCAGTTTTATTCAAGGGGGCGCCCTGAGGGAACAGAAAAATCTAAAAGAGCCCATGTCCTTCAGACATTTTGGGGACTTTTTATATTTGCGTCATGGGTTGGTACCATTTATCAAAACTCTAGAATCTTAACATATTTTTTTATCTCAATTCCATCTAGAAAAATATCACACAGCATACCCAAAGCACTTGAATTCACAAATATGAAGCTATAAAAATGCCAAAAAGTACTTTTTCTTGGATTTTTTTCAGTCAGAACATTGCAAAGTCAAAGTATTTCTTAGGAAAAAAAGTGTTTGATTTTGCCTTCTCAAAACGAAAATGACTCCCTTCAAACCACCAGCCACGGTTATACAAAGATTGTCAGCATTTCATTTTCTTTCACGAAGCAACCAAGCCAAGCTCTGGGAATTCAAATAACTGAAGATTATAGATGCCATACAGCAATAGACTTTATCCATTAACAATAGCAATTAAATTCAGTTTTAGTGTAACTTTACATATGTCAGTGAAATAGCACAAGAGAAGAAATGGGACTAATATCTTCACTGCTCCAACAATTTCAAGAACTGCTGGAAAGGCTCTGCACTTTGCTGAATGAGGCAAAGCAGAATAAACAGTGTTTCCCACCGCTGACATATTCCCATTGCTCTATCCCATTTACAATCTAGAGGTGGAATGACATTATTTTTGGCAACAGCAACATCGTAGAACCCCAGATTCAGGGCTACTACTCCTGAAGAAAGATTTAGGCCAGAATAACACTACCCCGTTAATATTAATGACTTCACTGCCTCATTACCTGCTCTCTGCTGTACTAACAAGAGGTCTGACAAAATCTACTAAAGTTAGTGGCCCACTCTGAGTACTTATCTGCAACCACTCATCCCAGCTACTGAAGTAGGAGGGATGCTTTTGTCAGGGATTCATAAACCAGTTGGAGTCCTTGACCTCTCTCAGAGCATTTTTCCCAGAATGTGTTTGCAGAAAGTCTTTGTTCTCAAATCCTGCCATTCAGCATCCCCACTCACACGCCAGGAGGTCACTCAAGGCCAAGATGGAACAAAACTAATTATATCACGGGGAGGTCTAGCAATAAATCAGTTTTGAAAAGGGAAAGGAGAGTGGTTGCAGGAGAGGAGCAGCTCTTGCATCTGGAGATCCCACAGCTAGAGAGGCTGGGACCTGCTGAAGGACGTGCAGGGAGAGCCATGCTGCCACTGACCCCACGGGCAAAGCCCCTCATTCTGCCTGTGGGGTGCTTTGGGCTACCACTCTTCCCAAATTCTGCTTCTCTGCACAAGGATCAGCCCCTCACCAGACCGAGATGATGTGTTTTTCAAGTGACACATCAGAGTCGCCACTGAAAACCAGACTGATGTATTTCAGGGCTGTTCACATCTGTAACAGTCTGTGCATGGTTAATAACTCCTATATATTGCCTTAACACAGTGATCTCAACTCTTTAAGCACAAAACCCAAAGGGGGAACCTGTCCCCTGGCTTCACACTCAGCATCTCACTGACCCACCAGCAACACACTGCCAGCTCTGCTCTTTGGGTGCAGAGTCTTGCAAAGCTTTTCCACCATTCACCATTGCATTAATGGGATTCTGCAAGGCATGAATGTCCCAGGCTCTGAATAATCAACTTATGGGCAGCAGCTCAAGGAACCATGTGAGGAAGACAAAAATCTCAAATGGTAAAGCAAAGTGTATGGCAAGCTTGCACATGAGCACCTTCATCTGCAGATTGTGACCAAACTCACAGGCAAAGCCAGGTTTCAAGGCTCGGTACACTCAAAATAAAGAAAGCAAAACAAGTGCTCAGTGATGCTTTTTGGGGTGGACTGAGCAAAATGAGAAGCGTAAAGCAGAGCTATGATTTACTTTTTGTGCTCCTGCAGGGTGTAAAGCCCCAAACTGGAGGGCAGAATCCACCCCCCCTTCCCCCCAGCATGCTCCGTGCTGCAAAGACACACACAAAAAAAAGGAGATTAAAGCTGCCTGGAGGAGTTTGCAGTTGGAAATCATAAGGCACCAAGCAGCTGGATGCTGATCTCCCTAAGCCGCTGGGTATTTCTTTTGTTAGTGGCTGATCCCATCTCCCCCCTTGCCTGCAAATCTCTAATCTCTGTGAAGACTTCTAGTGAGTACTTGTTCAGGTAGTTCTTAGTTTCACTGGCCAAGAACATCCAAACCTAATGTGAATTGCTGCTTACCATCTCATCTCTCATCCCAGGGTCACACTTCTTGTTTCTGCCGCTGTGACTTAGTGGGTTTGCTCCACGGGCAGGACAAATTGAGGCAATGGTAGTGGAGTGGGTACTCCCCAGGGCTTCAGATGGCCCTTGTCACACCTGACCATGCTCATCACACACTGCATGGTTCTGGCTGAGTTGTGTCCAGGCAGGTGGCTGTGGTCTGTCCCTCACAGCCCACCCAGTGCATAGGGCTGCTGCTTCAGTTTCTGATCATTTTTGGCAGTTTGCAGGCCAGACCTCTTTGCACATAAATAGCTACCTTTTTGTTCCTTTTCATTATTTGACTAACCCTCTCTCCCCCCAGTTTCATCCTTTCGCACGTTTACAAGAGCCCTGACATACTTTCAAAAAGAGCTCCTTTGTGTTCATTCCGCCTCAAATGCTTTTTTAATGTGTGTTTTTACAACCAAGTGGCACTACAGAAAGTAGGAGCCCAGAAATATATATACTAAAAAAGAGGCGCCAGACTAGGATAACTTCAGCTTTGTAGCGTGTTGCCTAGTAAAACCAAACAGCCTATAATATGGCAGTAAAATGTTAATGCAACAAACTCCTGATTAAGGTCCACTTGTGCCTTTTAAGCTCTCAGAACTGAAAAACATGGTTTTATTATAACAGCTTTTGATTAGGATCACCTGAACAAATGGGTTATAAAAGTAATACAGGGCAAGGACTAAAGTGCTCCGATTCTGCTCAGCATCCTGCCTGCTACTTCCTTCTCTAACTTCAGTTACCGCTCCTGTGAAACGGTGATTATTTTATCATTAACATAACATTTTTTCTTGTTGCAAGGATCCTTTTGCCATGCCACTTTATCCTTACTTTGCACCTTCTCTCGTCATCTTTTTAATTCACCATAGAAAGACACGGTTTGGCTAAAAGGAAAAGCCCACACCGCAGTGAATCAGTCCTAACAAATTTCAGTTACAGGCTTGAAGCATCCTCGGGGACCGTCGCAAGCGGAAAATCTCAATGAGTTGGGCAATTTCCATGACTCTCCCCACCCGTGACATCAACCGGGCTGTTCCCGGCAGGGACCCCGAGCTCTGGTCCCCGACCCACCGAGCGCGCACACAAAAGCCCGCAAGCCGGGCATCAGCGCTGCTTCCCCGCACCGCTCACCACAGCGCCGAGCCCCCCGCCCCACCGAGGGGCTCCGCATCCCCCCGCGGGGCTCTTCATGCCCCCGCGTGGTTTCTCATCCCCCCGCAGAGTTCTTCATCCCCCCGGCGGGGCTTCTCATCCCCCCCGCGTGATTTCTCATCCCCCCGTGGGGCTCCTCATCCCCCCGCGGGGCTCCTCATCCCCCCGTGGGGCTCTCCATCCCCCCGTGGGGCAATTCATCCCTCCGTAGGGCTCTTCATCCCCCCGCGTGGTTTCTCATCCCCCCGCGGATGCCCCGCGCCCCTCCCCGTCTCCTCGGGGCTCCCCCGCGCCGCTCCCGCAGACTCGCGTGGCACCGCCCGGCACGTCCTGCCGCGGTGTGGAGGCTCTCCCGGGCAGCCCCCCGCCCCTCATCCCTCCCCTCCCGGTGCGGTGCCCGGTGCGGTGCCGGTACCTGCCGCTGCCGCTCCCGCCGTCGCCGCTCCTCTCGCTCCACCATCCCCGCCTTCTACGGGGCGGACGCCTCTCCCTGACGGATGGGCATCTTTTCCAATCAGCGACGGACCCGGGCGGCGACCGGGCCAATGATGGGGAAACTGAGGCCGGAGCGAAAGAGGGGATGAGGGAGAGAGGTGGGGACGGGAGGGGACGCGAGAGAGGGATGGGGTTGGGAGCTGGGGAGCTCCCAAGGGCAGGGAGAGGGTCCTGTGTCTTGCGGGAGGAAGACGGGGAGAGGGACAGCAAGGAGAGGATGGTGAGAGGGATGGGGGAGCGAGAGGAAGGGGAGTAAGGAGAGAGCAGGAGTAGGGGTAGGGGTATGCGTAAGGGTAGGAGCAGTGCTAGGGGCTTCGGCATCCTATCAAACCCACCCGATTTCCTGCCCCCCTGCGTACACGGAGCCTCGCAGACCTCAGGCAAGGCTAGGGCTGCCCAGCGTCGTCCCGGTGTATCTCAGCCTCTCTGCACTCCCGGGATCCTCATGGAGAAATTCTGGGGTACATCTGTGCACCAGACTGAGTGCTGAAAGAGCTGCATCCGTGTCTGTGGTGACAGAGAGCAAAGGCAGGACTTCAATCTTTCCTCCAGCTATTGCTGAAGCTGAGTTGGTGTCAAAGGAAGGGAAAATGCAGGAGCATTATTGTACCTTGAGCACAAACACGGATACTGCAGCACTATCTGTATCGGTGCAATATCGTGCCAGGCACTGTCAGGCTGGGCATGGCTGAGTTAATCATTGCAGAGGCACAACCCCTCCAGAGCTGGGGGGGCTGAGCAGGAAATTTGTGGGACACCCTGAACCCCTTGCATTTGCATTAACACATTTGTTTGGGCCTTTTTCTTTGCTCTGTGGGGACTTGCTGTCATAGTGGTTTGTTTGAGGCATGGGGAGGGCCCTTGTGCAGTTCCACAGATGAGTCTCCAGAGCAGCACCCGCACCTGAGCACTTTACACCCTCCAGCACATGAACCACCTTGGCAGGAAGAATCTCAGCAGCTGTGCCACATGCATGCATGAGGTTCTGACCATGCAGCTCCTGAACTGCCCCCCCGTGCAGGTTTTGCAACCCCCTTTGCATTTTCTACAGGAGCTGTTCCACATCACTTGGGAATTCGGCCTGTTTCTGCATGTTCACAGATAAATAATTCAGGCACTGGATGTTTAGCTCTTGAAGTGCAATCAGTGCTCCACTTCCCAGCGTGCACAGGATAACCTGGGTAATGGAAAAGCCCAGCTAACACTGCGTAAGGAAGGGAGGAGGGCAAAGGCGTGGGCAGACATCTGACATCCAGCCACCATGCTGAGCCGTGCAGTCCCCTCTCTGCTCAGGGCAGGGGCAGCAGTGTTGCACCTTTCCCACAGCTGCTCCCAGAGCTCAGAGACACACAAGGAGCTGAGAGCTGGGGCGGGAGCTGAGGCAGAAGCAGACCCAGCCCCTCACCAAGGCTCATCCAGGGCTGTGGTAATGTGCCACTCACATTGCTGCCTCTTCCTCTTCCTCTGAAGCAGTGGCTCCAGGAGAGAGCTGGAAGGCACTGCCTTTTAGTCCCATCTTTGCTGTGCCCCTTGAAGCTGCAGGTGAACAGGCTTCTTGCGAGTTTTTGTTACATTTGGAGCTGTTAAATAAGCTTTTAAAGCAAAATGATATGTAGGAAAGCCCATTGTTTGCAACAGTCTGTGGTCAGGGAAACCAGGAAACATTCGCTCCGTGTACAAACATTCATGTTGCTTTATTATATACAAATCATTTCCTGCACAATGAAGGTAGGGCACTGTTTTGGCAGGTGCTGTATAATCACTGATGAGCAAGGTCCTCTCTCAAACTGTTTATATTTTAAATAAACAGAGTGGAGAAAACAACAGATGTCCAAAAGTGAAGCAATGTGTCAAAAGTGTCTGAGCTGGGGAATCCCCCCCCATTTCCCCTTCAGCTGTGCATCATTTGCTCTGGCTGCAGCGGGATGCATCACTGCTCCTCAGCTCAGCTCATTTCTCCATGTTTTGGTCCATCCTGCCTTGGGTGCAGTTGTCCTCAGAGGTGCAGAGTAGTTTTTACTAAGTTATTGGTGATTCTTTGTACAGTATCTCAAAATAGGTTACCTCTTAGTAGTTTTTACTAAGTTATTGGTGATTCTTAGTACAGTATCTCAAAATAGGTTACCTCTTAGTAGTTTTTACTAAGTTATTGGTGATTCTTTGTACAGTATCTCAAAATAGGTTGCCTCTTGGGCGAGGGAGATATAAAAATAAGGATCTTGTGCTATGGACTTGCATAAGCTAATAACAACTGTGATAAGGTATCCAAGGAAGGAGGTGTGCCAAGGCAGCAAGAGGTCACCTGGCAGAAGTATGTCACCTAAAAAATCTTTAAAAGATGTTAGAGAGTGTCCTGGCAAATCAGCTTTGCCATCTCTGCTGACTCACTTGTAAATGAAAAGGAGCCTATCCCAGGGGCAAGTTTGTTTGAAACTCTGGTTTTACAGCCCATGGGGCTCAGTGTGAGATAATGCACCCCTTGCTGTGTGAGTGGCAGAAGGCTCCTCCAGAGTTTTCCCGGTACTGGGCTTATCCTAAGGATCTTGGTAGCTGTTCTGAGGAACGGGAGAAGCTGGAATTTGTTTCCCAAAACACAGAGGTTGTTTCTGAAAGCATGGGGCCATCTCTGCCCTCTGTCCATTCTTGAAGCTGAGAATTAATCAGGGCAGTGATGGCGACAAACAGTGACGAGGAGACTGGTAATCATATTAGCAATGTTATTGCTAACACTATAATTATTATATTATTGTTATTACATGTATTACTATCTCCCTGGGTTTGGGGCACACTGATAATTTTAGTGTGCCTGAAGTCCTGATTTTGTGGGTCATGTTAACACTTGCAGATATACCTGCACTGGTTTTCATTCATTGTTTCACACCAGGGTGGATTTATGATGTGCTGTACTTCTGTTAGAAGATTTGGGAGTGCCAGCAGCTCTGGGTTGCCATTTTTTATAAATCTCCATAAATCATTAAAACTCTGGTTTTAATGAATGCAAATTCAGTGTCACAGAAGGAAAGTCAGTTGGCTGGAGGTGCTTCCAGAGCTGGAATTGCTCTGTCACCAGTGGCTGTTAAAGATGTTTCTTCGAGTTCAGTCCTGTAAGCCACATGGGGCCTGAGATGATCATGACAATCTTTTGGCTAGATCTGTGCAGACATCAACCTTATTAATGCCCATCAAATTAAACAATCCTTGTTTTTCCAAGATCCACAGTGCTGACAAGGAAAAAAGGGGAGCTGTTGTATATGCACCATGTGAAGTCCAGTTCTGGGAGCATTTACATTTTTAATATAGTTAAGTGTGCATGTATTTACAAGATTAGATTAACACAGCAATAGACAATTTATTTAAAGGCATAATGTCTCATACAGATTTCTGGTGCCTGAATGATCATTTCCTAATATTGCTGTTATTAATACTTCCATGATTAACATCTCCTGTTGAAAAATAAGCTACAAATCCCCAGGATGGAAGGACAGATCTGTTTTTTTCTAAAGTAAGATTTTTTTAGAGTTTTATTACAGCTCTAATTTGACCCAGAAATTAATTCACAGGAAATATATAATAAATAATAAACAAAGATGGGATTTTTTAAGAGTGTTGGCAGGTGCTGCCTTGCAGTGGGAAATGCACTTCTGAAAATCCCTCCCTGGGATTTTTACAAGACTTTGTGTTATCCTGCCTTTGTAAGACCCTTTGGCTTTGCAAGCTGGAGCATCGGAATCCATCCTGCTCAAGTCTGGGAGCTGCCTTTATTACTACGAGAGCAAAGGATCCTGTAAATGAAAGGACGAGGTAGGAGGTTTAAAGTAGCTCCTGATTAAACAGTAGCAACTGGTGCTGGAAGTATTGCAGAGCCAAAAGTGTAACTGTATTTGAGGAAGAATTATACAAACTCACGGGTGACACGTGCTTTGGTGGCTGTGAAACCCAATAATCTCTGTGCAAACCTCTAGTTTGGGATGTTCCCAAAGTGCTGATCCTTGGCAGCCAGGGGAGCAAGTGTCCTGCTCTTGCCCTCTTTATAAGCAATGGCACTGCCATACTGGGCCTCGGGGTTATTGGGAAACAACACTAGGGACTTTGTTGCTGAGCATGTACCAAGTGTGATGTGTTAACTTTAGAAGAGATAAGGGAGAGCTGGAGCTTCTTTTGGAAAGATTTTTGCGGGGTCTGAGCTCTTTGTCCTGAGGTCTTTCCCATTAGGCGATGCACAGACACTGCAGCCTTCCTTTCCTAGGAGAGAAACAGAAGTGAGTTCTCGCACACCAATTGAGTTTTATTTGAAGGAAACATGACATTAGATTGTCAAGGATGATAGAAAAGTCCAAAGACACCATCATCTGAAGAGAAGACACACTGAACGGAGCAGCTGTAGGTCTGTTTCTGCAGAGCCTGAGCAGTGCGTGGTACCCACAGCTCTGCATCACTAATCAAGGTCATTTCAGCCTAAGGAGTTAAAAGGGAAACTTTCATTGTGGTGATGATAAGCACAATATTTTTGTTGTTGTTGGTTTTTGGCAGAAAGCAGCCTAGATTAGCAAAGCCGCTCCATTGGAGTGTGTGTTCTGGGTGCTGTTGCCAGCAACATCCCCAGCCCCTCTCGGGTCTGGGCCCACTGCTCCAGGCAGGCTGTCAGCAGCTCAAGAGCTCCTTTCTCTATGCCAGTGTGTTGCACCATGCACAGGAGAGCCTCAGCTGCACGTGGGAGAGCTGCAGAAATGAAAACAGAGATTAATAATAACAATGGTTACAATCTAGGTCATTAGATGTATCACGCCCAGATACAAAATTTAAATTCTTTGAGTGGATTATTATATACCTGCCAAATTATTATTTAGGAGGGACTATAAATCATGGTCTGTCCTCTCAGATGACGGCTGGGACAAGGCACATGCTGCACCTTAACTCGTGGGCTGCTAGATTCAAAATTTCACTCCAGGATGGGGATCACCACCTTGGAGAGCTGCAGGAATCCCCCAGCCTGGGTAGGGAGTGAGAACAGAGATGTGCCCCAATCCTGCTTTTCCTCTGTTCAGTTTACTGGGGGGGAAAAGTTATGAAGAATAATGTGAGAAAAACATAAAATCAGAGCAAATATTTTATGGCATTGTGACAGCTCAGAATTCGTCACTTTCTTGCAGCAATCAGGAGTGCAAATGGGAGCCTGGGGAAAATCCCCTGTACTGCGGTCTGTGCTTCTTATCCACTTGCTGTGCTGTTGGCACTGTGTCTGATGGGAATATTTACTCTTCATTTAGCAGCAGCACAAACTCCAGCATACCAAGGAAGAGCACGCTGAGCTCTCGCAGGGCACGAGGGAGGCGGCAGCATCTTGGAGAAGATCCCAGCAATGCCTGCAGTGTGTGTGGGAAGCAGCGAAGAGAATCAGCACAAGGGGTTGAGCTTTGCCTCCAACCGAGTTGCCACGGTCAACACAGTGTGTTTGTACAGCAAGAGGAGATCTGTTCATCAGAGCAACACCCTTCCTTTTTACATGTGTTTTTGATGTATAATCACCATTGAACTACCCCTTTAACACCACTTCTCTCTTGCTGGGGAACTAGAGAAAGAGGTTATTTTCAGTCACCAAATGGTTTACTTTTTATTTTAATAAAACATGATGAAAAAAAAAAGATTATAACTAAGGCATGGACTTTTAATGACTTTATTTTGTAATCTTTTTGTAGGTTCCTGTTGAACTAAATGAGTCTTTCAATTGTTTTTTTGCTGGCTTAAAATGCTGGCACAAGCATTGCTCCAGCTCTCGTATACTGTGCTATTTGCTCTGCCCAATCCCCCCTGCAGATTTTGGTAAATGCAGCCATGGCAGTGCAGGGAAGTACAGAGGTTTACTGACAGTGATATCATCTGCCCGTGTGATCTGGGAGATGGTCGTGAGCAGCATGTGTTTGTGAAGGATATATTGCAGCATGATATGTAGCATGCTTAGCTAGCCGTATTGGAAAGATTTCCAGATAGCTATTGATTCTCCAGCCCTATAATTAGTTCAGAGATTACAAACATAGAAAATATTGCTCTGGAAATGGATTTTTTTAATTGTTCATAGTACCAAAATATGGCGTGACTGCGAAGCACATCACATGCTTCCTGCAGAGACTTTGAAGTTGAAAAAGTATTGCCCCTGTAATCACAGAGAGAAATCACATGACTAATTCTGTTACTATGTCAGATAAGGCCTTGATGCCACAGATTCTGCCTGACTTTGAAAATCCATCCCTGTAGTCCCTCTTGCAGGATCAAGGTTTACAGGAGGTATTGGCCTGCTGGATTTTATTGTGGCTGGGAAATGCAGATGTGGATAATGATCAGAGTGGGCATCATCATCTCCTGCTGTGCAGAGCCCTCTGTCCAGGGATGCCTTGGTGTCCTGGGGCTGATATTCACCCTGGTAATAGTTTTCTCTTACTTTGTGCTCTGTGCTTACCATCACACAGCTGCCTCTTGCCTCTCCAAAGAGGTCAGAGCCCCACGGAGTACTTTCCAGGTACTTCACCAGCAAGTGTCCCCCTCTGCACTCAGCTTGAAGCTCAAAAATGCCCCTCAGGAGGAGGCAGAATCGCAGAATCATTTAGGCTGGAAAAGCCCACTAAGATCATCAAGTCCAGCCATTTCCACGGCACTGCCAAGCCCACCACTAAACCATGTCCCCAGGTGACACATCTACATGTCTTTTAAATCCATCCAGGGATGACGACTCCACCTCTGCCCTGGGCAGCCTGTGCCAGGGCTTGAGAAAGCAAACATGCATGTCTGCTTTGCACAAAGCAGATGTACCCTGTACCTGCCAGGTCTGGAATGTCTGTTTCTTTTATTGCTCCGGGAAGCATTTTTTCACCTCTAATTATCAGCTGGAGAAAGATGTCCCTTCTCTTCCTTGGACAGGATTTTGGGTCCTCCCCGGCGAGATGTATGAGCTGGTCACTGCTTCATGCTGGTGACTGAGTGGCCTCGTTGCACACACAGGGTGGGGTGGCTGTTGCTTATGGAAAATCAGAGTAGACGGGTCCACTAAAAAATACAAACTTTGTCTTTCAAAGAAGCTGTTATTTCTGTCTATCAGGATAAGGACAGTTATTTTCTGTGTAGGCAAAGCCAGGAAATCCCAGTGGAGGCAAGAAGGGCACTGCAGTTAGGGAAGTTATTAGAATTATTTCATCTCATTGCCCAACTGTGCCAGGCATTATACAAATCAGTTGAGTCACTTCTCTAATGAGCTTGCAAATTAGGAAGGTTGGGCAGACAGCAAAACCCAAAAAAAGATTATTTCCACTTTACAGGGATTACGTATTCGGACATAATCACTCAGGCAGTTGCAAAATTTTTCTCCAGAATCTGTGAAATCTCAGGAAGCAAGTGGAGATGTTCCTCTTTAAAGTCCCAAACCTAGTAACAGGAAAAGTAGTCAAACTGGACAATCTGATTTGGTTGAGAAACTGCTTCTACAGCTATATAATTCCCAAATAAACCCAGTCTCAGCAACACCTTGTGAAGTCTCGGGAGATAGGAAGTGCTGCAGTGAAAGTAAATTTACTAAGATATTAATGAACATGCTGCCACCCCTCCCTCAGCCACGGCAGCTTCCAAGGTGAGTGGTGTCAGACCAGGGCACGAATTCTCCTCCTGCACAGACAATCATTGCAACAGCCCTGTTTTATTTTCTGCAGGAAAATGGAATTGCTGGGAGAATCATTACACAAGAGTCCTGTAGGAGAAAGGAAGTCCTGTAGAAGGAAAGGAGGACAAAATGCTGCTTTGTTTATATTTACCTATTGGGTATTTGACTAACCATTCTGTGATTCTTTACCTCCCCAAACAATTTTTGGGGTCACCTGGATTCCTGGGAAGTGGGATTTGGGGTGTAGATGAGAGGAGTGAATTGCACTGCTTCCCCCATCTCCCTCTGCTCTAGGACAGCTGAATAGGAGAAAAAATATGAAATATTTCACCCCAAGAATATATCCAGTCTTTGTGTAAAGTGAATCCCTCTTCCAGAGTGGGATCCACCAGCATCCTGGTATTTTGGGAAAGCACCAGGCAATCTTAGTACCCCCTAACCATGAACTTTTGGGGTTAGGAAACAACCAGGCATTTTGGGGGTTACCCGCTCCCTTCCCGAGGCAGGACGATTTATAGGACGACCTGGGGGCATCTCTCAGTAGTCTTCTCCCTTCGGAATTCCTACCGGGATAAGGATGGGAGCAGCTCAGTTAGCTCAGTCTCACTCTCCCATCTAGTGGTAAAACAAGGAAAGGTGGTCCAGGCAGAAAAAAACTTCATCTTTCTGGGGCTTTACAAGGGTTATCTTTGTGGGTTCGATTAAATGTATAATCCCCAGCAAAATGGGTATTGGGAATGTCACTGAATCGATCCAGAGGGAAACACAGCAAAGTGCAAAGGTGGTCGAGTCCTTCCCTGGGTCCGGTGGAGCTTGGGGGACTCCTGCTCTGGGAACGAGCCACAAAGCAAGGAGGTTTGCACACTGATGAATACAGCCCAGCTGGAACAGTCTGGGTGTAAAAGCATGAACTTCTTGAGCAAAATAATGCCAGTTAAACCCCTCGTGGTGGGTGGGAAGTGGAAAGATGTGGGGCCACATCTTCCCAGAAATAATCTCTTACCTTCAAATAACTGCACATGAGCACCACGGCTGCCTCACTGCTTTCCTGGAAAGGCCTCTGTGGTCCCCCAAAATAGCAGAGGGAGGCACAGCCCACAAAGGCTGATTGCACAGTCAGATCAGGGACACGCAGGCTCAGGAAATGTGCTGGCAGAGGTGTGAGCTGGGGCTGCACTGCTGAGTCTGGTGTACAGAGCCCAAAACTCCAGCAATGCGACAGCTTTTGAGCTCTCTTCCAGGAGGGGTTTAGGGGAGCATGGAGAAGTGGGTTACTCTGAGCTGTAAAGCTATGTTTTATTTCAGACAGACCCACAGAGCTGGAGGGGAAGTGTTTCACCTGTTCCACAAAAAATTAAGATGCTCAAGGTGATTCAGGCCAAAAAAAAAAAAAATCCCATTTTTTTCCATGAGGAAGTGGTGCAGAACCAGCTCAGTAAGGGCCTAACCCCATGGGGATGTTTTATCCCAGTCTGGGGAGGCGCAGGGGCTCAGGTTCTGCAGTTCTGGATTCAGGATGCTGAGATTCCCACTCCAGTGTCCCCAACTGTGTTTCAGAGACCTGAGATGCAGAATGGATGAACTCTCACAGAAGATTTATGTTGTCATGTCAGATCAAAGACTTGTGGTATTTCCTGGAAGACTGAATGATGTTTCATTTTCAGCAAATAAGGTCAAAATCACAAGGGGGGGAAAAAAAAGTCATGTCTCATGGATCAGCTGTTTGGCAAGCCCAGAGGTGCAAGGGGTTGTCTCACATCTCTGTTCACATAAAAGTGCTTTCCTGGAGCAACATGCTGCTAAACATGGCTTTCCCAGGGTGGCACCCACACAGTCTGCAGCTCAAACAGACTCAGCTGGGAAAAGATAACTCAGAGGAGTACGGTGCTCACGCTTACACTACCAGATTATAAAAAACAGAACAAAAAGGTACTGGGCAGGTTTGGAAGGGCAGGGATTGGTCAGGTAAAATGGAATTCTGCAGGAATGCAGTGCTCTGGGTGGTTCCTCAAGCAGCACCCTCCTGCTGCCGGAGAGGGATGCAGATTGGATCCAGCATCAGAGGCGGTGGGTGATGGGGCCAGGACACCTCCAGGGGTCGTGAGGCCGTGTCGGTCTGTGCTCCCTGGGATGGGACATCACTGCGCTGTGCACGGTGCAGCTGGGACAGGGCTGGTGCTGGTGGAGGGTGCTGGGCCCCAGCTCTGCCACCACATCCCTGGGATATTTGGCGTGTCGGGAGAGGGCAGCCTTCGCCACAGGCGGATGTGGCTGGGAGGGCGAGAGGATCCGCACCCAACCGGCCCAGCACCGAGTGAAGGTGGCTTTTAGGAAAAGTTTAAATGAGAACATTTAAGTCATGCCCACTGTGGAAAAGTGAGTTGTGCAGATGAAAAGGCACCTTTCTCTCAAGAAGCTGCTGGTGCTGCCAGGGGTTAAGGACTGACCCATCTGCATCCTCAAGAGTGTCTCAGGATGTGATTCACATGGCTGAGATGCTGTGATGAAAATGTACCTGGAGCAAGGCTCACCATGACCTGCAGCTCCAAAATTCCCTCTCCAGCATACTTCTAGGCATATATCAGGTTTCCCTTCTTCACTGCAAGCTCACATATGTGCAGCCCAGACCACCAGCCTCATCCATTTGGCCGTGATAACACCACATGTGCAGCCTTGGCACCTGCCTGGGACATCCTGGACTTGCAGCTCCAGTGACTCCCCTGCAAACCTTCCTTGGAAAGCGTGTTCCCTGCTACAGCAATAAAAAAAATAAGGTTAATGAAAAGACAAGCTGGAAACGTGGAAGCACAGTTAATGCTACCGCTGTGATGCTTCATTTGAGCTGCAAAGAGAAGATAAAGTTCTGCCTCCCACCAGAGAAGCCACTGGGGAAAATGATTCCTTCCTTCTCTAAATGGCATCACATTGTTTCTTCTTTTAAACTTGCTGCCAACTTGGTGTCACAGTCTATTTTGTCAGGACAATAATCTGGTTAACCAGCAGTGGTGGTCCCCTCCATCCAACCTCCCACTCCCCAGACGAGATCAGTACAAAACATATTCAAAAATAGATTCACCTAGGAAAGAAGAATAAATAAGGGTTGCTCTTTGCTTGTGAATAGCTAATGAAGACCCACTTAGCAGTCTCGGCAGACTCATCAGCTCTGGCGGATGATCCTTGATTGTGTGTCTGCAGCTACAGTTTGTCTTCTCTGCTCATTAGACCCAGGTCAAATGAAACACACACAAACCGTGGCAGAAATGATAAGAACTGATGGAGATGGCCATAGTGGTGACCCATCCCAACTGGAAAATTGCCAGTAGGAATTTTTTATTGGCTGTTACATGGAGCTGTTTCACCTAACAGCCAGAGGTAGGTCACTGCTAATCACCAAGGGTGAAATCCAGCCCATCACACCTTCCCACATCTCTCATTAACAAGAGATGAAGCTGAGCAGTCCTGCATAGGAGATCCCTTAGAGAAGTGGCAGGGCACACATTTTGGGTGTTGTTTAGCATTCACCACCACAATAGTATGCTGGTAGTGCCCAAGGGGCTTGAGCTGTCAGCACCAACCTGAGTCCAAAGGCTTCAGGTGAGGCTTGAATGGGGAGACACATCTGCTTGATACCATGTCCTGGGAGCAGCTCTGACAGTGACTGTCACCCTCATCAGTCACTGCACTCCTCTCCTGTGCCCAGAAAGACTTTTCCCTCTTAGCAAGAGATCTTTCAACCAGCTGTAGAGTTTTGTGAAACTTAACAGTGAATAACATACATAAATACATTAGAAGCTCTATAAATATAGGGAATCCTCTAACAGGATTTTCTTCTTAAGCACCTTAGGACACTGATTTCTCCCTTTCCTGAAACCAGATCTGGTGGGCTCAGGGAATGCAAGGTGAAGGATGTTTTAATACTATATTTGTTAATAACCTGGGGAAGAGGAAAGGGAACGAAAAAGTATGAAGGAGCAAACCAGCTGAATCTGCCTCACCTGTGTCATGATTAGTTTGTCACTAAACTCGTGGCAATGCACACGATGGGAGAGGGGTGCAGTGATGTGAAGCGCTGTTGCTGCTGCAATCTGGATTGTGCTGGTGTAAAATCTCCTCTGTTCTACTTGTCTGTGCCCCAAGACCTCCTTGACAGTGATTACTCACAGAACCTTCTGCCTCCACTCCTCTCTGCTCCTACTCCAGCAAACCATCCTCTTCTCACCAGTTCTGGGTCAGAGGAAAATGTTGTTATTAGGTTACCTCTATTTTATGGTCTTTTAATTATTTCCACCTCTGTGATTACACTAATTAGCTAACTGGTTTCTAATGGCTGTACAGTAGCTTGCATTACACTTTCATTAATCACAGCGTTAGCCAGTCTAGTTAGGAGTCCCTGATTTTTTGTATTATGATTTGAAATTATTAAATGATAAAGTAATCTGAAGGGGAAAAAGGAGTCAATGGGAACAGACACCACCTTTGCCAGCAGCTTGGCAAAGAGCCTCTTTGATATATTTAGAAATGTTATGATTCACAAGAACCCACCAAGCATTCACTTAGTGTCTACAAAATAAAAAAAATAAAAAAGGAAAGTCTAAAGTTTCCAAACACAACTGTTAAAGGCTCCTTCTCACTTTCTTTGATTTGAGGCAGTTGACTGACACATTCAAATGGGATCAAAAATAAAACAACTGACAACACATCTCCGTCCTGATCACTGTGACAGAGCACTCGCTGCAGCTACACCCAGGGCAAAGCAGAAATGAAGATCTAAGAGGAGGTTAAGTTTTTGCTGCTGGAAAAACATTACTCTGACAGCTCTCAAGACCTTCCTATAAATCCTTATCTAGGGAGACTATTTGATGTGCTAAAGGACATCTTAAAACAATCAAAATTAAGAACAAAGCATCCCACATTGCATTGCTCAAATACATGCACAGGGGAACATTCATCAATGGTTATGATAGAAAGTCAGAATTATTATTTATTATTATTATCAACATCTACTTCATGGGAGAAGCTCAAAAGGCTGTACAAACACCAATCAATTCATTTTGCCAACCTGCTGCATATCAGGCACCCAGTTCAATGAGGTGCTTCAGTGCAGCACAGTTTTAGTGAGCACTGGGTAAAGCTTTTTTAGCAGGTGGGACAACAGTGATGATGCTCTCACCTCACAGGGTGAGGAAAGAGAAGCAGAGAGACTTCATTTCCTGAAACTAAGAGGTTGAAGAGCTCCCACGACAAGCAAACCATTAAACAGAAAAAAGTATCAATAGTCCTGAGCAAAATATTGCTTCAGGGAAAAAAATTCTGCTTGGTTTTAGTACAGTTGTTGATATTGCACACAGAAATGGTTGAAATGTGGAAGAACATTCACAGTGTTCTATTAGATGGTGCAGAAAAGCAAAGAGCTGCACTTGCAAGGGAGGAACTAAAGCACTTAAAAATTAAAAGACATATTAAAAATGCCTCCTGAAAGGCATTTTATTCTCTGAAAGAGAAGTTATGGGTAGAGAGTCTGAGCTTCTCCAAATCACAGATTCTTACACCAGAGCCTGTGACTACCTTGAAGCAGTTGTTCAACATGTCACTTTGCTTCAGGAAAAGGGAGCACTGCTGAGAATCAGCCATCACCTCTGCAGATCCCCTGGTTGCTCCTCTGCCTCTGGTGAGGCTGTGCCAGGCTCACCCCACAAAGCCAGCCTGGGTGGGACCTCCTTCCCACAGCTCCCTGCAGCACCTCACCTGCAAACAAACCTGGAGTGGGGCACCTGCAGCATGCCAAGCTTCCCCAGGGCAAGCCCTTCCCATGCTGGGAGCAGATACACATCCTGCCTGATTCCTGCACCGCTGGAGATGCTCTGTGTGTGAATTCCAGAGAGCTTACATACAGCACCCTCAGCACCTCCTAGGGAGATCCCACAAAGCACAAGGGCATGCTTTTCAAATTAATGAATGTCGTTATTTCAAAACCCAAATCCCCCGGGAGGAGGGAATCCTGAGCCCTGTGGGATGAGGGAGTCACAGCCTGATGCTGAGCGGAGTATTTTGGGCATTATGCATGTGAAGGTGGCACACAGCAAGGCTCAGGCACAGAGGTGACTGCTGTGCACTTTCCATATTCCCTCTGTGCACCGGGCTGGGATTTTTCATTTCATTCATAATTCATGTTTTGCTGCAGCGACTCTACAGAGGCAGCCCAGGACCTCAGCCCCGCTGATAACAAGGGAAACAGAGAGTTGCTTTTTGTTGCCAGACTGCAAACTGTAGAGCCTGGGTCCAGCCAGACACTCCACTTTATCCCAATTAACCTGCAGGTAAAGATGTGAGTAGACAGTGAAATAAAGGCTTTTTGCCCTCATATATAAGTGGCTGCAAATGGCCTCTGCCAACCCACATGAGCTCACGTTCAACCCTCCTGTCTGGGCTCTGTTTGGAGCCAGGAGAGGCTGTCCCAGCAGCAGCAAAGGGCTGTTATTCCTCCAGCCCTGGACTTTTTCCAAGCATGCACATGATCTCTAACCAATCTCAGTGCTTGATGCCCATACACTGTTAGATTTTGGGGCCAGGCTGCTTTTCTTTTTCACCTGACCCCAGCAGTGCTGAAGGGTGACAGTCCTTGCTGCCACTGTGGACGGGGAGGTCGCTGTGCCACTCTGGCTGTACCACACACACAAAGCAGCCCATGCTCACTCCCAGGGCTATAAACCTTTCTCCTGCAACCCTGCTGCCTTTCCTCTCCATAACACACAGACCAAGAAACCCAGTTTGTCAGAAATGAAAGTGTTTTGGGAGATTAAAATGTAAATGTTGCACTCGGCTTTTCAGAGGGGGTTTGGTATTTTACTTGTGACTCTGCGAGGAAATAGATTTTTGATAACTCTGCGGAACTGCTGCTGCCCAGCCACTGCTGCAAACAGCCAAAACCTTAATAAATAAATCCTCTGTCAGCCAGCTCTGAAAACCAACTTGCTGGTGGTTTCAAGAAATATTGGGAATTTCAAAGCAGTTTTGCACAGGGAGGCCTGTAATTACCGCAGTGTCTCCTACACTGCCTGAGTTTGAGAGGAAAAGGGGGAATGCAGTGTCATCTTTGACAGTGCTGGCAATAAATACCATATATTATTTTTTCCTATGTTTATTAACTTGAAAATATGGAGAAAGGGTCATGTCAAATGCGCTTTGCACTAGGTATGGCCCATGAATGGGACACTGAAAGCAATTGTGAAAATAATTCAGACAAAATTCCTGCCTGGCTCAGTTCAGGTTTGCAGCCTCATCGCCTTGGAAAACCTGCAAAAAGATCTGCCTGAACCCAAAACTAGGTCCCTCCCAAGGCAATCCTTTTTCTTTATTTGCCATGGTACATCCAGGTCTCTTTTCTCTGGATTTCCTGAGTCTGCAGAATCTTGCACCACCCTCAGCACTCACCGCCCTGCACGGCTTTGGCTCTGTGCTAACACAGGACACCACGGTCTCTGCATTATCCAGGCACCTCGTTGATCCAGACTGCTGTAAACACTGGTGAAATTCAGGGAAGAAGTAACCAGGAGGAGTTTGCTGACTTTCTGATGAACACCAAAGCTAGTGCAGCCAGAAGTGAGTTCTGGGATTTTTGCATCCCCAGTTAGCACTCATTTAAATAGTTTAATCTCAATATAAGTTTTTGGCTCAAGGCTGTCAGATGAAAACTATGACCACAGAAGTATTCACTGCTTTATTACCAAAAAGCATAATGAGTTTAAATTAACTTTTCTTCTATAATATATGCAATAATCCGAATATGACCACAGCACATGCAGACCAGCAGTGCTCGGAAATGATCAGCAAGGCAAGAATCACTCACAGGATTAATTTGGAAAATAATTTCAAACAATTGAGATCTATATGAAAATGAACAGACCACACATTAATAGGGCTTGAGCCTGCTCTGTAAACTTAGCTACTCACTTTTTATCCCTTAAGTAAACTAGGAAGAGTAATGTATTTATAGCCTCTTGACGTAAGTAGCCTCAGTGAAATATTGTTTGTAATAAATATTCTGCCATCTCAGACAGCCTATAGGACAAAGCGCTACCAAGGTACTGCAAAGGCAAACTGCATGTGGCTAACGAGTCTTGGTGAGCTGCCAGCCAGCTGAAAACATTGCAAATGAGAGAAAGCAATGAAAATATGCACTTTGTTAATATAGGAGAGAGTTTTATTAATGCAACCGCAATGCAAGGTCAGTGGGTAAGGACTTTTGCCTTCCAGCTTTGCAGGGCGCCTTTAATCATTCCTTTCAACCATCACCTTGGAGTTTGGTTAGCTTTATCCCAATGTTTTGTTGTTTGTCAATCATTTTCTCCACTGTTTCCTCCCCGGTTTCCTTTCTGATGCAAGGATCATAAGATCTTGGCCCCTTATCCCTGCCCCCTGCTGCCAGCATTGCTTTTTATCCAATTACAAATTACACAGTGCATCTGCATTAAAGTGTTCATCACCAATTTTAAATAAGGATGTCATTTGTAAATGCTTTATTCATAATTAATGGAATTATTACTGGGTGCAGCCACATTCTTCATCCATGTACTGTAAGATATGTTGTAAAGTGCATTAGTAAAAAGCTTTATAGATGAGGATATGACAACCCGACTGTGAAGCGCATTACGTGATGTACTGTGGCTATTGTTGTAACAATCTTTATGCAAGATTTTAAGCTATCAGTTAGCCAGGGGCTGATTGATAGTGTAAATGTTAATAATTAATAATAGGATAATGTTGATAACTGTGATTCTATGATGAGTATGGATTTTTTTAGTTAGTATTATCCTAATATGCATTATTCACTGAATCATAAAATCACTTTAGAGATGAAAGTCTCTCTGGCTTTCCCCATTCATATCACTGATGAGTCAAGGCTGCTCTTTCCTAAGATTTCCAAAGCAGCTCTTTTCATTTGCTTTCCTGCATGAAATCTGTGAGTTAAGAAGTATATTTTAAAACAAACTTAGAGCCTTGAATATGTGCTTACCAGAGTGATGTGTAAAGCCAGGGCCTTCAGGACAGGAGTACAACAACCTGGGAGACCCAGGATCTGAGGGACCCTCTGCTATGTTTGGAACAAAATAGTTTAAAATAAAGGAATTTCCACTGCAGATTCTTTTCACTTTGGTACTTGAAGTCTCCAGCAATTTAAAAACTTCAGGCACACTTACCTGGTACTGGGGGTACAGGAACATCCTTGGGTTGATGAGCAACAGGTAAGACAAGTAAGATGTGAAGATGAAGACACAGGAGAGAGAAGTAGAGAACTGCAAGGTGGCTAAATAGTGACGTCATTTTTTTCAGCTGACATTCTCTTTTTTTATATACTAGGCAGGATGAAAACAGGCATTACGTCAGGCCGGGAGAAGTGAATGTCGGTTTGCTGCCGGGCACAGACTCCTCAGACGATATGAAATGCCAAGAGCAGCCTCAAAATCAGGATTCAGAAATGGATATGGTGTAATGGCCCCTGGGACATGCTGGATTTTAAGGCTCCCAGCGGGGAAATCTCTCCTTCTCCATCCAGCAAGATTGTCTCCACCACCCGTCTCATGGCTGCCCTTGCAGGACCAGAGATTTAATTTTGCCTTCTCCAGTTTCAAAGACTAAGATGCAGGAGATCTCCTTCCTGGTACTCAGCTGGCTGTAGATAACCTAAGACAAAGGCATCAAATATACTGAGCTCCTGGCATTTTCCTGCCAGCATGGTATCTGACGAGGAGGGGTGTGCTCCATGCACCCCCTTGATGACATTTTGAGTCCTTAAACTGTGCTAACACCCACCCAGCTCTCTGGCAACACAGGAACACAGTTTATGGACTAATGTGAAAGAGATGTTTAGGGACAGAAAGCACTACTTAGTGCAGGGATGCTCTTGTTAAGGAAATTATTATTGGTAGCTTTTTATTAGAAGGATGAGACTTCTTGGAGCTGATCATGGGTTACCTTTCTTATCCCTCTTCCCTCCCCACCTCTCGGATTTTGTGTTTGGCTCTTCAACATTTTTATTTCAGATAAATCCACAAGCACATTTCCAGGTGGATGTCACCAGGATCCACTTCCTCCCAGCCCACAGACAGTCTGTCTCTTATCTCCCTTACATTAGTATCAATTATTTACAGCAGGGATGCTAAATCATGAAAACAAAGTTGCAGCAAAGCTCTGCCTTGGCTGAGTACCCCACACTGGTTGCAGCTTCCAGAGCCCCTGTGCTTGGCCTTGCAGAGCAACAGACATGAATTTCTTCCCCTTTCACAGCTGTCTGGGCACCCACAGCCCATGTTCTTCACGGGGGTAAAAGTCTTAGGGGAGCAGCATGTGTGTAGGAAAAGCTTCTCCAGGGTGGGAAGATCTTGGAGCAGCAGAGTGCTTGCCAGAAGGTTTGCTTTGCTGCTTCTTTTCCCTTCTTCCACAGAGGCTTCCTGACACTGGTAAGTAACATTTGGAGGAAGGACCATCTCCCGTCCATGGAGCCGGTGGGTGAGGTAGCTGACTCCCCGAAGCAGGGTACAGGCAGCCTGCCTGGAGTGTCACTACCTTTTTGCTGCCATTTCCCTCCTTCTTCTTCCCACCAGTATAATCTCTCTTCTGGGAGCCCATCATCTGGAGGGGGAAGAAGCTCCTCCACCACTCGTGGCAGCCACTGCCATGAGGTTTGAACGGCTCTCACACTCACACACAGTCACTGATGAGCTCCTTAAATGACTGAGGGCATAAAGGCTTTTTTTGTGAGGAATAGTATTTAAATATGACTAACCAAAATCTCCATTAAATAAGGGTATTAAACAGCTTAGGACTGTATAAATACAAATGTCTGGGTTCTGTTCAAGTCTTTACTCTTTGGGTCCAGAACAGCAGAAGTACTTTACCTCCATCGGTAAGTTCACCCCGAAGTGTGGTGAATCTTACACCCTTGACCTTGGAATAGTGCCTACACTTATATTTCCAGTAATTCTCAATATTTTTCAGATAAATCTCTGCTTGCTCCAGAGAAGCTGTCCTTTCCCAGGTTTGGTTCAACTGCTTACCCAGCACATTCCCACTTCGCTCATTACAAGTCAGAGAAGTGAAAAGAAGATCCCAAGAAAATAAAAAGAACAAATAAACCTTCCAAAATCTGGTTGTAGAGAATATTCAGAGAATGAGGAGATCCCCCTGAGAACAGACCAGAGCTAAAAGATGCTGAACAAGCTGGTCTTGACCCACGGTGGACTAGCAAAGTGGTAGTCCATGAGACCCACGCTAGTCCCAAAGCTGCAAAGCTCCAAGCCTACAACACAGATTCTCTCCTAAAGGGATCCTCCAACCATCAGTGGCCAGCTCAGCCCTGGAGGGGTGATTTTGGGCACGTTTGAGCCTCCCTGTGGGTGTGCAGTGGCTGTGGTCCATGTCATGCTCATGGCGAGGGGGTGAAGAGCAGGGCTTGCCTTCTTTGGAGATTTCCATTGCTCAGCGGGTGCTGCTGGAGATGAAAACCTTCAGCCAAGGTAAGTCCTGCACACAGCCTCAAATGAGCTGGGTTGACCCTTAGCTGGTGCTTTGCTCTCACCCATGGGTGCGACTTTGGGCAGACTCAGGAGTCACTTTTGAAGGAGAGGTATGCAGGGGAGGACAGAAAAAAGGGAAGGGTGTTTTATTTCTAACTTGCTTTGAGTCACTTCATTAGCCCTGACCCTGTTTGACCCTTTTACTGTTATATCAGCCTAACTGTTTATTTTCCTCATAAAACTAAACCAAATCGATTACCTCTGTCTCAAAGCCCTTTATGTGTCTTGGCGCCCAGGAGTGGCTCTGCTGTTAGCAATGGGCCTAATGCAAAGGAAATCTTTAGGAAACAGGGACAGTTTGGAGCAGACACCAAGCCAACCTCCCCATCTTCCTCCTTTTTTTCTGATTAAGCTTCATCTACTGCATTTAAAAGAGAGAATTTATCTATTTATTTTAAAAATAGCTGTACAATGTTATCTCTATAAATGTGCGTGGTGTGTCTCTGTTGTATACATCTATACAATCAATATCTGTGTCTTGCTGGGGATTTAAATATTAGTCTTCAAAATCCAGGTCTAGAGCAGCAGATTTATTTGTATGAACACATAGCCTTTCTTGCTTAAGGAAGGATATTAATTATAGATGCAAACCCATAAATCTTCTGGCTTTAGGTGAGATATTTGCTGGATTATAAATATGAATTGGAGATGAGGGTCCTGCTCTTCCTATTATTACTATTATTATTACTTACTGGTTATTATTTTCTGCATGATCTGTATCTTTAGGTGGGTCAAACACCACTGGGGAATGGGGAGCTAAGCCTTCAAAGGGTGCGCACATGTTGAATTCATTAAAAGGTTTTCTATCTTAGCCTTGCTCTCTGCTGCATTTTGCAGTTGGGTGAGTCATTAAACACCCTGTTCAGGTCCCTTCCCCTCCTCTCCATCCTGCTTTTGGTACCTCATTTTATTGTACTGCTTTTGCCTGATCATATCAAGCTCCCTAATGTTTATTAATGACGTCCTGTGCATCCTATTGACAATGTGCTATTGTTTCCAAGGTTCTGCTTCAGCACCAGACTCGGAAAGCAGCCAAACCAGGAGCCACCAGGGACCCTGATATCACCCAGAGCTTTGTCATAGGGGACAATTTTCTTCTCTGCCATTTATTATGGTAGATTTGCAAATATCAGTAATAAGCCACAAGGGCTTGGTTGCCCAAGAAGCTGAGCACCCTGCATACCAAGTGGAGGATTTGCTCCAGGCAGGATGTGAGAGCTTTGATATGGCAATTGTGAACAGTCCTGATGCTGCTCAGCATCTTCCAGGGCAGGGCTGAGGAAGCCTCACCACACATCGTCGCCAAGCTGGTGAACTGAGTGTCTCTAGTTAATTCAATACCAACTGAGACAGGAGTGCATTGCAGTGGATCTCACAGACTTACCAAGTCCTCCAGAGCCAGGAATGACAACTAAGAAGAGCTAAACTGAAGACATCATTGACGACCTCAGGGCTTGCTGCATTTACCACTGTTTCTCTGCTGATCTGCTGCTCCAGCCATGCTGGTTGCTTTGTGGTCCATCAAGGTGCACACTAAGCCAGATGACAAATGCAAAGGACTAGATGTTCACCAGCATTAGCAGAAGCAAAGGGCATGGAGTTGCTCTGGTGTGCGCCAGAAGGGATTCCTAAATGTAGCTCTGGCAGGTGCAGCACCACAGCAGGCTGCTGACCAAAAGAGAACACGTAGTGAGATCTCAAAATAAACACATATAACACCCTTCCCTGAAATTAATAGGCCCTTGTATGCCAGGTCTGTAAAGACAGGGCTCTGTATAAGGTCTGCTTTTTTGAATTAGACTCCTGTGCTTAAATAAATTAAGTGAGCTGTCAGTATACTAAATGATTTAATGCCTTCTTCGGTTTTGCAGTGGAATCCTAATGAAAATACTCTTCAATATAAAATGCTGAATAAATTAAATGGTGAAGTATTTAAATAAATGGTCTGTTGTTACTGTGAACCACATTAAATTAGTGTTTGCCTCTATGGTAATGATGTTGCTTTAAAAGAGTTTCTGCTTGTTCAGGCTTTTTCTAACAAAATGTAAGTCTTGTGCTTAAGATGTTCAGTTCAAAAGCATCTGCACAGTTCCTGGGCCAAAACCTGAAATCAATGGAAATCTTGTTGGCTGGCTAACATGGAGCTGGATTAAATGGCATTTGGAGAGAGGACTCTTGCAGACTGAATAGGAACTATTGAAGAATTTGCTGGGTGATTCCCCCTGCCCTGAGCAAGCTGTACAGAGGTGTGTGGGGGGCAGGTCAGCATCCTGTAGTTCTGCCTCTTCCCACTCATTAATAATCTGGATTATCAGATGTGGCTCTCGGGTACTGGCGACAGCAGCAGAGAGGTGGCAGGTGGTGGGCACAGCAGCGATGGCTTCAATCATGCCAGAGGTAAATCCAGCACAGCTCAGGACCTGTAGTCCTTGGTGGTGCTCAGCATAGGCAGACAGCTCCTTGGTGTGGGCAGCAGGGACAGGGCATGGTCCCAGACTCCGAGTTTATAGTTGGATAGATATTGCTATTGAAGAACCACAGTGATATCATGAATAAGCTGTGGAGGGGCTTAAAAGTCTTTCCTTGCTGATCTCATTACAAGTTAAGATAACAAATGGCCTCTTTTTTATATCCTTTATATAAGGTAAAGACCTGCTTTTAAAGGTAAAGACCTCACCATGAGATAAAATCCCTTATATATAAATCAATTATGAAATAACTTTAGTTGTCCAGCTTTTGGATATAAGTTTTTTTCTAATCACCTTCACCAGTCACAGTATCTCTATGGAAGGAAATTTTTTTATGACACTGTTTACAGAGCTTAAAAACCCAGAAATAATGTCACAGTAATCAAAGAAAAATAAGAAATACATTTTATACATGTGCGTATATATATATATATACATATATATATATATACCCCTTTTTGGTCCCCAAGTA